>RRZL01000032.1:1977532-1989880 GCA_006782975.1 Chlorella sp. Dachan
GTGTGAAGCTTGAAAAGGCATCTATAGCCTGGCAAGGCCTCTAGCGCGACTCAGCCTGCACCGCCGCCATAAGGGCACCCTCTCGGCGCTCCTGGCTGTCGGTGCGGCGCAGCCGCCTTCCCGCTGCCGCGCCCCCCGCCCCTGGCCGCCCGCCGCGCGAGGCTGGCCGCTCCCTGCTGCCTTCCCTGGCTGCACCTGAGGCCCGGCGGCGGCCTTTGCCGCCACTGGAGACGGCTGGCTCCTGGCCAGCCCGCTCCGCCCGGCTGCCAGTCAGCTGGGAGCCACCAATCGACACCGACAGCGACTGCAGCACCATGGCTGCCTCCGCTTCCATCCCCTCCTGCCCCTCTGCCGCCTGCTGCTGCTCCGGGCCCGGCGGCGGCACGCCCGGGTTGTGCCGCCCCCAGGCGTGTGGTTGGTGCGGAGCCGCGGCTGCCATCTCTGCCATCCATCGACGCACGTCCGCCACAGGGAACCCTGCACAGGGGTGGCATGCAAGGACGGCCGATCGTAAGCAGCAGCGCCGGCATGGAGCAGGGATGCAGTACATCACCGACCCAGCTTGGCGAATCACCCTGCATGCCAGCAGCCGCCACACCGACTCGATTCAGGCAGCAGCCAGCGCAGCACCCGGTACAAGCCTGACGGACTAGACTAGCTAGGCACCGCAGAACAAAAAGGCAGCCACTCCTTACAGTACTTGCTGTCATCATCGAAGAACAGCACCTGGCAGGGCGGGATGCAGTCGGAGCACGGGTGGTGTCAGGCGCATCCACCCGCATGCATGCGTGCGATGCGGTGCGGCCTATCCACGACGGATGCGATGCAGCCTGTCCATTAAGGGTGGCATCCCATGCAGCACGTGCGGGCAACCCTGAGCAGGCTCTGTGCTGCAAGCACACCACGTAAGTGCGCACAATGGGGCAATCGCCACCGCCCCGCCCAGCCCTGCCTCTCACCTCCACTGCTGGTACCTTGCGCTTCGGCTCGCTCTTGGTGACCTGGCCATAGAAGAACTTGCCGGGGGTGTCCACACTGCAGGACAAGGGGCAGCCGGTTGGCAAGAACGTGCAGTCAGTTCGCGGCACAAGCGCGCCTGCTGCCGCAGGGGCCTGCAGCAACTTGCAGTCAGCTCCCAGCACAAGCGCACCGCAGGGCGCAGGGCGCAGTTGAGCCTGGCTACGGTGGCGACACAGCGTGCCCAGACGTTGCGCCATCCGCACAAGGGCCCCGTGCCATGGCTGCCATGGGCAGGGCATGTGGCTCCCCCTCACTTCCCAGCCACTGAAAGCTCACTAGAAGATGGAGCCGGGCACCGCCACCACTCGGTGCAGCACGTCTGCAAACTTGGAGCGGCCGCCCGGCCCCTTGCCGCCTGCCGCCTTGGTTCCGCCAGAGGCGCCGCTCGCCCCCTTGCTGGCCGCGCTGCTGGCCGGCTTCTGCCGCTTGGCTGGCGGGGTGGTGCCTGCGCCGCCGGCGGCGGCCAGGCGGAGGCTGCCACGCCGCCCACCTGCAGCGGCAGCATCGCCTGCGCTAACATCAGCAGGGGCTGCTGCGGCCTCGGCTGCACCCAGGCGAGAGCGGCGGGGGCGGCTGCTTTGGGGCCCATCGGCTGGCGGCTGCTCTGCTCGGCGCTTGCGCCCTGTGCCAGCCGCTTCCTCAGCTGCCTGCTCGGCTGGCGACGCGGGGTCCTGCTGCTGCTGCGGCGGCAGCGGCGCCTGCCGCTGTGCCTGCTCTGGAGCAGACTGCTGCTGCCGCTCAGTCTGCTTTGGCGCCGACTGCTGCTGCACTTGCTGCTGCTCAGCCCCCACAGGGCGCGCATCCTGTCCGGGCTGCTGCTCTTGCTGCGGCTGGGGCTGGGCCTGCTGCTGCTGCTGCTGCTGCTGCTGCTCCTGCTGCTCCTGCTGCTCAGTCTGCTGTGGCGCCGACTGTTGCTGTTCCTGCCGCCACTGGGCTCGCTGCAGCTCCAGCAGCTGTATCAGCTCCCGGTGCAGCACTACATGCTGCGGCCAAAGGGATGCCTGCTCGCTGCCCTGCGGTGGCGGCTGCAGCTCTGCCAGCCCCTGCTGCTGCTGCTGCTGGGCACCGACCTGCTGCTGCTGCTGGGCACCGACCTGCTGCTGCAGCACCTGCTGCAGCCGCGGCGCCAGCGGCGACGGCTGGTCGCACTCCGACGCTGACTGCTCGTGCGGCCGCTGGGCCTGCGCCATCTGCTGCACCTCCTGATGCGCCTCCTGGTGACCCTCGTGCACCCGCCACGCTGCGCCGCCCCGCACATTGCTCTGCCCCGAGGCTGCCGGCAGCGCGGTCTGCTGCTCCGCTGAGGGCGTGTCCACTGTGTGCGTGCCTGCCGCCGCCAGCGCGGCCGCCAGGTGGCTGTTGGAGTGCACGCGCGCCAGCGAGCTCTCTGGCGCCGCCGCGCCGGCTGCTGCTGGGGCGCTACCGCCGGGCACGTGGCGCTTCGCCGGCCGTGGCGGCAACGCCGTGCCGCCCAGGCCCAGCACCATGGCTAGCAGGGTGGTGTGGGTGCTCACGATCTGCACTGACGGAGGTGGCTGGAGGGGTGGTTATGGGGGGCTGGGCACGGATTTGTGGCAGCGCATCCGGTAGGGGGCGGTCGACGGCGGCTGCCCTCACGGCGGCAGCTGGGAGCACCTGGGGGGCTGGCCGACTGCGGATGCGCACGGCGATGGCTTCAAGGGGTCCTGGCTGCTGCTGGCGGCTCGCCAGGGGCCGCGGAGGGCGCGCCCGGTTCAACGCAGGGCCGCGCCGTGGAAACACAGCTCACAGGCGCGATGCAGAGTCTCGATATGATGCGCGATGGCTGCACAATGCGCCGGGTGGCGCAGAGCCGCTGCTCACCTGCAGCATGGGAGCCCTGCTGGCGGAGTGCGATGCATTTGCGAGTAGGCTGGGCCCTTGCAGGCCCTCAGGGCTGATCGCGCAAGCTTTGCGACACATTACGGCCCTCCAGAGCGCCGTACACCCATGTTCAGGCGCCGGCTCCTCCTGCACTTGGCCAGCGCCCTAGCGGTGTGCGCCACCTGCAGCCTGGCGCGCCAGGGTAGTGCGCAGCGACTGCGACCACTGGACGGCGGGGTGGTCAGCCTCACAGGTGCGCCGGCGGGACGGCCGCCAGCCGGCGCCGCACCACCGCTCATGCTGGAGGGTGCTTGCCAAAGCCAGGCCACCAGTGGGGCTCTCCAGTGTGCTGCGCTGTACTCCAGGCCTGTCGCCACCTGCCCGAGGCGCACCAGCTGCTTTGCGTTGCATGCAAATGCCGGCTGCTGTTCCTCGATGGGCATCCTTGCCAACCTGCGCTCCCACCCCGACCATACCTGCAGACCTTAACTTTGACGAGCAGCTGGCAAACGGCAAGCCGTGGATGGTGACACTGAATGCACATTATGTGAGCCGCTACCCGGGCTGCTGAGCATTACGAGTTGCAGCGTGTGCCTCTGGAGTTGCCTGCCTCTCGTGCGCGGCTTTGCCGGAGCTAGGACATGCACAGCGAGCCCAGCTGCCGACCTGGAACTTATCATTCTGCTGCCGCTGCCCGCTGCAGTGCCCGCTGACCCGCGAGCTGGAGGGCGCTTTTGAGAAGATTGCGGAGCAGCTGCACCCAGAGATCAGCGTGGGCAAGGTGAGGGGGGCAGTTGCTGGCCTTGGCTCCGCTGCTGCTCTGCTGTGGCCTGCTGCCGTCCGCACGCGCACACACCCGTGTCCGCAGAATGCTACGCAGAACCACCAGTGGCTGCATGCCCAACAAAGAGTCTGGGATGGTTCTCTCATCGCAGATCGATGGTGCAGTGGAGCGGGGCCTGCTCAGCCGCTTCCAGCTGCGCAACCTGCATGCCGTGTACCACATCAATGGTGAGCTGGCAGGGCAGTAAGCGCTGCGGCTGCCTGGCACGCCGGTCTTGCCTCGTGAGCATGCACCTCGTGCTATGCCTATGCGCAGTTGCCGCTGGCTGGTACACCCATGTTGTTGAGCAGGCACAACCGCCAACTGCATGCTCCGCCCTCGCACCGGCTTGCTGTTCAGGCACCGAGACGCGGCAATATTGTGATGGCCATGCCTGCGAGGGCTCGCGCCTCCAATCAGGCAATGTGTGTCTGCCCTGGTGGCTGCTTGTGTTTCAGCCCTGCCTTTCAGCCCTGCCCGGAGACAGTTGCTGCCAGCGATCAGGATGCTGCCGCCGTGGCTGCAAGTGCTGTAGCGTTCTGCGTGCCTGCACCTGGCTGCTCACCGCCCGTCCCATGTGCCGCCAACCTGCCTTTGCTGTGCAGTTGATACAATTTGCAAAGGAGGGCTGGCGCACCCAGCCGCCGCGCACCGGCTGCACCTCGCCCGTCAGCCGCTGCGGCAAGGCTGTGGGCAGCATCACCAGGCAAGGAGGGACTGGTTTAACCTAATAGCAGCAGCATGTGCCTGCTTGTCAAGGCCCAGGCATACCTCCCTGTGGAGTCAAGGCACGGCACCGCGGCGTGCGCGTCTCCCTTGTATCCACTGGCCTGCCTGCCCTGCCCACACACAGCTGCTTGCCTACACACAGCTACCTGCCCACGCCCTCTGCTGCCTGCCCACGCCCCCTGCTGCGCCGCCGCAGGCTGCCCGCCAGGTTCAAGACCACGTATCTGCACCTGCACAACGACCTCAAATACTCCGACCTCACACTCTTTGCTGGTGAGTGTATGTGTCTGTTTTGGCGGGGGTAACGGGGGTGTGTTGGTTGGCGTGCCGACCGTCTTGCTTCTGGTAACCTTTGTAGTGGTGCTGGGTGGGCCCCGTTTTGTCCAGGGGGAGGTCTGCCCCAACCTGCTGCTGTTGGGCGTCTATGTGCTTCTCGTAACCAACCATGAACAGGAACCATAGGAAACTCCCAACCTGCCCCTGGCCCCACCGTTTGCCTCCCCTGTGTTCCTGCAGGCCTGCTGGCGGTGCCCGTTGTTGTGGGCCTCTCCTTCATCTGCATGCTGGATGCCTACTACTCGCGGCGGCCGCTGGCGCCGCCACCCACACGTCCCCACATCGAGTGATACTTGAACAGCGAGTGTTGCCTAGCGGCGCAGTGCGGCGGCCTGCATTGGGGCCCCAGCGCCGCTTGTTGCTTTGTTGTTGTGTGAGTTGCTGCACGTCCTGTTGCGGCATATTATATGCTGCACTGCGTGTATGTGTTCTGTAATGAGAGCGTGCTTGCCGAATGGATGGAGGCAGAGGTGGGGCAATTTGGCGGGTGGCAAGGCTTGCAGGGCAAAGCGGCACCAGCGCGCCCTGCTGTGTGCCGCCTCAGAGCGCATTGCCGGAACTCTATCGCGTCTTTCAAGCCCTCTAAATCATTCTCCGGGCCTCTAGCCAGGCGTTTACCATCAGATGTCGCAGCTGGCGTTGCGCTCGGCGGCGCGCCTCCACCTGCAGGGCAGGCAAGTTTGGAATGTGCGTCCAAAGCAGTGGAAAGCAGTTTCAATATGCTTGCAGGCTGCTCAGCGGCTGGTGGGCGTCCCTCCCTTTTGCAGGCTCGCCAGAGCGGCGCCCCGGCCCGCCGTGCGTGGCTGCAGCACATCGGCAGCAGCGTCAGATGTCACAGATGCTGCGCCACAGCGCGATGAGCAGGTGGGAGTGTGCCGCCGCCGCCGCCGCCCTGCTGCCGCCTGCTGCCGCCTCTGCCGAGCTTGGGCGGAGCCTGTCTTGTGCCGACTTTGCTGCTTGCATCTCATTGCCTCCACGCCTTCTTCGACCCGTCTACCCCAGCAGCAGCCGCAGCAGGCGCCACAGCAGGTGCCGGCTCGCAAGCGCCGCAAGATTGACCCCATGACGCCGCCGCCGCCGGCATCCGAGTTCCCCGCTTGGGAGCCCCGCGACTTTTTCCGCTTTGAGCTGCTGCACACGTGAGCAGGCAAAGTGCAGTGTGCTGAGTCGCGAATGCAAAGCTGCCATACACGGTGTTGCCGCTGCTTTCAAGGCCGCACCGTGGGGAGTCTCATCCCAAGGCGCCCTCCACTGCCTGCTGCACGGGGCGGCAGGCGCACGTGGCGAGGCTGTGTTGCAGGCCTCGCCTGAGTGGTGGTGCAAGCACACTTACACGTTTCCCAACCAGTTCCCCATCCCCGCAGTTCTAAAAAGTCGGGAGCGCGCGTGGGCCGCATCCACACGCCCCATGGCATTATCGACACCCCCGGCTTTGTGGCTGTGGGCACCAATGCGGCCCTGAAAGCCGTGGACGGCCCCTGGGCGGACGCCGCGGGCCAGCAGCTCATGTTCTGCGTGAGCCGCTCTAGCTAGCTACACCAAGTGATTCTGGTTTGGCAGGGCGTATGCCGTCGATCATAGGCGCGGCATATCATTCATTGCGTCTGCCGCGCACCCAACTGTCTCCAACCAATCTGTCTCTATGTTGGCGCGGCTGCTGCCTTCCCACAGCAGTTGCCCCTGAGCAATGCAGACATCCACTCCTCTACTGCAGAACACGTACCACCTGCTGCTGCACCCAGGGGCGGATGTCGTGGCCGCGGCGGGAGGCCTGCACGCCTTCATGAACCGCCAGCGGCCGCTGATCACAGACAGCGGCGGCTTTCAAGTGAGACGACTGGCTGGCTTCTGCCGCTGTCTGTGGTTGCCGTTGTTGTGGACGAAAGCACGGGGCTGCTCTACCATTGAGTGCTTGTGCTACGCATCCGAACTGGCAACTGCAGGTGTTCTCGCTGGCCATGCCACCATTGGTGAATTGGCGAACAGCCTGAGCCGTTTGTTGCTGCTCCTCCTTGATTTCTTCTGCTACGCACTCCATCCACGAGCGCAGGTGTTCTTGCTGGCCCACGGCGCAGTTCATGAACAGCCCTGCTTACCAATCATGCATTGCTTCTGCCGCCTAATCCATCGGTGAGCGCAGGTGTTCTCGCTGGCCTACGGCACGGTGCACGAGGAGGTGAACAGCCTGAAGCGCGGCACGGGCAAGAGCAAGCATAAGCTGGAGCACAACTTGGTGGCTAAGATTGCAGAGGAGGGGGTCACTTTCCGCAGCTACCGGTGAGGCGGTATGGCATGCTGGCTGCTCAGCCGCTGTTTGTGTGGATTTGGAGCACAACTTGGTGGCTACGATTGCAGAGGAGGGCGTCACCTTCCGCAGCTACCGGTGAGGCCGTGTGGCATGCGAGCTGCTGGTCTGGGGCTGGCAGCTTAGCTGGAGCACAGCCTGATGGCGATGTTTGCGGAGGGACTGCAACCTTCTGCAGCTACCGGTGAGGCGCCTACTTGCGGCCGCACCTGTGTGGCAGCATCTCTCTGTGAAATACTCGACACTTGGCAGGCGCTGCCGACACGCCTGGCTCGCCCTGCGCACGATCCACCCAAATGAGTCGCCCAGCTGCGCCTCGCAGGGACGGCACCAAGATGCTGCTCACGCCCGAGAGCTCTGTGGAGGCGCAGAAGCAGGTGCGCACACGGTTGAGCTGGTTGCAATGTGGTGCCGGATTCCGAGGTGGCCTGTGTGCCTCCGCTCCCACTGCGCACCGCCACGTGCCTTGTTTGCTGCAGCTTGGGGTAGGCATCGGCCTGGCCTTCTGCCGCCTCTCAGCCTCTACAGCCGTTATAATCCCACCCATTGTTGTTCCCTCTGCTCTTGTTGCAGCTGGGAGCGGACATCATTATCCCGCTGGATGAGCTGCCGCCGTACCACACGGAGCAGTCGGTGCTGGAGGCCAGCCTGCAGCGCTCGCACCGCTGGATGGCGCGCAGGTGGGTGGCAGCTGCAGCCGATGCCAGCAGCGCTGTTCCTCTCCGTTTAGCCGGTAGGTGGCAGTTGGGCATGGTGGCACCCAAACCCTACTTGCCAGGCCGCATCAGCTCAGCTAACGTCGCGACCTGTCCTCGGCCCCCAGCCTAAGGACGCACCTGGGCGACATCCGGCAGCCCACCACCGCACCCAGCATGCACTTACCCTGTTCCACCCGCCCCAATTGCCCCCTCTGCAGCCTGAAGACGCACCTGGGCGACATCCGGCAGCAGGCCATGTACGGCGTGGTGCACGGCGGGCTGTCCCTGGAGCTGCGCCAGCGCTCAATCGACTACCTCACCTCGCTGCCGTTTGATGGCTTTGCGGTGGGCGGCAGCCTGGGCAAGGACAGGTGAGTGGACTGTGGTAGCCTGGGTTGGGAGGGGTATTTCACTACCTCACCTCGCTGCCGTTTGACGGCTTTGCGGTGGGCGGCAGCCTGGGCAAGGACAGGTGAGTGGACTGTGGTAGCCTGAGGGGTTTGGGAGGAGCGCGGATGCGGCGGTGGACGTTGGGCCTGTCATGCAAATTTGCTCCAGGGCCTACCTGCACAAGCACTCCTCTGTTCTTGAACCGACGTGCGACTGTTGCGATCACTGCAGGGCGGACCTGTTTTGGCTGCTGGAGCAGATCATGCCACGCCTGCACGAGCGCTCGGCTGGCAAGCCGGTCCACATACTGGGCATCGCTGATCCCTCCTCCATCCCACAGGTATGTGCACCTGCAGCTGCGCGGCGGCTGTTGGGGTTGCAGCGCCGCTGGCGCCAGCTGGGGCGCCGCTGCAGGGTGCCTTGCAGCCGGCGCAGCAGACCCAGCGCCCGGCAGCCAGGGGGCGTTTGCGGTCACCACCTTGCTGTTGCCGCCCTGCCCGCAGCTGGTGACGTATGGTTGTGATACGTTTGACAGCTGCTACCCCACGCGAGTGGGCCGCCACGGCACGATGCTCACTAAGGATGGACCGCTGCGCGTGGCAAGTTTTCGTTTTTTGGTTGGTTAGGGGTTGGCTCCGGTAGCTCAGCTTCTGAGCCTGCAGCCTGCTGCTGGTGTGCGGCAGCCGTGCTGCCGCTTTGCAGTTGGCGCTGTGTCACCTACCTGGAGCAGTGGCTTCAGGCAGCAGCAGTGGCTACATGCAGCAGTGGCTACATGCAGCAGCAGTATCGCAACAGTGCTGCGCTGACGCTTCCCCGCCTGCAGATCAGCGGGCAGTACAAGGCGGCGTTCCGCCCACCCGTGGAGGGCTGCACCTGCCACACCTGCCGCACCCACAGGCACGCGGGATGATCGGCCATGTTCCGCTGTGCTGCTCGCCTGGCTGTGTGCACGCACGTGGTCGCTCGCCCTCCTGCTGCTCGCCTGGGGCAAGCGTCAGCGCCGGCCCTCCCTCCAAGCTGTGCTGGGCCTCCTGTCCCTGCTGACTAACGAAATCAAACTTAACTAAATACTAGTTGATTGCATAATTGTAACCTAAACTAACTGCAGCCTGGCCTACCTGCACCACCTGGCCAAGGCGCGGGAGCCGCTGCTGGCCAGCCTGCTGGCGATTCACAACATTGCATACATGAACGGTGAGTGTGGTTGCAGTTTGCTTCACTGGGCTGCCCTCTGGAGCACCTGTGGGTGGAATTTGCAAGTCCTAGCCACCCCCTAGCTGGCCCATGTGTTGCGGCACCGCTGTTGGCTGCCCACTGCAACAACTCACCCAGCACACCGCCCACAACGTGACAAGGCCAGCTGCACGTGTCTGTGACATGCAGACCTGACGGCGCAGCTGCGGCAGCAGATATTGGACGACGAGATCTGAAGCACCCACGCCGGCTGTGAATGCAAATCCGAATGCCCGGCCAGTCCCTTTCATTCCCCTTATCAGCACTGCCATTCTGTCAGCCTTCCCACTTCACTGGCATCTCTTGCAATCGAGAATGGAAGAAACGCAACCCACGGTCAAAAGAAAGGGAGGACAGGCGGTCGCCTGGGCAACACGCATTCGGTAGTAGTGGCAGGCGACTGCGGCAGCAGTAGCGCAGGGCAGTGGATGGGCGGGATTCGTTTTGACTCACGCGAATGAGCGCAGCGCCGCGGGACAGCGGGAGGGGGAAGGATGGGGATCATCAGTGCAACGATGGGGGGATGGGGAGGGTCAAGCAAATGCCACCAAGATGGGTGGGAGAGGGATGGGGTGGGGACAAACCGCGTACCAGGGGACCCAAGCGGGCGATGAAAGGGCAAGGCAACAATGAAAGAAACATCTAAATGCACAGCGTGCACAACGGTAGGTTTTGAAGGGTTGGGGTTTTGAAATACAGATGTTAAAAGGCAGGCATGCCGCTGGCCTGCTGCCAATGGCCGCTGAGGCAGGCCATGGCGGCTGCTGGGGTGGTGCTGTTGGCTGCAGCAATCGCTGCTGCTGCCGCTGCTGCTGTGGCGGGGGGCAGCGGCTGCTGCCGCTCACTTGCCGCGGGCAGGCTGCACGGGCCGCCCGCTCAAGCGTGCCTGCTCAGCGCTCACTTGCGGCCCAGGAGGCTGCCAACAAAGTTGTCCCACCAGCTGCCGCTGGCCTGCTCCTCCTGCTCCTCCACCGGCTCGGCTGCCTCCTCCAAAATGGCCAGGGCCGGGGAGTTGCGGCCCACAGCCGCCGCCTCCTCCTCCCACCCCTCCTCATCCTCCTCCTGCTGCAGCGCCGCCACCGCCGCCAGGCCCGGCTTGGCGCCGTTGGCGTGGGCGGCGTGGGTCGCGCCGTTGCTGCTGGGGCCCGCAGGAAGGCTGCTACCCGCTTCGATCAGCAGGTCAAGGCTGGCACGCAGGCTGTCAGTGCTGAGCACCAGCCGGCTCTCTTCAAAGTCGATGCTGCCATTGGCTGGCAGGCCCACAGCCGCCGCCTCTGCAATGGCCAGCAGCTCAGTGGCGGCTGTGACCGGCTGGACTGCCTCCAGCGGCACTGGCGCGCTGCCGTTGCCGTTGGGGCTGCTGCCGTTGGCGGCGGCCGGCACCGCTGCCTCCTCCTCTGCCGCTGCGTCGGCAGCCAGAGCCGCCTCGGCGGCTGGCTCCGCCACAGCTGCCTCCTCCTCCTCCTCCTCCTCCTCTGCTGCAACTGCCTCCTCCTCCTCATCAGCTGGCTGGTCCGCCTCCGCCGCAGCTGCAACCGCCTCCTCCTCCTCCTCCTCCTGCTGCTCTGCTGCCAGGCCTGCCACTGCAGCAGCAAGCTCCTCAGCGGCCGTGTCCGCCACATCAGCTGCCAGAGGCTCCTCCTCAGCAGCCACCGCTGCTGCCTCCTCCTCGGCAGCAACAACCGCCTCAGCTGCAGCTGACATGGCTGCTGCCATCCCTGCCCACTCGGCACGCAGCTTGTTGAAGTCATCTGCTGCCGTCTCGGGAGAAACCTCCTCCGCAGAAGCCTCCTCGCTCGCGGCAGCAGCAGCGGCCGCCGCCGCTGCCGCCGCTGCCTCTGCTGCAGCCTCCTCATCAGCCTTGCGCTGGGCGGCCGCGCCTGCTTCCGCTGCAGCTGCCTCCGCCGCCGCGGCCTCGGCCGCCGCTGCTGCCTCCACGGCGGCTGCCTCTGCGGCCGCCTTCTCTGCGGCAGCGGCCTCAGCTGCAGCGGCTGCCTCGGCCGCAGCTGCTTCGGCTGCCGCCGCTTCGGCCGCAGCCGCCTCAATGGCCGCCTTCTCTTCCTCTGCCTTCGCAGCGGCCTCTGCCTCAGCCTTGGCATCAGCCTCAGCCTCTGCCTTCGCGGCCTCAGCTGCAGCTGCCTCCGCCGCCGCTGCCGCCGCCGCTGCTTCGGCTGCAGCGGCCTCTGCAGCCGCGGCCTCTGCGGCAGCAGCCTCAGCTGCCGCCTTCTCCGCTGCCTCTGCCTCTGCCTGGGCGGCTTCAGCTGCCGCGGCTTCGGCTGCCGCTGCCTCCGCCGCTGCCTGCGCCTCAGCTGCCTCAGCTTCGGCTGCCTCCAGGCCAGCCTTGCCATTCAGCACGGCTGCCAGCTCTGCCACCTCGGCTGCCAGCTCAGCCACCTGCGCTGCAGCTGCCCGCACGCCCTCACGAGGCAGCTTGCCGGCGCCGAGCGGCTCCGGCTCAGCTGCCACATCCGCTGCCGCTGCTTCAAACGTCAGCTGCTCCACCGGCAGGTCTGCATTTTCGGCTGCCGCCGCCGCCTCGAGCACGTCACTGCTCAGCTCTGCATACTCTTCTGCCACAGCCGGAGGCACCCGGCTCTCGACTGCCGCCGCCGGCTGCTCCACCCGCACGGCGCCCGAGGCGGCAAGCGTGGCCAGCAGCTGTGCCTGCAGGTCGCCAGGCGGTGGCCGCGCCTCGCCCAGCTGCTCCAGCACCCCCTCCGCCTGCTCCATAATGCGCTTGCCCACCTCCCCCACGCTGGCGCCGCCTGGCACTGCGCCCTCCGTCTCCACTGCGCCCGCTGCCGCCAGGGTGGCCAGCAGGCGCGCCCGCACGTCGCTGTCGGGCGAGGTGTCGTTCTGCAGGCCCACCGCAGCCATCAGCTGGGCCTGAAGGTCCTCAGGCCGCTCCTGCTGTGCCTGCTGCGCCGGGGGCTGCGCTGCGGCCGCCGCCGCTGCAACTGCGGGCAGGGGCG
>RRZL01000032.1:1990322-2019288 GCA_006782975.1 Chlorella sp. Dachan
CCGCAAAGGCGGCGGGCGGGGCTGCCTCCAGCACGGGCGCCTCGGCCACAGCGGCGGGCACGGCTGCAAAGGCGGCGGGCGGGGCTGCCTCCAGCACCTCCACTTCGTGCTTGTGGCCCAACCAGTCATCGCTCACAACCAGCAGCTGCAGGGAGGGAGGAGGGGGTTGAGGAGACAGCGGGGCGGTAAGCGGCGGGGGCACTGGGCGGAGCGTGACTGGCTGGCATGCGGTCTGCTAGCCTCGTGGTCAGCACACGGCCGAAAGCACACACACTGGCAACACGCGGCAGTGTCCCGTTACAGCAGCACGCACTGTTACCTGGCTGTGAGCCGTGTGGCGGCTGGGGCCGAAACCACCCACCACCCTAAACACCCACCCACCGGCCGAAACACCACGGCCAGCAAGCGCAACCAGGCCGCCAGCACCCACCTGGCCGCCGGCCTCCAGATCCAGGGAGAAGTTCTCGCCCGGCTGCCAGGCAACTGGGTCCGCGCCCTCATGGTATACAACATACTTGTACTCAACGGCCTCCCTGCAAACCGCACAAGGGAGGCACAGGGAAGGCGAGGGAGGGGGAGTGGTGGGTTGGCGGGTGTGCGTGGGGCGATGCTGGGGGTGCAGGCATGCACCAGATGCCCTTGAGTGTGCAGGGCAGGCGTGCCCGAGGCTGACCGGCCCGAACAAGCTCCACACGTGGCGCATCAGACGTGTACGGCGCCCCGCACAGCATGCACCCGAACAGCCCCCAGACATGGGCAAACAGCCGGCGCCCACTCCTCCCCAAGCCGCCAGGCTGTGTTGTCATTCCCATCCACACCAAGCAGTGCACTGCACACCAGCGCAGAACGCAGCGCTCACCCCACAGGCAGCTCCGCTTCGCCGCTCCACACGTTGCCCTCGCTCCACTCGAGCGGCACGGGGGCAGTGGGGTCCCAGCCGCAGAAGGAGCCCACCACGGCCACACGCTCCCCAAACTTGGTCTGGAAGGGGCAGGGAGGGCAGGAGGGCAGCGGGATCTCAGCAGGGAGCAAGCAGGAAGTTCGGCAGGCCGGTCCTGGCGGGGCTGGCGGCGGGGTAGGGTGCGAGCGGCGGCAGGGCTGGGGCGGAGAGGCCCCGGGAGCTGCAAAACGCCTGCAGGCAGCCCACCGTCCGCCAATTTGCAGGTTTCAGGCCCTGGCAGAGCCGCAGGCGCGTCTACAACCCCCGCCCGTTCAGAAACCCTCCGCACCTCGAAGGGCAGCGTGAAGCGCACGGTGGCCTTGGCAGCCGCCACTGCTTGCGCTTGGCAGCGCGTCGTCAACCTGCGCGGCGCCCCCTGGGCAGGGCGCGCCAGCCGCACTTGCTGGCGGAGCGCTAGCATCGCTGAGGCCGCCGTGCAACACGATCGTGGTGTGGTGCTTGGCGGTATGCCGGGGTGCCAGCCTTTCTGGCAGCCCGTGCCAGCCACAGTGCTGCGCTGTGCTCGGCAGCGCCGCTGCCGCCACTGCCTCGCAGCTGCAACCCCTCGTGCGCATGCAGCCCAGGCCATGCCTCGGATCCTGCACTGTAGATGAATTTGATTTTGAACCACGAGCTGTAGCACTTCTGCTGGAAAAGACTCATGGCCCAGCTGTCGCGCGCCATGCCCGACTGCTGCCGACGGCTGCGGGGGACCCTTCAAAACTCCAATGCCGGCCAGTGAGCAGATCCTATCTGTCGTGCCAATCGAAGGATGTGGGGCCGCCACATTGTGTGCAGAAACCACTCTACATCGTATGGTGTGCCTGTGAGGACATGACCTGCCCTCAAAAAGTCTGGCGGCTGTTTGCAAGGCACGCCGGCCAGATCTCAGATCCCGGCCGCATTCTGGTTGCTCCGGCACATCACTCGCGCACACGAACACGGTTATCTAGTTACAAGGGGATACAGGGAGCGTGACAGAGAGAGAGCGCTACGCGCTAAGCAATGCAAGGGCGCCGGCTGTGCATGGCCGGGTAAGCGGGGTGTACATGGCAGTGCAGACGGGGCAGACGGGGCAGGGGCAAGGGCACGGTTTGCCGTCGGGGCTGGGCTTGGGTCTGGGCATGAAAGAAAACGGATGCAAAGCGATACAAGGGCGTGCGCTAGCAGGTGGGGTCCGTTGTGGGAGTGTGTGCCTCTATCTATCTATCGTTTTGGCGTGGGTTCAAGTGCTATCAAGGCACACATGGGTGGGGGCTTGCGTTGTGCATAGCAGACGCATGGTGCACGCTAGAAACATAATCAAAGTAGGTTCGTGCACACAGGGCGGTTGGGTGCTGGTAGGTTAGGGTTTGCGTTTGCAGCAGCTGAAGCGAACGGCTGCCGCATTCACAGCGCCGACAGCGCCCAGCGGGCGGCCGCCCACGGGCTCTTCAGAAAGGCAATGACTGCCGCCACCACCAGAGCTACCGCCAGCAGCAGGCGCAGCCAGGGCGCCATGCCCTTGGCGCGGGCCTGCTGTCTGGGGGCGGCAGCCATTGCTGGCACTGGGGCAGGCGCGGGCTTGGCCGCAGCATGCTCGGCCGCCTCGGGCTTGGCCGGCACAGCTACCGGCTGGCTGCCATTGGAGAAAGGCTGGGCGGTGGACTTGACGGCTGCCTTGGCAATGGATGCAGCATCTGGTGCACTAGCTGCATCGGGAGCAGCAGCAGCTGGCACAGGCTCCTCAGCGGCGGCCACCACAGCGGCGGCGGCAGTGTCCTTGCTGCCCTCCTCAGCAGGTGCAGCCTCTCGCTTGGTCTGGCCACCGCTGGCTGCCATCGCGGCCGCCGGCTGCGGCGGCACATAGGGCTGGTTGGCCGCCTGCAACACGCTGCGCCAGGAGGCCGCAGCGCCAGAATCCTCCACAGCTGCCGCTGGCTCCTGAGTGGCAGCTTCCCCAGCCGTGCTGTCCAGGCTGGCTGGCACTGCCTTGCTCACGCGCACCGCCTCAGCTGGCTCTCCTGTGCCGGCGGCAGCTGTGCCGTTGCCAGCGGCGGTGGCAGCTACGCCTGCTGCCGGCGGCGCCACATGCGGCTGGTTGGCAGTTTCCAGCACTGCGCGCCACGACTCGGCTGCAGTGGGGTGTGCAGGCGCGGGTGCCAGCACTTCTGCTGCCACAGCCGGCTCGCGCTCCCCTGTGCCGTTGCTGTATGAATGCTGCTCCGCAGCCAGCACAGCAGGGGCCTGTGCTGCCTCCTCAGCTGGCAGCTCTGGATCTGGGGGTGTAGCATTCTCCTCTGGCTCTGCCGCCGCCTCCACTGCCTGCACGCCGTCAGCTGGCTCTGCTGCCGCCACCTGCGGCAGCTCCAGGCCAACAGCCTCTGCCGGCTGCTCCGTTGCTGCTGTGGTTGGCAGCTCCAGCTCTGCCACCTGCTCCAGCTGGGCAGCTGGTGCTTTTGCCAGCTGGGGTGCGGACTCGGGCTGAGCAGGCTCAGCGGCGGGCGTGGCCGCTGGCACCGCGGTGGGCTCGGCGGTTGACGGTGCCGCCGGCCGCACCTCGTGCGTCCGCCCCAGCCAGTCATCCAGCACCAGCACAGTCTGCAGGGGGAGGAGGTGACAGAAGTGTTGAACCTCTCCGCCTCTCCTGTGTGGCACGCATGCAATTGACAGGCACGTTGCAAGGCGCATGGAATTGTGCATTCATTGCCTCCCCGCCGGCCGGCCATCCACGCAGCGGCCACCCACCGTCCTGCCTAGGCCTGCACCGCTGCCCACCCCGCCTCCTCTAAATCAGCGGCAGCCCCAGGTCGGTGCCTGGCATAGCATCCACTGCCAGAATGGCACAGTGCTGCGAGGTGCGTAAACAACGCCCACCTGGCCGCCTCCGGGGCCCAGCTCAAGCACCAGGTTGCCGCCGGGCTGCCACGTCACCTGGCCGCTGCGGTCAGACACCACCACATATTTGTACTCCAGCCGCTCCCTGCAAAGAGGAACGAAGAGCACACTGTTAAACTGAGTTGGGGAGGCTTAACCTGAGTTGGGGAGGCGAGTCGCACGAGCGGCAGGCGGGGCAGCAGCAGGCCGTTGGGGCCAAGCTTGTTAGCAGATGTACGCGACACGCTGCCGAAGCGGCAGCAGGGCGGAAGCGCAGCGTGCATTGCAGAGCAGTCAGCCCTGGCCTGCCAGCAGCTGAGCACGGCGCCCCGAACCCCCACCAGCACGGCTCCAGGCCAGCAACGCAGCTCGCTCACCCCACAGGCAGCTGCGCCTCGCCGCTCCACACCGAGCCCTCGCCCCACTCCAGCTGGACGGGCGCCTGGGTGTCCCAGCCCGAGAAGGAGCCCACCACGGCCACGTACTCTCCAAACCGGGTCTGCAAGAGGGGGGAAGGGCAGGGCGTGGAAGGGCATCTGTGCGGGCACCGCATCGCCCCAGCAGCTGAGTGGGCGGCGCGCGAGCGTGCAGGCGCGCGGCGGCGAGCAGGGAGGGCGCCGAGCATCGGGCACGCATGCAGACGTTTCAATGAGGTGTCTCGTGGCTGCACACCCTTCCAACACACGCTGAAACGCCCGCAGCCGCGTTTGGGCGCACCTGCTGGGGAATGGAGAATCGCACCGTCGCCTTGCCCGGGCGCTGCTGCGAGCTGGCACTGTCACCGTCCTGGAAGCAGCTCACTAGCCGGCGAAGCCGCCGCGCCTGCACCGTGCGGCCGCTGCAGAGCCGCTGCAGGGCCGCTGCCTGGGTGCCCAGCATCTTAGAAACACCCTGGAGCAGTACCCAACCACTTGGGAAACGCGCAGGCAAACTGGAAGGAGTAGCTTTGAAAGTGGGCTGTGCGCCAGCGCCCGCGCTGCGCGCTCGGCGACATGCCCTGCGAGCGCCTGCCCCTCCGGGAGCTGTGGGCATTACAGTGAGCGGTCAGTGCTTCAGTGTTTCAGGTGTTTAGGGTAGCAAGGAGTACAGGCTGAGGGAGTGGAGCGCAAGACAGCTGCCGGGGGAGCAGCGTGGCTGAGCTTGCGCCGGCGCCCATTCTCAGGGCGCTGGCCAGCGGCCGAGGGAAGGGCGGCCAAGACGGAAGCCGCAAGGGGATTGATAAGTCAATTGTTGGCTGAAGCCAGGGCACTCACATAATTGGTAATTCACTCTGCAGCAGCTGCTGAGCACCCGCCTAGCCACGGCTAGGGCAGGGGCAGCTAGGGCAAGGGGGCAGGAGCTAGGTCTAGTGGCAGCTGGCGACTAGGGTTTGCCTGTGACTAGGGCAGCGCTGCACACTACCTGCGGCGCTGCAACTGACACGGCGCTAGTCGTCCGCAGCGCCTGGCCAGCGCGCCAAGCTGCTCAGGTCCCGCATGGATCTACTGACCGCCAGAGTGCGCTGCGACAGCAGGCGCCGAATGCGAACCACCACTGCCTGCGTGTCGATGTCTCGGCGGTCGGTGGTCACCAGCAGCAGCCCCGCCACAATGCCCACCTGCAGCGGGGTGGTACCAGTGTGGCACAAGTGAGGGCGGGGCTGTCGGCTTTGGTGCTTGCTTGGGACAGCAGACAAGTTCAGCAGAGCCGCCCAGCAGCCAGCGCCCTCCCAGCATGCTGCAGCCCAGCGCACCGCGCCCAGGTCCCAGGGTGTGGGTGCCTCATTCAGCACCAGGAAGGCCAGCAGCGTGCCGATGAAGGGCTGCAGGCACTGGAAGGCCGCCACCTGCGGGCAGAGGGCCGACAGGCCAGGGCTGCGCTGTTTCATGCAGTCGACGCAGTGAAGCCGGATACAGAGCATGCTGGGCGCAACCTGCACGGCAGGCAGTGTGGTACTGCAGGTGATGGCGCGACGCCGGAGAGTTGCATGGCGCAAGGCCAGGTGCTGTGGGAGCACTCGGGCAGGTGCGCAATGGCCAGCCAGGCAGCATCCAACCAGCACCATGCCAAGCCAAAGCACAGCTGCTCGGCAGCCCGTGCACAAACCTGGGAGGCCGGCAGGTGGCGCATGGCCCACGTGACTGCATAGTAGCCGGCCACCGAGCACACTATGATCCAATAAATGAGCGGTGCGACCATGGCTCGCGGAAAATGCCAGTCGGCCGGGGTGGTGAAGGCCGCCGCCGCCAGGCTCATGCACGTGGCGGCTTTTAGGAGGTTCAGGGAACGGGGGGGAGTCTGAGGCGTCTCAATCAGAGACACGCAGGCTGTGGGGATGGCAGGCCGCAGCTGCCGAACCATGTTGCACGCATAGCCTGGCGCCCAGCCCAGCACCCCCCCAAGCGCACCTACTACGTAGGCCCATGCAGCCACGCAGATGGCGGGGTAGCGCTGCACCATCTGCTTCGAGACGATGTAGTACACCGCCATGGCCAGCGTGTTTATGAGCAGGCACACGTCGCCTACCAGCATGTTGCTGGCCTGCTGCGAGGTCACGCCTTTGGCGTGGGAGGCTGAGGAGGCGCCGCCTGCCACCATGCAGATGGCGCCTAGTACCGCCTGCGCGGTTTGGGAGGGGACAACAAGCACTTGCGCGCCGGGTGGGCGCCGTGTTGCTCGGCTTCTGCTGCAAGCGCCAGCTGGCGGGCAGCACCCACCATCAAAAGCCGACCCCATCAACGTTTAGGCAACGCAGCCGATCCAGCACATGGGGCACCGGGCAGCCCGCACCAGGGAGATGCCGGCCAGCTTGCGCGGGTTGTTGACCTCCATGTTGAGAGCAATGCCCATCAGTACGGTGAAGACCTGTCAGCAATGGCGCAGGCATGGGGCCGGGCACGGCATCTGAGAAATGCTGTGGCAGCTGGCGTCACAGCCAGGGCGCGCTGCAAAGGATGCGCACGCATTCCAGCGCCGCTGGGCATGCGGCTCGTGTTTCTCCGGCTTCCACGCGGTTTTGGCTGTTGCCGAAACGCACCGGGATGGCTGGCTGCATGCACGTGGCCACCGTCACTCCCGACAGCTCGATGCCCAGGATGTACAGCAGCTGCAGTACAGCAGTGTGGCAAAACAGGCACAGCAGTGGTGCGGGATTGCCGGGAGGGGGCAGCGCCGGCACGCGGGCACGCAGGCAGCAGCTGCAGATGCTTGCGACGCAGAGCAGCAGCACAGCGGCAGCCAGCAGCAGGAGGAGCAGGAGCAGCAGACACGTGTGACACAGAGAAGCAGCAGCAGAAGAGCAGCGGCAGCGGCAGCGGCAGCGGCAGCGGCAGCGGCAGCGGCAGCGGCAGCGGCAGCGGCAGCAGCAGCAGCAGCAGGAGGCGTTGATGACTGCACAATGCACATGCGGCTCACCTGCGACAGGAACATGGCAAACCCCAGCAGCAGCACCCGCCACAGGTCGGCCCGCTTTGGGTACGTGCCGCCTGCGAGCATGGGAAGGGTGTGTGCTGGCAGGGTGAGTGTACAGCCGGCCGGCCTGCATGCATAGACGAAGCAATGCAGACTGCCTCCCGCCGCTGCACAGGCTGCTGCCTTGTCGCCTGAGCCTTGCAACCATCGCCAGCGGCAGCAGGCACCACCATCCCGCCATTCGCACCCGCTATGAGCCAGGACAGCAGCAGCAGGATGGGTCCTGCCGACGCCTCCCGCGCCAGCGCATAGACAATGGGCGAGAAGACCTCCCCGCGCTCCTCATCCACGTATTTCAGGGAGGACTTGAGGTAGACCGAGCCCACCACAAACGAGGCCTGCGTGGCGGCGATCGCCAGCTGCGGCTTCCAGGGCGCCGGCGGGTTGTCTGCGAGGAGTGATTTGGCGGCGTGTAATGTAGTGTGGCTGCTGCGAAAGGCAGCGCTCAAACAAGGATGATGCAAGCAACATGCAGCAGGCGGCAGCGGAAGCAGGCGACTGGCGGCAGGCGGCAGGCACCGCCGCTGCTCACCTTCTGGCCGCCGGGCACCCCTGGGTGTGTCTGCCGGCGTCCTGCCGCCTCCAGCCTCCAGCTCGTCGGCATCGGCCACCACAATCGGCTTGTGGGAGCCGTGGGCGGCGAGCTGCACAACTTGCATAGCTCGCCTGCTGCCCTGCCGGCGCCTGGATTATTGCCAGTATTCCGCCATGCCGCTGGCCGCTAATGACGATTGAGGGAAGGCCGAAAGGGCGCGCTGCTGACCGTCAATTCTGCTCGGGTCGTGGAACAGGGCTTGCAGCAGCTGTGCAACAATTGATAAAGCGCACAAGTGATCCTGCACCTCTCGCAGCATGGGAAGGTCCGCAAGGGCAGCCCATGCAAGCGTCGTGGTGGGAGCCGCTGTCGAGCGGCCATCAAGCTTGCTGAGCATAGCGGCGTGACCCCAGGTTCTATCAAACGTGATCAGGCTGTGCGCAAGAGGCTCCTCCGCCTCTGAGCCGCAGAACCCCAGTTGCAAACGCTGCTGCCTGCCTCCTGCGGCGCAAGCTCGGCTTGGGTCCGACCGCACGCAATGGGTGGACGCATCAGCCGCCCCACAAGCAAGTGGATGGGCGTGTGCCAGCAGTGCCGCCAGCGGCGGGGGCGCCGCCGCCGCCTTTGCAATCTGAACATTGGGCTCTGCCCCTTCACCGCTCTGCAGCAGCGTCCGCCACCGCGACCGCAAGCATGTTCCAACTGCAGCCCTACACTCCGCCACCCTGGGCAGCCAAGATCGGCCTGGTGCGCTGCAGCCTTGCGTGGCTGCTGCTGCCCCGCATGCCTGCTGCTGCTGCCTTTGCATGGCTTCTGTCGCTGCTGCTCCTCCTCTGGGCGCTTGTTTAAACCCGCGCTCAGCCTGCTGCACCCGCTGCATTTGATGCCTCATTGCTGCAGATCCCCAAGCAGCGGTACCGCCTCGCCCTGCTGCCCACGCCCATCCATCCGTGGCACGTGCCGGGCCTGCCACCCGGCTGCGAGCTGCACATCAAGCGTGACGATCTCACAGGCATGCAGCTGTCGGGCAACAAGGTAAGGAGGGCAGCTGCGTTTGGCTGATACACAAAGGCAGGCTCAGCTGCACATCAAGCGGGGCGCGGTCCGACGAACATGCCGCTGTCGAGCAACAAACTTGCTACTTTGGGTCAGGGCTGTAGGATGGTTCAATTGAGTCGGACTGCTAGCACAGTAATGCACACCATGTGTCCTTTATGCAGGTGCGCAAGCTGGAGTTCCTGATGGCGGAAGCCAAAGAGAAGGGCCACGACTGCATCATCACGATCGGCGGCATCCAGTCCAACCACGCCCGCGCCACGGTGGGTGTAATGCGCGCACTGCCCTGCCACGCCAGGTGCCTAGCCCAGCCCCAGCTGCCTTGAGGGCTGGTCAGCTGGCAGGCTGCGCTGCGTGGCGCGTAACACGTGCTACCACGACTGTGCCGCTGCCGCAGGCTGTGGCGGCTCGCTACCTGGGGCTGGAGTGCCACCTGATCCTGCGCAATAGCCGCCACCTTGCCGACTCTGGTGGGTGGGCCGCGTGGAATATGGACTCTACTTCGCTCTTGAAGTGTCTGCAGCGCAATGGCGTGTTGCGGCACCCTGCCCAACGACCTGCATTGCTGCAGCCTGCCCAACAGCGTGTGCTGCCGCAGCCTGCCAAGCAGCCACCTGGCCGGTCAGGGCGGGGCAGCCTGCGCGTTTCACTGCGGTCGACAATTCCCGCAGGAACAGCCGCTGTGTGTTGCTGCTGTTTGGACTGGCTGGTTGGCCCCAGATCGCGAGCGGGGTGCTGCAGCGAAGCTCGGAGATGCAGGACTGCTGCACTCCTCAGCTGCTACAGGCAACCGTCACAGGCTGTCGATGCAAGCGCTGCATGACGGAAGTACACACCTCTGCTGCATGCCGCAGACCCCGGGCTGGTTGGCAACCTGCTGGTGGAACGACTGATCGGGGCGCACATTTGGCAGGTGCGCCTGTGCCCCCTTCGCTACAAGCCGGGGCAGTTCTGAGCGAGTTTCTGCATTTCTTTGTGGTCATGAAGACCGTGCGGTGCGCCACGCTCTCCTGTCACGTGCTCATCATCGCAGGTCACCAAGGAGGAGTACGGCCGGTATGGCGGCGTCGCGCTGGGAGAGCGGCTGGCGCAGCAGCTGCGGGCCCAGGGCCACAACCCATTTGTCATCCCAGTGGGCGGCAGCAGCGCGATGGGCGTGTGGGGGTGAGGGGGCGGAAGGGGGGTGAGTGGCCCAAAGGCGGTTGAGCGACCCTGGAGGAGCGTGCAGCGGTTTGTGGAAGGGCGACCTCCCCACCCCACAACTTGCTGTGCAGGTACATTGAGATGGTCCACGAGCTGGAGCAACAGATCGCGGGGCAGGGATTTACCGATCTCGTCATGGCAAGGCTGGGTGGCAAGCTTGATTGGTACGGGTTGCAGATCAGCGGGCCAGCTGCCGGCGGCAGCGGCGGCACCGCCGCAGGCATTGGGCAGCGCTCTGCCTCTGCCCGGCCCAACCATCTCTGCTACTGCCGCGCCTCCAATGCAGGCCTGTGGCAGCGGCGGCACCACCGCGGGCATAGGGCTGGGGTGCCACCTGGCAGGGCTGGGCCTGCGGGTGCATGCCATGGCGGTCTGTGACGATGAGGCCTACTTTTACAACTATGTGGGGCTGGGCTGCAGTTTGACTGGTTGGGCGCTGGCCGTGGGTGGCACATGGCACCAGGTTCACGGGTAGCGGCTGTTGTGCTCAGCTGTGCCGGCAGCTGCACATACTGTCGGGAGCGGTCATGCCGCTGATGTGCAGAACTCAGCATGGGCATCAAATGTGTTTGACCTTTGGACCTGCACCACTGCCATCAACTGCCGTGCAGGCCGACCAGCTGCTGGAGGGCCTCGGGGCTGGCAAGGACGCTGTGGGCGCAGAAGCAGCGGCCATGTTCCGGTGAGGGAGCAGGAAAGGTGATGCTTTGAAAACATCTGCAAGCCGGGCTGCTGATACAGATGACAGGCAGATATCAGTGTGATCGGCTAAACCCTCCAGCTCTCGCCTCCCCGTTGCGAGCCTGCAGGGTGGTGCAAGCCAAGGGCGCGGGCTATGCGATCAGCCGGGACGACGAGTTGCAGCTGGTAGCTGAGGTGGCGCTGGCCACCGGCGTTGTGCTCGACCCTGTGTGAGCGCTGCTGGCCTCGCGTGCTGGGCAGCGGGTGCAGCTGCATGCTCCGAGGGAGCAAGCGTGTGCGGGCACCCGGCTGTGGTGAGACCCGTGGCTGGCACTCTGACTCTGCCTACACCCGAGCGTCAGCTGCCTCTAAACAAATCATTGCCTTGCGCAACCCCCAACCACCCGCCAGGTACACCGGCAAGGCGGTCTTTGCGCTGATAAGCGAGATGAAGGCGGCACCGGAGCAGTGGGCGGGCCGCAAGGTGGGTTGCTGCCATTGCTGGGCCGCAAGGTGGGCTGCAGCCATTGCTGGTTTGAGCTAACCCGCATTTGAGGCATGCACAGGCTTCAGGGCGTGCAATGCTGCGCCCCTGGTCGCAGCATCGTGCCCGCTGCACCCCTTCAGCTCCACCCCACACCCTGCCTTGAAATTCAGGTGCTGTTCGTGCACACCGGCGGCCTGCTAGGCATGTATGACAAGGCGGCCCAGCTGCAACCGCTGGTGGAGGCGCAGGGGCGTGCCCACCGCCTGAATCTGGACTAATGGAGGCCCCGGACACTCTGCTGCCCTGCAACGCTCACAGAAGAGTGGGCTGCAGCTGTGTGGTTGGGAGCGGCGAAATTGCAGCGGCGGGCGGCGAGCGACGCGCGCCCGGCCTGCCTAGCTGCTGACTAACAGTGCATTGACATGTTTCACTGCAAATCGATGTGGGAGTAGTAGAGCACAGGGGTAGAGGCACAGGCGGGAAAGCAAGAGAACGCGGCAAGGCTGGTTTGCGGGCGGTGGGCGGGCGGGCGGCGAGCAGGAGCGGCGGCGCGCGGCGCTGGATGCCATCAAACCTGTCGTGTTGCTTCCGAAGGCAATGCAGCAGTTTGCAAGGCCCGCCGGGTGAACCTCGCACCTCATGAAGCGAGCAGGTGAGGCAGGCGATCTTGGCGGGCGCGCCCGCCTGGCCCCCGCCCGTTTCCTCTGCACTTGCACCACCCACCCAGCAACTCGCAGCAGGATGCAGGCCACTTTCACCCAGAAGGCGGCGGTCGCCGCTCGCCCGGCGCAGGCCCGCACCCAGCGCCGCGTGCAGGCCCGGTGAGCGACTGTCGGCAGTCCGATGGGGGCGGTTTTCAGGCCAGGGCAGCTGGGGGCTCGCAGCCATCAGTCCCCCACGGCCAGTGCCCAGCTGCCCGCGTGAGCGGCCTGGGCCCACCTGCGGGCAGCTGGAGGCACTCGGCACGCTGGGGGCGCGCAATGGGCGCAGCTTGCAAGGCCTGGGCAGCCCCGGCGAGCCTCTGCCGCTGCTGCCGCCACGCAGCGGCCGCCGTCCAGGCTTTGAATGCCTGCATCTAGGCAGCAACTGCAGCCCAGCGAGGCGATTGGAGCAGCGCAATGTGGCACGCAGTGCAGCTCCAGCGGCAGCAGTGCAGCGGCACCAGCAGCTGGACTGTTGTTGGCTGCCGCACAGTGCACGGCCCTGGGGCCCCAGCAGCGTCGCTGGAGTTGCAGGCTCGTGCGCCACTACCGTGCTGCCCGTGTGCCAAGTGCACCACAGCTTGTCTTAACCGCCTGCCCTGCCCTGCCCCACCGCCTGCTGCAGCCGCGTGGCCGTGGCCGCCAAGTACGGCGAGGAGAGCCGCTACTTCGACCTGAAGGTGGGTGCGGGTCTGGAACCTGCTGTGTTGCAAGTCTGTAAACCAATGCCTCTGCTGTGTTGCGATTGGAAAGCTGCTGCTGCTGCTGTGATTTGACTGCCTCTCATCTGCCCGTGGGGCTGCTACCTCGCCACTTCTGACAGCTGGCTGGCAACGGGCAGTTTCGCAATCGCATCCCACCGCTTCCCGTCGCAGGACCTGGAGAACACTGTGGGCAGCTGGGACATGTACGGCCAGGAGGACAAGAGCCGCTACAACGGCCTGCAGTCCCAGTTGTGAGTGCAGCTGACGTGTGCTGCTGGCTCCAGGGTGGCGCATTGCAGCACGGCGACGGCGCCTGCACCTCTGTGGGCGTAGCAGCCGGGTTTCCGTGGGGTCCAGACGTGCGATCGTTTCTGCTGTTGGCAGGCAGCTGGTGCAGCTCCTGGGAACACAGCTTACGCGGCGGAGCACTCGCCGTCGCTGCTGCAGCATCATTCTGAGATGTGCGTATGCGAACGTGACCCTGCCCCGCCTCCCCTCCCGCGTGCCTGCAGCTTTGAGCGCGCGGCCAACGGCCTGTCCCGCCGCGAGTACATCCTGGGCCTGGTGGCTGTGGGTGAGTTTTTGCTGCGAATGGAAATTGTTTTGCGACGGTTGCAGCGCTTGGTTCCGGGCGCCCTGCCTGCGGGACTTGCGTTCATTGCTGCTGTGGTGGTGGCTGCGTGGCCCGCCTTGCACGTGGCTGCAGCTGAGCGGCGCAAGTAGTGGGACCTGTCGGGCACAAAAAATCCTGCAGAGTCTCCCTGTCACTGCGGCTGCATACTTGCTGCAACTATGGCCCCACCACATGCACCCCATTCAACACTTGCGCATTCTGCTGCCCGCCCGCCACCGCAGGCGCTGTTGGCATCCTGGCGTGGGGCGGTGAGTAGTGCCGGGGTGCAGTGCCTGTTTTGCTTGTTAATAGGCTGTGCCTGCGCTGCGAGGAAGAGCACGTAGACACAGTTTGCCATCGGCTGGGCGTGTTCAGTGAAGCCTGTCGTGCCGGTTTGGCTTGCGCTGTGCCTGACTTGCCAGCTTGGCAGCCCCCCGGCCCTGCACCGGCCTTGGCATTCAACTACTTGTCTTTCNCGCTGCGGATGTGCAGCTTCCCATCACCAAGGGCCCCCAGCAGCCCGCCCAGGTGGGCCCCCGCGGCCGCCTGTGAGCGACCCCCGTCCAGCTGGCGGCGAGCGGCTAGGCGCCGCGGCGGCCTACCGGCGGCCATGCAGCCCTAGCAGCCAGCTGCCCCAGCCCCCTTGTTGGCTCTCACCTGGCCTTCATCACTCATCCATTCACGAGAAGAAACAACCACTGCCCATATCTGCGCTTTACTTGTGCCGTTTTGGTGCGCGCCCTCCGGTGCCCACACGTGTACCAACAGTGTAACTCTGGTACTGCTGCTGGGAGCGTAGCACTGGGAAAGGCGAGGGCCCCAAGCTTCGATGATGGGTTGTTGCCGCATACTCGGATTGGAAGAGCACAGATGGGCCGATCTGGATGGTGGGGATCACGCTGGGTTTGGCCAGCAGATGCGAACGAGGCCTGCGGCGGGGCGGCCCTCGCGGGCTGGTGGGCCAGGAGGCTTGGGCGCAACATTCGGCTCGCCCTCCAGTTCGCGCAACCACCCAAATATTACCAAACCAGCCAACAGAGGCTCTCGAAGCTCAAGTGCAGAATTGCGGAGAACAGCTTGCTGCAGGGAGGCGCTTCTGCCTCGCTGGGCGTGGTTTCGGCCTGGTTGAACACCATAGAGCGACGAAAGCCCACCAGCAGGCCGACGGCAGCTCGCGGTCGAGCCAGGGGCCGCAGGCGGCAGCAGCGGGCAACAGCCGGCCATCGCTCAGCAGGTTGTGCGCGCTGACCTCCTAGGGGTTTCAAGTCCTTCCCCACATCTCTCGCTATCCTACATACGTCATTTCATGTTGCGTGGTGAAGTAAAAGCATTGATCGACAGGGTGCGAGGGTGGCAGTGCATCAAGGGCGGTGGACGGTGTGGTTGAGGGGAGCACGCAGGCAGAGCGAGAGAGGGCTGGTAAAGAAGACATTGCGATTATGGCAGTATGTGAGTCAGCTGTCAGCCAAATCTAGTGACACGTTGAAGGGTATTGCAGTGGTATAAGTTATAAGTTCAGCATTGCGAGCTGACCATTCACATGAACGCCTGCAGCGGCTGCAGGTGCATGAGCGCAGGCCGCTTCTCTGCTGTCTGGCCGTCTAGACATGCACCTAGCTCCGCAGCCTTGCGCTTTGTCGCACTGCTGCTTGCCGCAGCAATGCTGCTGCCGCTGCCGCTGCCGCTGCTGTAGTTGAAGGGAGCGGTCTGGTCAGGCTGGGGCTGATGCATGGGCTGGCCTGCTGCGGCGCTGCTGGGCAGTTGCTGCTGCTGCTGTGGCAGCGACTGCTGCGCTTGCTGCTGCGGCGCATGCAGTGCTTGCGGAAGGATCGGCATGGGTGGGAGGGCAGCAGTTGGCGCCGGCTGCTGGCCCTGCCGCTCTTGCCTGCACAGGGCAAGCAAGCGCTGCATCATGTTAGTGCACACTCACTGGTAGCCATTTCTTCCTAACACTCTTCATGCTGTGTACTTTCCGGATGCTCAGCTGGAGCGTGCGTCTTCGCAGGTGCAGCGGCAAGCCATGCCCTCCACTCACCGGCGCGGCTGCCGCTCCCTCTGCGGCATCGCCTGCTCCACCGCCAAGCGCATCAGCTGCTCTGCAACCAAAGGAGGGGCAGCACGCAACCAGCGCCGTCTCAGGTCTGCGATTGGGCATGGCCTGCTGCATCTGCAAGGTGCCGCGGCTGCTGCCGCCTGCCGCCGCCGCCTACCGCCGCCGCCGTTCCCCGACCCTGCGGCTGTGTGACCACTGTGCGCATGCATTTTCTTGTTTCGGTCAGCCGTGCCAACTTTTAGAAACTGGACTACAGGCCTGCAAGTGCTCCTGCACACCGCCCGCGCCGCCACCCACCTGGTGTGAGCGCCATTGCGGCTTGCAGGATGCGTGGTGGAAGCTTGGGCGCCGTGAGCTTGCCAGCGAATGCGCTGCAACGGCAGAGAGTGCAGGGGTAAGCCCCCATGCAACGGCTTGCCAGCGCACTGGAGAGGGTGCCAAACGCCGCCACATGCCAATCAGTGCACTTGCAAAGCAATAAATCATGGCGATCGCGGCCCCGTCAACCATACGAGTGCTCGCAGCCGCCAGCAGCCGAGCTCCCGTGCAACCTGGCCAGCCACAGGCGCCAGCACACAGCCAGTCGATTCGCAGCAGCCGCAGGTGGTCACAAGGCAGGCGGGCTTGGCGATGCGCAGCCTGGGGCAGCAGCGGCTCCGGCAGCGGCGGCAGCGGCTCTGCCACACCGTTCACGGCCGTGCTGCTGTCGGCGGTGCAGATGCTGGCGGCCCTGCAGCTGGTGAGTCATGCTTGTTTCACAATCAACGCTGATTTGCTGCCAGTAATGTGCATCCTGCTGCCAGCCGGCTGGCTGCGCCTGCTCTGCACCCTGACTCAGCTGGCGCTGCGGCTTTCCAGGCGGCACATTGTGACTTGCGGATCCTGCACTTGAGCTCAGCGGTTTGGTCCCTGCTCCCGCTGCCGGCGCTGCCGCCGCCCTCCCATGCCGCAAACGGAAGAGCGGTCGCCTTCTGATCCTGACTTGCACAGCCCCTGCCCTTCCCCACTCCCACAGCAGGCGCTGCCGCTGCCCTCCATGGCGTCGGGCGGCGACTTAACGATACACCCTGGCTTGCCTGCATATACGTTACATCCCCTGCCTGGCCTTGCACCGTTGCTGCAGGCGCTGCCGCTGCCCTCCATGGCGTCGGGCGGCGACTTTACGATACACCCTGGCTTGCCTCCATATACGTTACATCCCCTGCCTGGCCTTGCACCGTTGCTGCAGGCGCTGCCGCTGCCCTCCATGGCGGCGGGCGGCGACTTTTCGATACGCTCCGAGCCGCCGGCGGGCGAGGCGGCAGACGAGGAGCAGTACTTTGAAACCGTGCCACAGGTGGGCTCCCTGTTCAAGTTAAAAAGCTTGGATTCGCAGGTGCATGTTGCTAGCTGCAGATGGCTGCCCCGCCGCTCGCATATGTGAACACGCTGCTGCCGCATTGACGTCCAACCCACACCCTGCTTGCGCTCACTGCCCATCACCTCCCGCCCGGACGTTGTCTCTCTCCAGGGCCTAGACAGCAGGGACAGCAGCACGGCGCCGCGGCTGGGCGCCCTCATAGAGGGCCCCAAGGGCAAGCAGGTGCAGCAGTGCACTAAGAAGTGCGTGCCAACCTGCATCCGCGGCGGCCAGGGCTCCCCGGGCCTGGGACCCATGTCGGTCAGGTGCGCTGCTTGGGGACGAGTTTGCGGCATACCTGTATGCTGCTGGTGTTGGTAGTGGTTAGTGGTTGCTGACCGGCCAGCTGCGCATCGTTCAGCCAACACACGAGCAACATTTCTGCTGCGCAGGAAGGAGCCGATTGTGTTCAATGAGCGTATCCACCTCTGTGCTCCCAAGCCAGCTGCGCCTCCAACCGATGCCTGCTGCACTGCCTCCCTGCCCCGCAGGAAGGAAATTGTGGTGTTCAAGCGGAGGCCTACCTCTGTGCTCCCTAGCCAGCTGCGTCTCCAATCGACGCCTGCCGCACTGCCATCCTTTCTCTGCACTGCTGCCCTTTCCCGCAGGAAGGAAATTGTGGTGTTCAAGGAGGGCTACCGCTCCCGCAGCTACTGCCTGTCCGAGTGCACCCAGGCAAGGGTTCATCTTGGCTCTGCTGAAGCACCACTGCTGCCTGCCAGCGTGCGCCTTTGCGTGAGCTTTTGGGGCAGCCGTGCTGCTGCTGCGTGCTGCTGCTCCTGTGCTGCTGCTGCCCCTGCTGCTGCTCCTGCTGCTGCTGCTGCTCTGCTGCTCTGCTGCTGCTCTGCTGCCGCCGCTCTGCTGCTCTGCTGCTGCTGCTGCTGCTCCTGTGCTGCTGCTGCCCCTGCTGCTGCTCCTGCTGTTGCTGCCGGGAGCATGCCCTTCCGCCGTCACCCGCCGCTGTGCTTGGGTCCCGGCCGCCCCACCTGGCCTCTAGGTGTGCTGGCTGCCAGGTGAACCCCAGGTCCTGCTGCCCACACAGCCCCCTTCTGAATGTCCCTTCCATGCAGGTGTGCGCCCTGAGCATCAACAGCAGCACCGCGGCAGAGAGCAGCAAGCAGTAGGCCACCCACCGGCTGCTGCACCGTCGCCGCCCTTCGCCGGCCAAGCGGTTTGCGGCCAAATCGTCCCACTGCTCGGTTTTCTGTATCTGATCAACCTATTCCAATCAGTGTACTGTCAATCGGTTTCTGGTAACTTTCTCAGCAAAACAAGAGGTTGAGGGTCCTGGCCAAGCCCATTCGTCTCCTGGGAACGGGAAGCGCCTGGGTTCTGGCAACCTGCGAGGCTCCGCTGCAGCGGGGCGGTTCCAGATTTGGGATCCTCCTCAGCACACACTCACAGGAGCATGCTGGACTACGGTTGCTGCACAGCATGCAAGGGTGGCAGACGCATGCTTGTGCAGGACACAGCGACAAGCATCCGGTCAGGAGGTCCCCAGGACCACCCTCCTTGCGTTTCCCACGCTGCACTTGCAACCGCTAATCGTGCACAGTCTACACTGCAGACCACCAGGCGTGCTTGCCCAGCCTCACTACGCCGACCAACAGCACGAGCAACCCATCAACACCCCGGGCTCTGTGTCACAACACCGCCCCAGCTGAAGAGAAGCCTGGCATGGCTGCACGGCCTGCAACCGCTGTTTCACGAGAATCGGCAGCCAGGCAGTGCTAGTGCTCGCTTCGTCACAGGTTGTCGGTGGCGCATGCTTAACATGTGGTTAACGTATGCGGGCTAAATCAGCAGTGCTAACAAAAAGCATGGCATCAGGACACACCCGCTGACTCACACTGCCCGCTCCGCCGCTGCCTGCACCAGCTGCTGCAGGGCCAGCATGCCCGCCGCCGCCGCGGGTAGCTGCGCCCCTCCGCTGCCGCTGCTGCTGCTGCTGCTGCTGCTGCTGCCGGGCTGCTCCCACTGCTCCCTGTTCTTGCCGGTGTACGCATTCAGCATGTATCGGCCGGAGGCATCTGTCACAAAGTGGCTGACCAGCTTGGCCTTGATGTTGGGCGGCGCCAGCACCCACGTCAGCATGGCAAAGCTCAGCAGGTCGACTGCGGCGGGTGGGCGAGGGTAGGCAGGGCAATCACACAAAAAACACGGGCATTTGAGCAGTGCCGCCGCACTAATACTGACCACGGAGGCGGCACAAACTACAAACGCTTGCTGGCCGTCCTCAGTGTCCAGTGACCGATCCGCCATTCTGCCCCCTTCCCGCCTTCTCAGCCGCGCACCCTCCTCCACCCAACCCCCTCACCCGAGCTCAGCTTGCTGGCCAGGAAGCCGCGCCAGAAGGAGGCGGGCAGGCGGAAGAAGGTGGTGAAGAAGTCGGCGGTGGCGCGTGTGTCCAGCTGGCACAGCAGCTCCATGCCAAACACCTGGAACGACGTCTGCGGGTGGGGGAGGGGAGGGGAGGGGCGGGTGGGGCAGGCAGCTGTTGGGGGTGGGTCGAAACAGGCAACCGTAGCGTGGTGCAGCAGCAGCAGCAGCAGCGGTGGCAGCTAACCGAGGGTTCAAGCGGGCAGGGCAGGGTAAGGTGGACGTGCAGCACACCGCGCTAGAACCAAACACATGCTGCACACCCGTGGCGCACTGGTAGCAGCAGCACGGCCGAAAAGCATGGCACAACAGCAGCATACCAGCAGCAGCACTACCCGTGCAGTGCAAGCCACGCTCCTCCCCGCCCTGATCACCCACCTGGCGCCGCCGCTCCTGCGTCCACAGCGCCTCCCACACAAAGCGCACGGCCGCTGCTGACGAAGGCTGCTCATCCAGCGCCACCCGCACAGCTCGCGCCACGGCGGGCGCCTCCCGCAGGCTGCGCGTGATGCTGTACCCCGTTGCTGCAAAGTGATGGGGCAGGGTGGGGAGCATAGGGTGGGTGGGCTAAGGCAGGCACCGGCAACCTGCCGCTTCAGTTTGCAACAACCACACGCAGCTGCATCTGCCCCGCACAGCCACACTGCCCCATTACACCCCTCCCACACACCTGGGTGCACCAGGCTGGCCGCTGCGCCAAACGCCGCCGCCGGCTGGTCGGGCAGCGGCAGCGGACCGCCCACAGGGATGTAGCTCCACTCCTCCTCGTGCAGCTCGCCAATCTGCAGTTTGTAATTGAGTTAGTGAGGCAGGCTGTGCGTGGCGGACTAACAGGCAGGCAGGTGGGCAGCCATCTTGGCCAGCAGGTGAAGACAGCGCTGCTACCTTGCGCATCAGCTTGCAAGGCCACAGGCACATTCGTTGCAGCCCAGCGCCCCACCTTGATGCCCAGCGCCTTGCAGCGCCGCTCCAGCCGGCGCTTGAGCGTGGCGAAGGGCATGGGCGGGCGGGCCACCAGGCACGTCTCTTCAAGGAACACCCGGTTGCCGCCCAGGGGCATGGCGTACAGGAAGGACGGCACCTGTGGGGGGTGGGAGCACGGGTGGGCACCATAAGCAAGGCATGCGGGCCCTTGAGACGGCACGTGCCTGGAGGAGGCCTCAGCAGCGGAAAGCAGGGCCAGCAGCCTTGCAGGACAGAAGCACAGCGCACACGCCAGATGTGCAGCGCAGCGCCGACAGCACACCCACCTCGCCCTCGGTGCCCCACAGCCCGTTGCCGCCGTGCTGGCTCTTGCCGGGCTGCTGCCTGCGGGATGGCAGGGGCGTGCATGGAGATTGGCCATCAGGAAGCCGCATGCGCACATCTCAGCAGGCCAAGCAGGCAATTGGGCTTGGGTGCACGCCACTCCACACCCAGCAGGCCAACCCAGCAGACACCCCTCAGCAGGAGCCTGCGCTTGCCGCACCTGCTGGCGGTGCCGTCGTACAGGCCGGTGTGGTGGCGGCGGAAGTCCATGAACAGCATGGCATCTGGCGGGTAGTTGTTTGCATAGCCCTCCACCTCGGCCTGTGCGATTTGGGAGGCAGCAATAACGGCAGCAGCAGGTGTTGGGCGGCACAGGCAGGGCCGTCGAAAACGACCAGCAACACATCACACGCGCTGCTGCGCTTTCATGCCTGGCTACATGCTGTGTTGCTCCACCTACAGCGGCTGTTGCACCAGCAACACACGCACTGCCACCCAGCACAACCCGCCCTTTCCTCCCCGCACCTCAATGCCATACGCTGTCTGTGCCGCCACGGGCGGCACGCCGGCCTCGTACCGCAGCAGCTTGCCCGCTGCCACGCCTGAGGCCAGCACCGGCAGCCGGCAGCGCACGGTGCGGCCGTCTGCCAGGCGCAGCTCCGCTGCCTGCGCATCTGCTGCCGAGCTGGCGGTCTCCACCTCCGCCTCCACAAAGCGCACGCCCGCTGCAACGCAGCGTTCCAGCAGGTGCTGACGCAGGCGGCGGCGGCAGACGCGGCCGTAGGGCCGCCCCACCCGCACCAGCTGCTGCTCCTTGAAGTAGCACACCGCATCGTCCCACACTGCGGTGGGTGGGGTGGGTGGGGGGGCGTGAGGGGTTGGCAGCTTGGCGGGCACCTGTGGCAGCAGCAGTCTTGCAAGGTACGGCAGGACTAAACGCAGCACAGCAGCAGGACCTGCATGCTCCTCAGTGACCAAGGTGCTGGGCGACACGTGGACGGCAGCCTCACTGAAAGGCCGCCCCACAAAAACGGCAGCCTCACACCTGCATGCTCTCCACCCGCCCTGGCACCGCCCCGGCAACCGCCCCGGCAACCTGCTGCGCAGCACCCACCTGCGTCCAGCGTGTGTGTGAGGCCCAGTTCCTGGAACTCGTCCAGCCACACGCCGTAGTTGTTCACAAACTTGGACTCCAGGCTGACGAGCGCGACCGACAGGCCCTGCCCCGCCAGCTCTGCGGCCAGCGCCAGGCCCGCAGGCCCAGCACCCACAATGGCGACGTCAGCTGTGTCGGCTGCCGGGTCAAAGGGCGGCAGCACATCTGCCAGCGCCGGCTGCTCCGGGTCGGCCTTGGTGGCCTGCTGCTCCACCAGCGGCGCCTCATAGGTGCCCTCGCGGCTGCGCTGGTTGGCGTCGGGGGCGGCACGGGCGGGCGCCGCCTCTACCGTAGCGGCGGTGCTGGTGGACGGGGCGGCCCTGCGGCGCTGTTGAAGCCGCACATTGGCTGCGCCGCCGCTGCTGGGGCCGTTGGGGCGCCGCCTGGAGCCGCAGGAGCGGGCGGGGGCTGAAGCGGCGGTGCCGCAGCGCTGGGCGCCCGCCTGCTGCATCGGGGCCGTATGCTGGCTACCTGCTGCTCCGATTGCAGCTCAGCAGCTGCCGGCAACCAGCTAGGAGGCCTGGGCGCGCCAAAGCTGATACAGCGCGCGTCCCCGCTGCTCGCCACGCTGCTGCTGAACCAGGACCTTGCTTTCAGTGGCAAACCAAAGCTAAACAGCCCCCCAACATCCTGATGTGGGCGCCTGCTTTGCCTTGCCCTGTTGGCACAGCAGCGAAATGCAGTTCATCCCGTGCTCCACGGTGCCCTACAGGCCCATCCACGCCCTGCGATCGCAAGTCCAGGCCCTATCAGGACGCCTGCAACGCCCCAGCCAAATGCTGCAACACTTCGCCTCACCAGCCGGGGCACGCAGCTGCGGCTGCCTGCACCCCTCCGCCGCGCCCCTGGCACCTCCCAGACGTCGGTGGGCAGCGGTGCAGGCGTGCCGGCAGGAGGCTGAGAGCGCGGCCGCACCGCCGCCCGCCGCTGCCCAGCCGCCGCTGCTGCAGCGGCTNGCGTCTCTGGACGCCTGGGCACAGCCGGCAGCCATCAGCGCGGACACGCCGGTCCTGGACCTGGCCCGGGTGGTGCCCAGCGGCCGGCTGGAGGGCCTGCAGCAGCAGCTCCTGGACCTCGAGAGGTGGGCATGTTGCGCCCGGCTTGCGGTTGTTGTGGGGCTGTGCAGCAGTGGTTTGACTGTTGAGGCAAACATGAAGACGCCCCAGTGTGCTGTGGCGTGCTTTTCAGGCCTGGAACAGCGGGCATGGGTGGCGCTGGCTGGTATGCAAGGCTTGGGCACACAGCCATGCCGCTCCCGCTCCACACGGCATGACACTTGCGGTTGGCATGACCCATGCGGCCCGCACACCCCTCTGTCTCCGCTCAGAGAGACGGGCTGGCGTGTGCGCATGCTGACCCGCTTTGGCAACGACGGGCCCACGGATGAGGAGATTCGCGCAGCGTGGAAGACCGATGATCGGACGGTCGTGATCCTGGTGGACCCCACCTGTGAGTGCTGGCTACGGTTACGGTTGCACAGTTGTACGGTTGTTACGGCCACGGTTACGGTTCTATGAGAGCGTGGGAGCTGCAGTCACAAAATCCGCCGCGCGGCAAAGCATCCAGTCAGTGCAGGGCGCAACATGTGACAGCCTGGGCTGCACAGCAACCAGGCGGCGGCTGCATCTGCATGTCGTGCAAGGGCGGCATTGCCTTCTGTTCCTAGTAGCATATAAGGAAAAGCAGAGCCGGGTTCAACCTACTTGCCGCTGCTTCCCCGCAACCTGTGCAGCCCCCAACATCATGAACTTCAAGTTTGGCCGGGAGGTGAGCTGAAGGCATGCGTGGGCGCCAGCTTGCTCAACCCGCTGGTAGCACCTCATGTAGTGGTGACCCCAAGGGGGCGGAACGATGGCCTCGCCCTAACGGTGCACGCATGAGCCTGCAGCGTGGCCACCTGCGCACCCTGTGGCATGTTGCAAGGAGCGCTGCCTTTCCCCGCCGACCTGCCGGCTGCTGCTGTGCACCCCGCTGCTCGTGCCCAGCAAGTTTGTTGTTGTTTACGCCGTCGAGCCAATAAAGGCCCTGCCTCGCACCCCCTGCCTTGCAGGTGCGCGGCGTGCTGCGCCCCCAGTTCTTCACAGAGCTGCAGGGCCGCTACGGAAACATGGTGAGGGCCAGCTTAGCGGCTGCGATCAGAATTGGTGACTATTTGCTGGTCTGCATACTGGCTGCTGCGTCGCTGTTCACCCAGCTGCAGGGCCGCTGCTGCAACATTGCGAGCCAGACTGACTGACTGATCCTTTCCACGTGTGCATTCCTGCCGCGCAGTTTGCGGTGCGGGAGCAGGGCGAGGCTGCGGCGGTGCTCAACATGGTGGACACACTCTCCGGCTGCCTGGCCCGTGGCGGCTGCACTGTGGTGCCCGGCCTCTCGTGGGACCACTATTACTTCACGCTGGCTGTCTCTGTGGCAGGCGGCGTGATTGCGGGCGCGGCCAGCAAACTGGAGCCGTCTGGTGGGCAGGGTGTGGGCAGGCGGGTGGGTGGGTGGGCTGGTGTGGCTGGGGCTGGGGCTGGGGCTCGCGTGGCTGCCTCTGGCCACATGTGGCGGAACTCGTGCACTGCTGGCTGCTGGCTGGCCTGCTGACTGCTGGCTGCCGGCTGCTGCTGGCTGTTGCTGTCCTGCGCTGCCGCCGCCGACACAAGCATCATTTACACCCCATACCGCCATGCAGGCTTTGTGCAGCGCCGCTGGGTGTGGGTCGCGCTATTTGCGCCACTGTGGGGTTCCCTGGTGAGAGATATTGGCAGCTACCGCAGGGAGAAGGCTGTGTGCATGGGGACGAACAGCTTGGCGGACTGTGCTTGCATTCAGGGGGCCGTCCCCCCCGCTGGCCTGACTGCTTTGCCGGGCACGTGCCTGCTCCTCTGCTCACCCTTACTCCCAAACCCCGCAATTCATCAACTTGGGTCTGGGCCTTGGTTTTCCCCTGCTCTCTGAATGCTGTCTCAAGCACCCCTTCCCCACTCTGCCTATGCAGTTCATCAACTTCGGGCTGGGCCCCGTCGTCAGCCGCACGCCCGACCTGCTGCCGTTGGCCGCCAACGTTGTGGCATTTGCGGTTACGGCGGCGGCTGTGGGATACTCTCCCAAGATCTCCAGAGCAGTGGGGCTCACCACCGATGAAGATGGAGCTTGAGACAAAAATCACTGCAGCGCCGCGCACCTCTCTCTCTCCCACCTGGCGTTTCCCACTCCCCTGTGCTAGCTATTTACTCACCACCCTCGCGTCGCACGTTGTAACCTGCTGTAACTGTGCCTTTGCAAGTTTGCTTTGCACCCCCATCACTGCCCCTTCATTTTATGCGACCCCAAGTTGTGCCGCACCCGGCTGCCCCGACTGTACCGTCTTGATGCAGGTGCAGATGCAGATGATTGATGCCACTGCACCTGGCTGTTTTTACGTGGCTCGTTGCCTGACCTAAGTGAGCGATTACATCTCAATGGAAACTGGGTGGGACGAGAGCAGCAGCAGGAAGCGAGAGCAGCGACATGGCTAAACGAACCAGTAAGGTGCAAGTCAAGGGCAGGCAGCGCCCGCCAGAATCGTGCACATGCGGGTAAAACAGTGGGTGGTTTGTGTCAGAAGCGGCAACTCGTAGTCAGGTCGGGTAAGCTGTACTCTCTCGGCAAGGCAGTTGCACTCAAAGCGTCACTAAGCAGTCAGCAGCAGCAATGCCAGGGGCTGGTCCACTGGTGCTGTGTCAGCCACGTTGGTTGATGGCCCTCTGCAGGAGCCGCAGTGTGGGCGGGCCGCAGCTGCAGACGGCTGTCCACCGCCCTCCAAGGCGCAGCAGCGCCGCTACAGGATGCCATTCAGCACTCGCTGGTAGTAGTCTGCGACAGGCAAGGAGGCAGCCAGGAGTGGTGAGAGGCAGATTGGGCGCCAGAATGGGCGCTTGCCTTGCGCATGCGTTCAACACGTGCTCCCCCACGGCGTGCCCATGTCACTGCACACCAGCGCAGCGGCCAGCTCAGGGCTGAGCAGCGCTGCAGGGAGGGGCGATTTGCAGCACAGCAGCTCACCGTACTGCCGCGTGCGCCAGGCGTCCAGGCTGTCACTGATCAGGCCCAGCACCACCTCGACCACCTGAGGCAACATATACAGGAGGGACGGTGCAGGTCAGCACAGCAGCACACGTAGCACAGTAGCATGAGTTGTCGCACAGGAGTCGGTGCATCGCATGGTGCACACAGTCTTGCATGCCCTGTCCATGAAGGCGTGCCGCGTGCCTGCGCCTATGCCAGCAGCGTGTGCTCGCCAAGCAGGACACATACCACATCATCAACCAAAATGCAGTGTCACATCACCATCAACCAGAAAACAGTGTCCCAGTCACCTGTGGCTCGGGCAGCGCCAGGTGGAAGCGCTTGCGCAGCCCTTCTACCGCCGCCACCTTGCTCTTGAAGCAGGGGCAGCCGCTGCCTGCACAGCAGCGTACGGATGCAATCCGGCAGATGGGTCAGCTGGGAAGTGACGGTGTTCGTCAGAGGGCCGCCAGTGCGAGCGGCAGAGTTGCCACGCCGCTGCAGCCACCAATAAGAGCGGCATGGTTGCCAAGCCGCTGCCTGCCACCAGCCACGCGTTCTGCCCCAAAGCAGGATGCTACCATGCATAAAGCTCACCCTGCATCATGTCCACCAGCAGCAGGATGCGGTCGGCGTGCTTGCGGATGGCCAGGAAGCCTTGGATCATCAGCACCTGTCGGTGTGGGGAGGCAGCACGCGGCACGTGCTAAGCATGGCATGACCACAAGTGCAATGAGCATGCAGCAGTGCGTGTTGTTGGCCGGCCAGCAAGCCCTGGATGATCATCAGCACCTCCACCCAAAAGAGAGCGAGCGGCAGCTGCTGGCCCAGTCTCGCCTGCCCCCCGCAGTGTGCACCCACAGCTCCAGCAGAGCGCAGTAGTCAGAAAGCTGTGAACAATCAGTAAGCCATGCAGAACCCGCTTCAGACCATTTCCTTAACATAAAAACGATCTGGCCCTCACCTTGAAGTAGTCAAAGAGCTCCGAGGCGCGGCCCTCGCTGTCGCTGTCCATGACCTGGGGTGGGTGGAAAGGCATGGGTGGTCAGCTCAGTGCAGCGCTGATGGCACGCAGCTTCGGCATGGGAAGGGAGGCCGACCACGTGCTTGCTGGTGCTTGCTGCCACTGCGCCAAAGGCAGTAGCTTCCGCCTCACCTCCAGCAGCTCCCGCGTCAGCTTGAAGGGCGCCGACTCAAAGTTGACGCCGCCGGGCGAGTTGCTGCAACAAGCAAGGGGCAGAGCCGCAGTGTTGGGCGCAGGTCAGGTTGGCGGCTGGGGGCGCACCCCATTCGTTACTTGCGAGCATGCATGTCCATATGGCCGCAACTATCGTGCAGCTCGGAACAGGGAGACCAGCAGGCGCAGCGTTCATAACCCCAGCTCAGCGGTTCATGACTCCAGCTGACCTGAGCATGAAGCCAAAACTGCAGCTGGCCTGAGCATGAAGCAGCATGAAGCCAAAACTGCAGCTGACCTGAGCATGAAGCCAAAGTCGATGTGGATGAGGTGGCCCTCGTCGTCCAGCAGGATGTTGCCGTTGTGCCTGCGGGGGGCATTTGGGCATTTGGAAGGAGGGATGAGCGACAGTGAGTTACAGATGCAGTGATAACAGCGGGTCACGCGACGCTCGGGACGCAGCCCTTGCCGCCGCTGTTCCAACACGCAGGTAGCATACCTGTCCTTGATGTACAGCAAGTGGCAGGCCAGGGGGTAGGCGGCCAAGCAGAGTCTGAACACACAAAAGCCCATCACCCTGTGCCGCCCAGCAAACAGCTAGCCAGCGCACCTGTCCTTGATTTGCAGCAGGTAGCTGACCAGGGAGTAAGCAGCCAGGCTCTCTGCAAAGGCTCTCTGCGCCGCCTGGAAAGCGGGCGTGCCCGTGCCGCCGCACTTGGCGGCCAAGTGGTCCCGCAGGCTGTACAACAAGATGGTTGGAAAGGGGGATGGAATGAGAGGGCTGTGCATGGGATGGGAAAGGTTGCCCAGGGTTTGGGTGAGACGCTGCCACCGCACTTGGCTGCAAGCAGGCCAGAATGGGTGGGTTGCAGCGTCAAACATGCGGGCCTGCATGAAAAGCAAGATATCACCAACAACGGCACCGCTGCGGCGCGGGCATGGCCGAACGGGCACCACAAGGCGTGCAGCGCACCTGGTGCCCGGAGGCGACTTGGACTTGAGCGCGTGGATGGAGGGGGCGTTGGGCACCATCTCAATCAGCGCGGTGCGGCTGCTGGTGGGCAGAACCTGCAGTGCGGAATCGAAGCAGGCGGTGTGAGGGAGCAGGGTGGCTGCAGCTCTGCACTACCTGTGCATAGCAGGAGTGGTGGTGGAACGCAAGCATCACACCCGAACAAATCCCGCGCAGAGGCACTTCGCTCACCTCGAAGGGCCGCAGCCACAGGGGCAGCTGGGCCTCGGCAAAGATCTCATGGAAGGTGCGGATGAGCTGCAAGTGGGAATAGATGCAAACACCAGATGAAACAAGGCTCGTGTTTGGGAGAAAGAGCAGGCAGGGACCTTGGAACGTGCAGATGAGCTGCGGGTGGGAACACGGCGCACGTGCTGCACACAGTACCAATGGCAGCACGTGCTCTAGGAGGTCACACCGCAGCGGCAAGCTTCGCAGCAGCTGAACACCTGCTGGCCCGGGCTGCAGCGTGACCCGACCACCAACCTGCATAGCCAGCAGCTCCTGCCGGCAGTCGTCTCCCGTCTTCACAATCACGCAACGCAGGTCCCAGCCGGGCCGCCTGCGCAGCCAGGCGGTGTAGGGGCATCCAACCATTAGCATGCGGGCGCAGCAGCCAGCAGCAGTGGAGCAGCAGCAAACACAGCGTGTATCTTGGAGCCAACCCACACTCTGCAGACACAGCTGCAGGAGGCAGCAATGCCCCAGCAACCCACCTGCCGTGCGGCGAGGCCGCTTGCACCCGCTCCTTCCGCGACTGCCAGGGCTCGCCATACGCCGCTGCCGCCGCGTCTGCTGCCTCCCGCCGAGCCTGCTCCTCAGCCTTCCGCTGCACCTCGAGGCTGCTGCGGGGGGTGCCACTCGCGGAGGCAGGCCGGAAGACAGGCAGGCAGGGCCGCGGGCCGGCGCTCGCAAGCGCTGCTGCTGCTGTGGCGGCAGCCTCATCGCCACCATCTTCCTGCTGCCGCCGCGGCTCCTGCGCTCGCAACCCCTCGGCCGCAGGCGCAACCGCCTGCCGCTGCGGGGCCGCCAGCGTCTGCTGCTGCGGCGCGGTCAGCACCGGCGGCGGCAGCTTGTGCTGTTTGGCCACCTTGAGGATTGCTTCGTGAGAGGGCATGCGCTGGTGCCGGCCAGGCGTTCGCCTGATGCTCAGGTCTGCATAGCGAGAGGAGATGTGGTGCTTGTTGACATTGCCTTTGCACCACCATTTGCCTTGCATAGCAGGCGTGTGTGCCGTGTGCAGCAAGCAGGCGGTGATGGGACCAGAACCACACGCCCTGGGCC
>RRZL01000032.1:2019998-2060395 GCA_006782975.1 Chlorella sp. Dachan
CGGCAGCTGCGCCGCCGGCGGCTGCTGGTCGCGGCGAGGCTGCACAGGGCTGGCCGTCAGGCTGGCCAGGCAGGGAGGGCTGGCGCTGCTGCGCTGGCTGCTGCTGCGCTGGCTGCTGGTGCTGGGCGGGTCTGAAACCGCATCCAGCTCATCCGTCAGCCGCCGCTGCACAGCGGGGCTGCTCGGTTCGCCGCCGGCCAGCATGCCAGCAAAGGACGGCTCGCCAGCCAGGCCCTGCCCGCTGTGCACGCTGCTCTCGCTGGCCTCACTGCCCTCTGCTAGCAGGGAGTTGGTTGCCGCTGCCGCCGCATCGCCCGTCACAGCGCTGCTGCCCTGCACCGCTGCGAGTGCTGCGGCGTCCATGCTGCTGTCCCTGCTGTGCCCGCTGGCCGCGCTGGCCACCTCTGCCAGCAGGGCAGTGTCCATTGACACCGTCCGGTGGTGGTTGGCCAGGTAATGGATACCGTTGGCCGCTGCCTCTGCTGCCGCCGCCGCCGCCGCTGCTGCCGCATCCTCACCAAATGGCTGCAGCAAGGGGTGCGCTGGCGCCGCCGCCTCGCCGGCCCCTAGAGACAGCGCCGAGTCGGCAAAGCTGCCGCTGCCGCCGCTGCTGCTGGGCGCCTGGCGTAGGGCTTCAGCCGCCGTGGCGGCGGCTGCCGCCGCTGCTGCTGCTGCCCGCGCCTCGATGGCGGCTGCTGCTTCCTCCTCATCCAACACCTCAACACACAGCGTAAAGGGCGCCTTCTCGCTGCGGGCAGCCGGGCATGGGCAGGCAGCAAAGGTTGAGCAGCATGCTTGCACATGGCATTCAAGCATAAGGACCAGCATGCAGCCGAGCAGGCACCTTCCAGCCGCAGGATGCTGCACACGCAACAACTGAGAGTCCGGCCGCAGGCAGAAGCACACGCCTGCTCCTCTCCTCACCGGCTGTTGAGCAGGCGGCTCTCGCGCGGAGCCAGCCGCACCACTCGCAGGTTGGCCTCCCCCATCGGGAACCAGATGGCCACGCCTGCAGGGTCAGGACATGGGCAAACATTGCAACGTTGGGCGGCCAACCGATGCGCACACTATTACGCAGCATGCATGGGCCTGCAGCTTAAACGAGCATGCAGCCGAAACATGAGCATCGGCCAGCTGCAGCAGCAATCAAGCGGAACTCACCGTTGCGGCTGGCTTTCTCGATCTCTGCGTTGATCTGCTGCAGCGCGCGCCGCAGCGCCCACTGCCGGTCCTCCGCTGCAAAAACGAGATCAGCCGTTGCATGGGTTCAAGTCGCGGTTGCACAGCCCTGTGTGGCACAGCACGCCAACCAGCACGACGCGCAGCATGCGGCAGCGGCGACCATGCACAGCAGCATGCCCCAAACCAAGCCACCCACTGCCCCAGCACGCCCACGCACGCTGGAAGGCGGTTAGGCTGGACGATGCCTGGCACAGGGTCTCCACAAAGTCAAGAGTGGCCCCAAACGTGGTTTGCCGCCGCCGCGGGCTGCTGGGCGGGCTGAGCAGCTGAGATGCCGCTGCCGCCGCGGCTGAACCGTCAAGGCTGCTGCGGGCGCTGGCGCCGGCCAGAGGCGCCTCCTCACTCGTCTGCACCACCCCCGGGCCGCCTCCCTCTCCAGCGGTCGAGCTGCGCAGCAGCAGGGCTGTCACGCCCTCCCCAGCACCCAGCTCCTCCTGCAGGCTGCTCACGCGCCGCGAGTCGACGCTCCCTGCTGCTGAGCCTGCTGTGCCTACTGTGCCTGCTGCGCTGCGTGCCGGCAGCAGCGGGTGGCCGGGGCCCTCCAGCAGGGCGCCTTGCGAGCTGCGCGGCGAGCCGGGCACCTGCTGCCTGCGGTACAGACAAATGGGCAGGAAGCGCGATTGTCAGTCTTGATGAGCCGAAGCTGGAACTTCAAGCACCTCATCAGCAGCGCCACCGCTCCCCAAAACCAGCCAAGCTGCCGGCCAAGCAACACAGGACAAGCAACCCAGGAGGACAGGGCCCACAGCTGCATTCAACTGGGCAAAAAGTGCACCCACCGTATGGTGCGCAGATCTGGCGGCGGGGAGCCCACCAGCAGGCCCTCCACTCCCGTGGCCACAAACAGGGAGGAGTAGAGCCCCCCTGCCAGGCCGTCTGGGCTCATGGCGCGGCTGGGATCGCCTCCCAGCGACCCCAGCGGGCCGCCCGCTTCTGGGGACAGCGGCAAGCTGTCGCTGCCGTGGCGGCCGGGCTCGGGGGAGCGACCCCAGGCGGCACGCTGGCCGGCCCCGCCGCTGAACGAGCCGATGGGGCTGAGCCCACCGGGGCGCTTGGTCGGGCTGCCCAGCGGCGCCGGCAGCCGGCTCTGCTTGAAGGGCAGCTGCCAGTGGCCCTCCAGGGCCGCCTGCTCGCAGGCGTCTCGCAGCGCTACTACATGCTCGTTCTTGGGCTGGTCCTGAGAGATGGCCAGCAGCAGCCAGTAGGCCTGCAAAGGAGGGCCAGCGAGGTGTCAGCTGTCAGCCACAAGCAGCTGCAAACGCATGCCGACGCCACCCCAGCAGCAATGGTGGCAGTAGCGGCATTGCCGGCAGGCAGCCGCAGCGGCGGCGGTGGCGGCAGCACAGGCAGGCCGGCCCGCAGCAAAGCAGGTAACTGCGCTGCAGCCACGGCAGGCGCAGCACACACGAAACTGACCTTGACAGCAATGCGCAGCGACTGGGCGCACCGGCACAAACCCTGAGGCACAGCACAGCAGCAGCAGCAAAGCAGCCACAGCAGGCGTCGAACACACGAAGCCGACCTTGACAGCGATGCGCAGCGACTGTGCGCACAGGTCGATGATCACCCGCTCCAAGCTGCTGCCTGGCCGCTGAATGCACAGCTGGGTGAGCTGCGGCAGGGTACAGGGACAGGCGGCCAAGCAGTCAGGAAGGGTCAGCACCCAACTAGTGGCGGGTGCAGTGGCCCCGGCGGCGGAATCAGCAGCAGGAGCAGCGAAGGCATTCTGCCGCAACATCGTGCAGCAGCGGCAGCAGCAGCGGCAGCGGCAGCAGCAGCGGAACACAGCACCCAGCCATGCGAGCTACCGCTCCACTTTCTTGGCTTTGATGGGCCACACAAACGGACCACAGCAGGCCGGATGCTACACACCAAGCCAGCACCACGTGCAATTCTAAACAAGCACCCACCTGCGAGAGGTACCGCTCCACCTCGCGCTCCGGCAGGCCGTACAGCCGGTTGCAGAGGTAGTCGCGCACCCCCGCCGACTGGCTCTTGTACAGGTAGCTGCGAGGATGAGGAGGAGGGCAACCGAGGGATGCATGTGTCCGGCGCCCCGCAGCACTGCGCAGGCGGGCATGGCGCAGCAGCACGGTAGCGGCACATTAACCGGCAGCCGGCTGCCCTGCTCACGTGAGCGCGATGAAGGAGTCAAACCACTCGCTCTCGAAGAAGCGGATGAGCAGGTCGGACCCCTTGGGGAGGCCCTGCGGCAGGGGCAGGGCAGCGGCACGCGAGCGAACGTTGGTATCGGGCGCCGCCAGCCACTGGCGGCGGCGGCGGCGGTGCGAAGGTAGCGGCAGCGCTGCCTGGCTGCGCCCTGGGGCGTCCCGCCGGCCTTCTCTGCCCCCCGATTGCACCCCTGCTTCATCCCGTGTCCTTGCCTCGGTGCCAGGCGCGGGCGGCTGCTTGTCTTTGCTGCTGCGCTTCAGCATCGGTCCTGGCACCGCTGCTAGCGCATCTTGGCCGGATGCTGTGTTGCTGACAGCCGGGGAAAGCGCCGCCTGGCGCGGCTCTGTGAGGGTCGTGAACGGACAACGTCAGCCTCGCGCTGCAGGCTGCTGTGCGACTGTATGGACGCTGCGGATGCTGTCGGTGCGGTGGCCGGGCGCCCCAGACGCCCCTTCGAGTTTTCATGCGCCGCTCGCCAGCTCAGCACCTGACTGTTTGAGCTCCCCGCCCGCCTGGGGTAAATTGAGCCTTGTGCACAGCCAGCAGCATCGTCCGGCAGCCTCGGCAGGCCCTGAAGCACGCCATCACGCCTCCTTGACTTTGCTGGGAGCGGCGGCAGGGCGGCAGGCAGCGCGGCGAGGCGCAGATCATGGCAGCAGCGGTGGCGGCGCCCCGTGCAGCGGGCGGGGAGCTGTACAAGTGAGCGCCCCGCTGCCCAGCCGCCGCTGGTTGGGCTGCCCGCCTGCATGGCAGCCGGATCAAGTTACATGGACCGGCTGGCAATGCGGGCAGCGCCGCCATGGCTCCCCGCTGCCGCCGCCGCCGCCTTGCCGCCTCTTTGAGCGCCTCTCCGCCGCGGCCATGCCGCTGCCAGCTGCCGCTCACGGCGCCTGCCATGGTCGCCCCCGACCCGCAGGGAGAGCGCCAAGAAGAAGGATGTGCGGCTGATGAACATTGAGGCGGCCAAGGCGGTGGCAGACGCCATCCGCACCTCGCTGGGCCCCCGCGGCATGGACAAGATGGTGGGTGCTGGCGGCGGAGCGGGCGGGGCTGCTGGGCTGCGGCAGAGGCGGCGCAGGTCATGGCCGCATTTCTGTGCTCTCTCATGCCATCTGCGCTCGTTCGTGTGTTGCCGCGCACACTGCACACTGCAGTGCCACGCACGCCGCAGGCCGGCAACCGCCGCCAACCACCCCTCGCAACGCCAGCCCTGCCACGCCGCTCGCTGCCTCCTCTGCGCAGGTGGCACAGGCGGACGGTGAGGTGATCATCACAAATGATGGCGCCACCATTCTGAACAAGATGCGGGTGGAGCAGCCGGCGGCCAAGATGCTGGTGGACCTGGCCAAGTCACAGGTGGGCTTTGGTATTTGTTAGACTGTAAATTATAATCCAGCATTGAATGGGAGAGGGAAGGGAAAGGAGGGCGGCCAAGATGCTGGTGGACCTGGCCAAGTCACAGGTTGGTTCGATTGTGGTGCTTGCTTGTGCGCATGCTGGTTGTGAGGATGAGTGAGCACATGACAGCATCGTTAAAGCAAGGGCGGCAGCCAAGGTGTTGGTGGGCCTAAAGTGGACGCACCTCCGCTGCTCGCATTTGGCTGTGCCTGCTTTTCGGGTTGGGGATGCATGGTTGGCGGCTGTGGTGCTGGCGGACCCGGCCAAGCTGCTTGCCACCAAACTGCATGCACCACCCCGGCTGACGCCTGCCCATGCTCTGTTGCAAATTTGCAGGATGTCGTGGCGGGCGACGGCACCACCAGCGTCACCGTGCTGTGCGGCGCGCTGCTCAAAAAGAGCCTGGAGCTGCTGGAGAAGGGGGTGAGTATACTAGCGCACAAGCGTGCACTTTGTACATCAGCTGTATATCAGCTGAAATGTGTGGTTTAGAACAGGGTGCTGCGCACAAAGGGCCTGGAGCTGCTGAAGCAGGGAGTGAGCTTTTGCAATTGCAACTTGGCTGCTTGTGAGTCGCGGCCACGTTGGCAGGCTGCGGAAGCAGCAGTCGCGCCTTGCTGAAGCAGCCCCGGCCTGAGCTGTTGGACAAGGGCGTGAGCTGGTGGCACCCAGCACCTGTGCATGCTGTGCAGCATAGGCTGTGCAGCATGATCAGAAGCCCAAGGCGTGCAGAACGCGGGCTGCGAGCAGCACACCCAGCAGCTTGTGTTGCATGTAGGCGCGCTGTGGCATCACGCTCCTCTCGCACCATCCGCCCGCTGCAGGTTCACCCGACGGTCATCTCAGATGCCTTTGGCCGCGCGGCAGAGAAGGCGGTTGAGGTGCGGTCTTGCGCTTGTGCTGCCTGGGCTGTGCATCGCTGTTTGGGATGTGGCTGTTGGGCTGCATGCAAACAATGTGTTGCGTACATGCAGGATGCGAAATTGACCGGCGCTGCACGTACTGCTGCTGCACTGCTGCGGGTTATTCCGACTGTAACTGCATGTCAATTGGTTCCGCACCTGCCTTGCCGCCGCAGATCCTCACCGACTCGGCCATCCCTGTGTCTATCGAGGACCGGGAGCAGCTGATCCGCGCAGCCAACACTTCTCTCAGCAGCAAGATTATCAGCCAGAACAGCAGGTGGGTGCGCATGGATTCAGGCCATGCAATGCAAGCGGTGCGGAGCCAAGCTCCATAAAGTTGGCGGCCACCTAGGCATTGGATGCACTGCACACGGCTTGCACTGCATGCATTGTTTACCCTGCCTGAATCCTGGCGACCTGCTGCACCGCATGGCATTAGGCTGCCTGCTCCCATTCCACTGATGCGCCTTCCGCCGCTGCTTCCACTGTGCACTACCCCGCGCACCCACCGCGCCCCCTGCCCTTAACTACTGCGCAGCCTGCTGTCGCCCATGGCGGTGGACTGCCCGCTCTAGATTCACCACCTGCTCGCAGTCGCTGGCTCTCAACACAATCGCCATGTCATTTCTCCCGGCCCCTGCAGCCTGCTGTCGCCCATGGCGGTGGACTGCCTGCTCAAGATTTTGGATCCGCAGCGCCCCAACCTGCTGGACCTGAAGGACGTCAAGGTGGGAACCCGCTGTTTGTGTTTTGGTTGTTCAAACCGTTGGTGCCGTGGTGATTCGGGCAGCGTCTTGCTGGACGCTGCTGCACGCTCAGCTGCTGCCACGCCCTGCATGCCACCGCGTGCAGGTGGTCTGCAAGCCGGGCGCCACGCTGTGCCGTTACCGTTGCTGCGTATCATGGCTGCAGCTCCGTGCCACGCGTTCGCTGCTTTGCACCAAGTGCCCGTGCACACACGCTGCAGGTGGTCTGCAAGCCGGGCGCCACGATCGACGACAGCGAGATGGTGGAGGGGCTGGTGCTGGACCACAAAGCAGGTGAGCAGCAGTTTGTTTTTCAAGTTCCGTCCGTTGGTGCTGTGTGCTGTGCCGGTTGCCCGGTTTGTGGCGGTGAGGTGGTGGAGGGCCTGGTACTGGACCAGTAGGCTGTGCTGTGCTGCCTAGGTCTGGACCAGCGGGCTGTGCTGTATTGCCTGACTCTGAAACGGAGGGCCGGCACCCGCGGCGGAACCACAGTGCAGCAGCTGCTGGAGCACAGCGCAGAGAGTGCATGGCACTGGTGGACGGTTGCTTTGCATGGCAGGCTGTGCCACTCATCAGCTAACCGGGCAGCCGCTGGTGCCTGCTCACTGCCTGTGTGCCGCCCCTTGCTTAGGTAGCACGGGGGGCCTGGCCCTTTTCGGCCATCTCGCCCAGCCCGCTCCCTCAACCCACGCCCAAGGTTGCATCTGTCTTGCTTGCTTTCTTGTGCTGTCCCTGGCCAACAACCAGCGCACTGCCTCAAACCGCTCCATGTGATGCAGCCAAGGGCGCGGGCGGCCCTACGCGGGTGGAGAATGCCAAGATTGCGCTCATCCAGTTCCAGGCAAGCTGTGTGTTGGTGTGAAGGATGGCTGGCGTGCCAGTAGTGGTGTGGAACGCCAACATCGCGCTCGCCCAGCTCCAGGCAGGCTGCCAGCTGTAAGGCAGTGTTCGCATGAGGCTTCTGTTGTTTTCGCATGCCTCGTGGCTGCTCATCCAGGCAGCCCGATGCTACCAATTAGGCAGGGCGATGCCACGCAGCCAGCGCAGGTCGGCGCGTCTCCAGCTTCCTGCCGCATCTGTACAGACCAACTGCTCGCTGCCAACCCTGTGGCGCTAACCCTGTGGCTTCTAGGCACTCCATTCTGCAGATCTCGCCACCCAAGACTGACATTGAGAACAATGTCATCATCTCCGACTACGCCCAGATGGACCGCATCCTCAAGGTGGGCAGGACTGGAGGCTGCAGCTCATTTTGCGCACGTGTGGGCGCCTGCTGCCTGCTGGGGGATGTGCATAATATGCAGCTGTCCAGACAATTTCCCTGGTAAACCGCCTTTCCGCGGGTCTGTGCACAAGCAACGCCAGCAATGTCGGCACAATGCTGGACCGCATGCATCCCCCGTGCCTCCCTGTCGCATCATGCATGCGCAACTGCACGCTGCAGACGGCAACCACGGGCTGGGAGAGCTGCTACTGACATGGAACTGCTGTACCGCACCAAATTATTTGCGAGCCCTAATTGATTGCGTGCCTAGTCTTTATGCGCAAAAATTAGCGTCAGGGAGGTTCTGAGATCAAAAGTCACGCAATGATTAGCGACCTGCGCCGAAACGCCGGCCGGCGGAGCAGTCAAACCACCAGGCTGGCAGACCCATTTGAGGAGTCCCCCCGAGCTGCTTCGCTGCGATTGGGCACTTTTGCTGCCCCAGAGGCTTGGGTTGCGCTCAATTGGGAAATCGGGGGCATGAAGCAGCTCCAAACCGTAAGGGCCTGCTCGAGGCGCCGCCCGGCCATGCCTCCCCCTGATCACTGAGGGAGGGTTGAATGAGCTGGCGGCCTGAGCTAGCCCTGCCACAGGTAAGCACAGCCACAGCACTGCTGCTGCCATGCCAGGGCAGCCTCAAGCACTCTTGCAATTTGTTGGTCTTTCGCTGGCCCCTGCGGGCAGCTCCCAGCGCGCTGCTGGCAGGGGCAAGGGCCTTCGCAATAATTAGTGATTCTGCCTTCGCACTGATTAGTGATTCCCAGCGAATTTCCTGTGGATTTCCACGCAAAAGTTTAAGTCCCCCAAAAATTTCTTTTGCGAACATTTGGTCCGCAAAATAATTTGGTGCTGTACAGTAATCCGTCAACCCTGCATTTTACCGCTTGTTTAATCGCAGGAGGAGCGCAACTACATCCTGCCGATGGTGAAGAAGATCAGGGCCAGCGGCGCTGCTTGGTTTCCATGCTGCTCACACTCGCCGTGCTCTCACCCCCTGTACTCTGGCTGCAGGAGGAGCGCAACTACATCCTGCAAATGGTGAAGAAGATCCGGGCCAGCGGTGCCAACGTGCTGCTCATCCAAAAGTCGATCCTGCGAGATGCAGTCACCGACCTGTCGCTGCACTACCTGGTGCGCCGGGGTCCTCGTGCTGATTCGTGGTTGCTGGGCAAGCAGCAGTGCAGCCTGCACCCTGCGCGACGCCGTCACCGACCTGTCGCTCCACTAGCTGGTGCGCTGGCGGGGCTGAGGCGTAGGTGACGCCGCCGCTGCAAGGAATGCTGCTGCTGCTGCTGCTGCAAATTGGAAACCCGCGTGCCGTCGGCATCCCTCGCTTCACTCATCCTTTGCAGGCCAAGGCCAAGATCATGGTGATCAAGGACGTGGAGCGCGAGGACATTGAGTTCATCTCCAAGGTAGGCTGCATGCGTCGATTCTGTAGTTGAAAATCGATCAACTGTTGTAGAGTGCATTTGAAGGCAGGGTGTGGCAATGTGGCAATCCGTGCTGTTGCAGGCATTGGGTGGTGACCTCGGGGGTCATCGTTCCGGGCACCACAGCCTTTGCTCCCCCAGCCGCCAAGACTGCAGATGCCGCACTGCCCATCGCCCACGCGGATGCAAACAACATGCGGCCTGGTGCATTTTGGGTTCCCTTGGCCCACAGCATCGCGGTTCGCGCCTCTGCCCCCGCAGACCCTGCACTGCCTGCCCATTGCGCACGTGGACCACATGCGCCCCGAGAAGCTGGGCCACGCAGCGCTGGTGGAAGAAGTGGATGTGAGTTGAAGGGGCAGTGCTGTTAACCAGCGCTGTTTGTAGTGGACAGTGCTGTTAACCCGCGCTGTTGTTTGTAGTGGGCAGTGTTGTTGACCGGTGCGGTGGTTAGTGGGCAGTGCTGTCAACCAGCGCTGGTGTTTGTAGTACGCAGTGTTGTTGACCGGCGCTGTGTGCTGTGCGTGCTGGCAGCTGGGACTCCACCCGGGTGCATGCTACTGCCGCTGCTGTTAGCCTGCAGCTGCCTGTGCCGTGGTGCTCAGCATGCATGCAGCCACTTCCGTGCGGCTCGATCTGTAGGGCAGCTGCTGCTGCAAACATGCGGCGTGACCTGCCTGCCGAACTGTGTGCCAGCTGGGGAAGGGCGGCCGTGTGGTCCAGGCGACCTGCGCATTTTTTCACCTGCAATCCTTCCATCTGTCACAACTACTTTGCAGCTGGGCAAGGGCGGCCGCGTGGTCAAGGTCACCGGCATCGAGCAGCGGGGCCGCACAGCCACGGTGAGTGCGGGGGTGCATGGCTGTGGGGTGCTGGGTTGCGGGGCTGTGGTCCCGCTTGAGCTGCAGCGCCGCACTGCCTTGACGAGATGAGCGTGGCGTGCGGAGCTGGACGAGCGGAGCGCGTTTCGCACGCCTGCTCAACCTGCCTGCTGCCTGCCTGCCCGTCTTCGAACAGGTGCTGCTGCGGGGCTCCAACAAGCTGGCGCTTGATGAGGCGGAGCGCAGCCTGCACGATGCGCTGTGCGTCGTGCGCTGCCTGGTGCAGGTGCGGGCCGCAGTGTCAGTCGAGCTGGCCTGCTGAGGTGCTGCCTGGGTTTTCAGGATGCACAAGTCGCGGTCAGTGGCTGCGAATGGCCGGTCTGTGCTGCATACAGCATCTCCCAGCTGACCGCTCTCTGCACCTCGCATCTCAGAAGCGGCACCTGATGGTGGTCGGCAGCAGCACTGCTCAAACACTCTTTGCACTCGCGAACCCATTCCCAACCCCTCCCAACTGTTGTGACAGAAGCGGTACCTGATTGCGGGCGGCGGCAGCCCGGAGATGGAGTTGTCGTACCAGCTGTCACAGTGGGCCAAGACGCTTGTGGTGCGTGCGTTCAAGTCCGTCCAGTTGGCTGGTGTCGGCCGCTCGCTTACTTGTTTATTTGCGGTTTGCTGCACAGTGCGCTGCCTTGGTGTGCTGCCAGCGGTATGCCAGCTCCCCATCCACCCGCTTTCGAGAGGCGGCCATGCAAGCCAGCCACCACGTTCCTGGCACCTACCCCTGCCCAGCCACCCCCCTGCCTTCCCCAACTGATGTCCAACTCAACCTGCCCACTCAACTTCCCCCCTTGCTTCCCCAACAGGGCATGGAGTCCTACTGCGTGCGTGCGTTTGCAGAGGCGCTGGAAGTCATCCCGTACACGCTGGCCGAAAACGCGGGGCTGCACCCCATCGCAATCGTGACGGAGCTGCGCAACGCGCACGCGCAGGGGCGGCGGCACGACGGTGAACGGTAGTGTGCAAAGCTGGGTGGCTGGGTGGCGTGCGTCCTGTTCTGTAACGCAGCTGCGCAACGCGCACGCGCAGGGGCGGCCGCCGGCACGGTGAGTGACGGGCAGGAAGGAGGTTGGGATCTGAGCGGGCAACTGGCACGCGTCTGGGTGCTGCGCCAGGTGGGGGAAGCTGCGTAGCGGCGGGCGCTGGCATGTCATGCGAGTCGAGCGGGAATGCATGTGCGTGTCCCGCTAACTCAGACGGCTGCTTCCCCCCGTGTCCAATGCAGGCATCAATGTGCGGAAGGGCGCAATCACGGACATGGTGGCGGAGCAGGTGGGGTGGCCTTACTGCCGTGGCACTGGCTGTTGAGCAGCATCAATTGCCACGGCGGCAGCTGCGGCTGCGGCGGCTGCTGCTGCTGCCACCGCTGCCCCTTTTGCCGGTGATTGAGCTGCTTTTGGTCAGACATCTGCCATCAGTCTGGCTGTGCACAGCCGTTTACGCATGCCGACACGCGGGTTGCTTTGCACCGCTCTGGTTCCGCAGGTGGTGCAGCCGCTGCTGGTCACGACATCCGCAATCAGCCTGGCCACAGAGGCGACGCGGCTCATCCTCAAGATAGATGATGTGGTGCCGACTAGGTAAAAGCAAGGCTTCACCAGGAGCTGGCGGTGGGACTGCTGACCGCACTGTGCTCACACTAACCGCCGCAGGCTGTTCGCCGTGCAGCGTGGAACAGCAAGCAGCAACACGCGGCTGGGAACGATGGGAGCGCCCCCTGCACAACTGGCCGCCTTGTAACAGTCTCACAGCATTCAGGCAGCAGGCGGGCCTCAGTCAACGTGTGAGAAGCCATGAGTGGGGGCCAACCCGGCCTGCAACAACGAATGTAACTGCATGCATTGGACTGAGGCATGAAGCGGGGCTGAGGAGTGAGAGTGCTTGCCCATGCGGCGGTGGTGGCAGCAACGGCAGCAGGCGGGCCCCAAGATGGCACCCAATCCGGCAGCAAAGCATTGCTGCTCCACTCCCCGCATTGCGCACCCACATTTGCGACGGCTAAGCCGCCCCGCAGGCGGCAACGCGGCGGGTCGAGTTGAGCACTGCTCAAGTTGGGCACCCTGAGATGAAAGGGCGGGCAGGTAGGTGCCAGCCCAGCGCTGTGGCCGAACAACAAGTCGCCGAAACCAGCGGTATCTGCAATCGCGCTGCCGCGCCGCACCTACCTGCACACCGCCCCGCCGCCGCCGCCGCCGCCGCCGTTGGATTTGGCACCACCGGCGGTCAGCAACATCTTCTGCCTGTCCCAGCTGGTGCAGCCGACATGGCCGGCCACGACCAGCTTAAAAACAACGTGCTGAGTGCAACGGGGCACATGGTAGGCACGTCTCTTGGCCCCTGCACGTCAGGGCAGATGAGCACAGTCGGTGAGCAACCAACCTGTTGAGCCGCACACCTCTACTGTGCTGCCCGGCACCAGTACAGGTTGGCGGCGGCGGCCGCCGCCTCTTGCACCGCATCTCTCGCACCAGCTGCCGCCACTGGCCCTTGTTTGTCGCAGGTGGGGCAGATGGCAGCTCCGACAAGAAGATGGGTGCGGGCGCGATGAATGCAGTGGGGCACATGGCAGGCAAGTTGTCGCAAGCTTAAGGGTGCAGGAGGTCAGTGGCGGGTTGGGCGCTGCTAGGCCTCGACGCCTGCCGGATCGCCTGCTGTCGCGGTGTTGCCTCCAAAACTGCAGGTGGTGCCTTTCAGCCGTTCCTGCTACGGATGGAGCGGAGGTTGCAGCAGGGCATACTGCAGGGCATGCAGCAGGGCATACAGCAGGTGCTGCAGCAGGTGCGGCAGGAGGTGCAGCAGCAGGTGCGGCAGGAGGTGCAGCAGGTGCGGCAGGAGGTGCAGCAGGTGCGGCAGGAGGTGCAGCAGGTGCGGCAGGTGGTGCAGCCGCTCAAGGAGATGATGGTCAGCAATTATAACGTCGCGGCGCGCCTTCACAACCGGACTGTGCAGCAGGCCGGGCCGCTGCTGCCACTGCGCACAGAGCGGCAGCCGGCAGCCGCAGCCGCAGCGCCAGGAGCTGCGCCGCAGTTGGGCGACCTGCCGGGCCCCGGCCTGTTCCCACCTTCCTGGGCAACTTTCCACGACGACGTAAGCCAGGTTCTGGGGGGGCAGATGCATGCTGCAGGTGGTGGAGGCTGGCCTGCGTGCACCCCCTGCTTCATCCTGCCTCAACTGCCTCAACCCCATGCGTGCCAGTTTGCTCTCTGCTGTCAGGCCTGAACCGTCGATTGACACGCGCAATGTGCCTTTGTGCCCCCTGCAGTGGACCCACGCGCAGGTGAATGACCTGGCGGCGTTCTACCAGGAGGACTTTGGGCAGCACAACATGCCGCGTAAGCCGCTGCCGTGCTTCCAGGCCTTGTGCTGGGGAAGGGTGTTCGTGTCAGAGTCTGTGGCAACGCAACACGTGGGAATGACCAGCAAGTAGGCCGTGCTGAGAACGTCATACTTGGGAGCAGTAACAACCATTAAGCTGCACTCTCTGCCCCATTGCGTGCATCCACTGCATGCAGTTGCGCAGCGCAAGCAGCTGTTCGGCACGTTCATCTCACGGGTGTGAGCAGCAGCAGCTGGGCAGGTGCAGGATACAGCCAGGCAGCCAGCGAGCCATGCCCCATGTAGCGTGCCGGCATGCAGCAGCCCACCCTGCACCAAACCACTACTGGCCTGGACTGATTAGCCCGCTGTGACGGCACGGCCACGCACCGGCTCTGTTCTGTACTGCCACGCACCGGCTCTGTTCTGTACGGCCACGCACCGGCTGGTGCGTTGCAGGACAGGCAGGCCGTTTCACTGTAGGCCTGCCAGGAAACTAGCAGCACACTTTGTATTTCTGTTTACCTGCTTTGAAGCTACATCATGTTTGCTTTTGCAGCACCTCGTTCTTTCTTTCTTTCGCCGCCGCCTCACATGGCGCACTTGGATTGTGGTGGTGTGCCATGAAACGCCCCTGGAAGCCTGGTTGAGGCAGCGCGCTGAGAGCCACGACGTGTTTGACATGGACACAGAGCAAGGCCTCAATATCAGGATGTGCAGGCAGGGAGGCAGGACGTTGTGCGGAGCGACGCGTGCAGGTGAGGTGGCGCTGAGTGGCGGCAGGTCCCTGATGGAACGTTGTGCTGCCCATGCTGGGCTTGGCCCAAGCGTAGCGGCAGCAGCTGTACGTTGACCCGTGCCTTGCTACAGTGTTCCCAGCCCAGATTTGCAAAGCCCACCCACCCACCCGGGAAGCTGCAGGTGCTTGGTTACTGGTGGGCATCACCCGTGCATCGTTGTTGCCCTCCATGGCGCTGACCAGGAACACGTGCGACAGGGGATGTCAGGCTTCTCGGGGAGATAGGCACCAAGGGGGAGGCAGGCAGCATACATTGGGTGGAAGGCAGGCCTGGCTGGCTGCCTTGACTCTTCTCCCAACCCTGTTCATTTGGTTTGCAAGGCCATCCAGTGTAAAGCATGGCATGTAACATGATTGATGCATGTGCATGAACAAACTAAGGTGGCAACCTTCCTCGCTGTTCAGTCTGCATACTCGCAGCTCATCCGCGTGAAGTCCCACAACATGGCGGGCGCGCGACAGCAGCTGCAGCAGGCCTTCGTGTAGGTGGCGGCGCAGGGCGGGCGCAAGGTCGTTGCCGACCTTCGTGCAGAGCTTGCCAGCTACGGCGCAGAGGCTGCTAAAATCCTGCAGCTGGCCGTTGGCGTGCTGGAGGCTGAAGGCCTGCTGGGCAAGAAGATGGCGGACATGTACCTGAGCGCGTTGGTTGGTGCAGGAGCTAGCACCGAGGGTGAGCAGGGACGCGTGCATGTTGATTTTTACTGCGGTGGCACCTGAGCAAGCAGAAACACCTGCAACACGCTTTGCCAGCTAATGCACCTTCATGCTGCCCCAAATATCTCTGACATTGCAACAACAGCATCTCCTCCATGCAGAGGGTGCTGGCCTGCTCAAGGTGGGCCACCTGCTGAAGAGCAACGGCGGCGGCACCGTCGGCACTGAGAGCGCTGCGGGCGCAGGCAGCACCCGCCCGGCGACAGAAGAAGGCCAGTCACCAAGCTAGGTTGCTTTGTTGGCTCGCAGCGAGTGTAGCCGTCAAGTGCATGGTCAGCCTGTTCCCTGCTCAGCTCTTTTCAATTGCGGGTAAGCCCGGCAGCCCGCAATACTGAGCTGTTTGCCCACCCCTTCTCCATTGATGTTGCGCAGATGAGGTCATCTCTCCTGGCAAGGTGCAGGCGGTGCGGCAGCAGTTGGACATGGGTACGGTGGCGGGCGGCTCTGAGGGCGAGGGCGAGGAGGAGGATGGACCGGAACCAGCCGGGGAAGACCGGCTGCCCGCAGCACCAGCGCGTGCTGCAATGGCGGCACAGTCGCCGGCCATTGCAACAACGGCGGGGGATGAGACAGCGGATGCAGCAGATGAGGCGGAGCAGGCAGCGGTGCAGGAAGTGCGTGCGGAGGCGGCTGGGCCAGTGCACGCCGCTGATTTGGTGGTTTTCATGTTGTTGCAGGTACTGGTTGTTGGGCCGGCAAGGGTTGCTTTCACGCTGCCTTGCATACTGCTATTGCGTTGTTGGGCTGTCATGTGATATTGCGTCCTCACCAGCCCCTCGCTTGCAGGCAGCTGCTCAGGCGGCAACGGCGCAAGGGGCGGCTGGGGCGGCGACAGCGCAAGGGGCGGCTGAGCCGGCGGAGGGCGCTGAGCAGGTACGTAAGTATGCATTGTTGTTCGGCTTGGTGTGATGTTCCGATGGTCCACAGTTAGCCGTAGTGCTTGACTGGTACTGATTGACTGGTTATTTCCTGCCTGCTGTTAGCAGAGATGTAACAGCATAAGCGGCGAATGCAACAGTCGCAGCCGATTATGATGTATTTATATACATTCCAGCCTTAATCTGCCACTGCGCTTAATCTGAACGCTTGTATCAATCCCATATCCCCTCAATCCTGCCTCAATCAGGCACCAAGCACAACTGCACTCTGCAGTCAACCTGCCACCTGCACATTAATCCACCGCCCGGCACTTCGGTCCGCCGCCCGCTCCCCTCCTACTTATGCACAGCCTCTGCTCTTAAAAAAAAACCAGTTCTCCCGACTTACCTGATCACTTGCACAGTAGTCTGGTGTAACAAACACCTCACTGCTCAACTAGTTAACCGGCCAGGAGCGTGTTACAACTGGCGCCCGATGTGGGGCTGCGATCTCGCTGAACTACTCTGAATTTTCTGCGTGCGCCTGAGCGGCGGCACGGCGACCTGGACCTCTCCGCTGAAAGTTGACCTGGACCGCGCGCGAGCGCAGCCTGACCCACGCTTCCCGAACCTCCGATCCGAGGCTGGACATCATCGAGACCCTGAAAAATGGACGGCGACCAGCTTGCGGCCTTCATCCAGCAGCAAGTGCAAGCTGCACTGCTAGCCAACGGCGGCGGCGGCGGCGCACCCGTCTACAAACCGCCCAAGCCCGACACCTTTTCTGCGACCAAGACCTCCGCCAACGTGGACCTCTGGCTCTTCATGATGGAAGAATACATGGAAGCAACCAACATGCACGGCGATGAGCGCAAGATCATGGAAGCATGCACCTACCTGCGTGGACCTGCCCTTACCTGGTGGCGCACCATCAAGCAAGGACCACCTGAGCAACGCATCATCAGCTGGGAGCTGTGGAAAGAGAGTCTTCGCAACACCTTCAAGCCCATCAACTCCGCCAAAGTGGCGCGCGACAGACTGGCGGCACTGCGGCAGGACACCTCAGTGCGCCTTTACGCCACCGAGTTCCGGAACATCGCCCTGGACATCCCTAGCATCACCAACGACGAAAAACTGGACAAATTTCTCCGCGGCCTCAAGCGCAAAACCCGCGAGCAAGTGGAGCTCAAGGAGCCAGCCACTTTCGATGAAGCAGTGCGGCTGGCAGAACGCTTCGACACCCTGGCCTGGCGTTACGGCGACGGCGACATGCCCACAACCATAGCGGCCAGCTACACCGGCCCAGCACCCATGCAACTGGGAGCTGTCAGCGCTGCACCCTTTGTGCCCAAGACCCGCCTCACTCCGGCGCTGCGCGAGCAGCTGCGCAAGGAGGGCAAGTGCTACTACTGTCGCGAGGCAGGGCACCTGCTCGCCGACTGCCCTCTGCGCAACAATACCAACAAGACCAACCGCCACCTCGGAACAATCACCATGCCAACTACGGCAGCTATCCGCTCCTGCCCAACAGCCGCGACCACCTCCGACGCCACCATTGGACACCTTGGCGCCATCACCGAGGCACCCAAGCACAACCCACCTGTGCTGGAAGTGATTGCCGGCACCAACCCACCTGTCTACGTGTTCGGTGCCGCATCCAACGAAGAAGAAGACCCCATCGACTCCGACAGCGAATCCGACTGGGACGACGGCCTCCCTGATGGATACCCAGATGAAGTGTCTGTGCGCTACCCATACACTGATAGCGATTGAAAACACCCTGGTCTACCTGGACTGACCACCCAGTGGCGCCCGACTGAGCAACCCGATCACCCGGCACCGTTTCACTAGCGGTTGCCTGAACCACCTGGACTTCTCCGGCAGCACTACCGAGCCACGTGGCTGCTTGTTCCTAAACTACCGAGAACCATATGCGGCATCACCGCACGACTTCCTGAACCACATGAACCCTCCTCGAGTACCCGGCTGACACATGGTGTGCAGCTTGAACCCACCCGACTCTTCCCGACCACCTGGCCACCGATGAACACCTGACTCTACCCGACCCACCACGACTAAGTGCAGATACAAGCCTGCACTACAGCCAGACTCTTGAAGATTCTGATCCGAGCAGCTGCATCCCGCCCACCCACCCTCAGCGACCTGCAATTTCGGGCCGTGAGGACGCGGCCTCTTTGGAGGGGGGAGTAGTTGTAACAGCATAAGCGGCGAATGCAACAGTCGCAGCCGATTATGATGTATTTATATACATTCCAGCCTTAATCTGCCACTGGGCTTAATCTGAACGCTTGTATCAATCCCACATCCCCTCAATCCTGCCTCAATCACGCACCAAGCACAACTGCACTCTGCAGTCAACCTGCCACCTGCACATTAATCCACCGCCCGGCACTTCGGTCCGCCGCCCGTTCCCCTCCTGCTTATGCTGTTACACTCTGCTCTTGCAAACAACCAGTTCTCCCGACTTACCTGATCACTTGCACAGTAGTCTGGTGTAACAAACACCTCACTGCTCAACTAGTTAACCGGCCAGGAGCGTGTTACAAGGGAGGGGCAGCGTCAGCTGGCCGGGCAGCGCAGGCACCCAGCCTTGGCGCTGGTGGCGCTGTGCGCGCCACTTGGTTTGGGCGGCAGCCGCGCAAGCGGGAGAACCAAGACATGGTGTCCACGGATGAAGCCGTCATGTGGGTATTTCTTTGTTCGTGTTGTTGGGCTGATGCTGCCGAGTAGCACTTGCATGTGGGCCGCGGTTTCGGCTCGAAAGCGGGTGCCCCGCCGCTGCTGCGGCGCACCCGCCACCGCTGCCCAGCCCTGTCTGCTGCTGTTTGGGCCTAAATTTAGTTGTTTCCCACTTGGTGTGCATGTGGGAGGGTGTCTGCAAAGTTTGGAGCGGTTTCGTGTCGGGCACCCGACCACCCCCCTGCACCCCCCGGCAGGCCAGATGGGGGTCGGAGAGGGCTCTTGGGTGGGGTTTGAGGCCTGCCCGGCTGCACCATGGTTTTCCAAAGTGCAGGTGCTGCAGCTGGGGGCCTGCTTTTTGGGGTGCTGAGTCCAGATCTGCAGTCAGATTGGGCAGGCAAGCTGCGGTTTCGGCTCGAAAGCGGATGCCCCGCCGCTGCTGTGGCGCACCCGCCACCGCTGCCCAGCCTGTCTGCTGCTCAGCAGGCGCCCAGAAGAATTTGCTTACCTGTAACAGCATAAGTGGCGAATGCAACAGTCGTAGCCGATTATGATGTATTTATATACATTCCAGCCTTAATCTGCCACTGCGCTCAATCTGAACGCTTGTATCAATCCAACATCCCCTCAATCCTGCCTCAATCACGCACCAAGCACAATCCAACTGCACTATGCAGTCAACTTGCCACCTGCACATTAATCCACCGCCCGGCACTTCGGTCCGCCGCCCGTTCCCCTCCTGCTTATGCTGTTACACTCTGCTCTTGCAAACAACCAGTTCTCCCGACTTACCTGATCACTTGCACAGTAGTCTGGTGTAACAAACACCTCACTGCTCAACTAGTTAACTGGCCAGCGTGTTACAACTGGCGCCCGATTCGCGGGGCTGCGATCTCGCTGAACTACTCTGAATTTTCCGCGTGCGCCTGAGCGGCGGCACGGCGACCTGGACCTCTCCGCTGAAAGTTGACCTGAACCGCGCGCGAGCGCAGCCTGACCCACGCTTCCCGAGCCTCCGATCCGAGGCTGGACATCATCGAGACCCTGAAAAATGGACGGCGACCAGCTTGCGGCCTTCATCCAGCAGCAAGTGCAAGCTGCACTGCTAGCCAACGGCGGCGGCGGCGGCGCACCCGTCTCGGCTCGGCTCGGCTCGGTTTTACACCCGTTTGTCGCACAATGCGATAACAGGCCCCCGGGTGGCCCACACGGCCGGGGGGAAGAATGAGAGGGCCACTAAACAGACAGGGGGGAGAGAGAGGAGGGTGATGGAAATGGCTTCGGCGGAAACGTCGAAGGATGGCAAATGGGAGACGGGAGGAGGAGTGAACTTGACCTGCAGAGACAAGGCAAATTCAAAGAGGTGCTAGCGGGGAGGTGGCGGCGTGGGCTCTGAAAGCAAGGATGAGCAGACAGGGGCTCAAGCAGGTTTGCAAGCGTATCACATGACATCTACTAAAACTTGCAGAAAACACTCCGCGACCGCCCCGCCATTTGGGCTGCACTGGCCACATCAGGCGGGGGAGGCGTTCTGTCGCTCTCACGCGGCTCGCCCGCCGCGCCATCAGCCGTCGCTGCCTACCCTTTCGACTGCTGCCGATGCAACTGCATGCCAGTGCTGCTTGCTGCTGGGGAGGAGTTCAGCCTAAGCCTAACCTGTCACCTGCCATTGCTCGAGAAACGTTGCTTACCCTTGCGACTATCTGCCAGTGACCCGTGCCAGCTGTTCGCCACCGGCCGTTCTAGCCCGCTTGCCCTGCTCCCTTGTTTGCCCCTGTTGCAGCCACCCAGCCCGCCAGCGGTACCAGGTTGTTTTGTCTGCTCATTTTGCGCGTTTGTTTGCCTGTTAGTTTGCGGTGCCGGGCGCGCCCTTCTGATTTGCATGGGGTTGTCCCTACCCATGCCAGTCGGGCCGCCTAGTCTCGAGTGCACCGGTTTGCCTTCCCCTCCTCCCCCACCTGTCTGTTTAGTGGCCCAGATCCCTTTTTTCCCCCGGCCGTGTGGGCCACCGGGGGGCCTGTCATCGTACTGTTCGATTCAGACAGGTGTAAAGCCAGCCAGCCAGCCAAGCGCTTATCTCGACTCCCTGTGCTGGCCACACGCCGCCTGTCTACAAACCGCCCAAGCCCGACACCTTTTCTGCGACCAAGACCTCTGCCAACGTGGACCTCTGGCTCTTCATGATGGAAGAATACATGGAAGCAACCAACATGCACGGCGACGAGCGCAAGATCATGGACGCATCCACCTACCTGCGTGGACCCGCCCTTACCTGGTGGCGCACCATCAAGCAAGGACCACCTGAGCAACGCATCATCAGCTGGGAGCTGTGAAAGGAGAGTCTTCGCAACACCTTTAAGCCCATCAACTCCGCCAAAGTGGCGCGCGACAGACTGGCGGCACTGCGGCAGGACACCTCAGTGCGCCTTTACGCCACCGAGTTCCGGAACATCGCCCTGGACATCCCGAGCATCACCGACGACGAAAAACTGGACAAATTTCTCCGCGGCCTCAAGCGCAAGACCCGCGAGCAAGTGGAGCTCAAGGAGCCAGCCACTTTCGATGAAGCAGTGCGGCTGGCAGAACGCTTCGACACCCTGGCCTGGCGTTCACTTTTTTTTCACTTTTCGGGTTTAAAGTCTGCGTGTCCGCAACGAAACTTGCGATACAGACCCCCAGGAGGCAGCCTGGGGCTGAGGGAAAAGCAGTGATGGAAAAAAGGGGGGAGGTGCATCGGATATACACAGAGGGGTGGGTGTCTGTACAAAAGTTTAAGGGGCTGTTGGGGAGGCTTCCAGCCAGCAGCGGCGGCAAGCTGCGGTGAACGGCGCGAGTTGCTTGGCAGGTTGCTCAAGGAAGGCATGCAAGGTGGCGGGGCAGTTGAACAGGTCGGGGAAGCGCAGGCGAATGGCATCGTACAGGGGGCAATCAAAAATCATGTGATGTACGGTTTCAATGCCGCCTTGGCAGTGGGGGCAGATACGCTGCTCCCGGGGCAATTGCTGCCACCGCCCAGTTTCCTCCAGTCCCCAGAAGGAGCCGGTGCGCCACTGCGCTAGCGCCCGCCGCCGGCTGCGCTCCCGCACGCTCGACATGCGTTACGGCGACGGCGACATGCCCACAGCCATAGCGGCCAGCTACACCGGCCCAGCACCCATGCAACTGGGAGCTGTCAGCGCTGCACCCTTTGTGCCCAAGACCCGCCTCACTCCGGCGCTGCGCGAGCAGCTGCGCAAGGAGGGCAAGTGCTACTACTGTCACGAGGCAGGGCACCTGCTCGCCGACTGCCCTCTGCGCAACAATACCAACAAGACCAACCGCCACCTCGGAGCAATCACCATGCCAACTACGGCAGCTATCCGCTCCTGCCCAACAGCCGCGTCCACCTCCGACGCCACCATTGGACACCTTGGCGCTATCACCGAGGCACCCAAGCCCAACCCACCTGTGCTGGGAGTGATTGCCGGCACCAACCCACCTGTCTACTCGTTCGGTGCAGCATCCGACGAAGAAGAAGACCCCATCGACTCCGACAGCGAATCCGACTGGGACGACGGCCTCCCTGATGGATACCCAGATGAAGTGTCTGTGCGCTACCCATACACTGATAGCGATTGAAAACACCCTGGTCTACCTGGACTGACCACCCAGTGGCGCCCGACTGAGCAACCCGATCACCCGGCACCGTTTCACTAGCGGTTGCCTGAACCACCTGGACTTCTCCGGCAGCACTACCGAGCCACGTGGCTGCTTGTTCCTAAACTACCGAGAACCATATGCGGCATCACCGCACGACTTCCTGAACCACCTGAACCCTCCTCGAGTACCCGGCTGACACATGGTGTGCAGCTTGAACCCACCCGATTCTTCTCGACCACCTGGCCACCGATGAACACCTGACTCTACCCGACCCACCACGACTAAGCGCAGATACAAGTCTGCACTACAACCAGACTCTTGAAGATTCTTATCCGAGCAGCTGCATCCCGCCCACCCACCCTCAGCGACCTGCAATTTCGGGCCGTGAGGACGCGGCCTCTTTGGAGGGGGGAGTAGTTGTAACAGCATAAGTGGCGAATGCAACAGTCGTAGCCGATTATGATGTATTTATATACATTCCAGCCTTAATCTGCCACTGCGCTCAATCTGAACGCTTGTATCAATCCCACATCCCCTCAATCCTGCCTCAATCACGCACCAAGCACAATCCAACTGCACTATGCAGTCAACTTGCCACCTGCACATTAATCCACCGCCCGGCACTTCGGTCCGCCGCCCGTTCCCCTCCTGCTTATGCTGTTACACTCTGCTCTTGCAAACAACCAGTTCTCCCGACTTACCTGATCACTTGCACAGTAGTCTGGTGTAACAAACACCTCATTGCTCAACTAGTTAACTGGCCAGCGTGTTACATTACCCATCTACACTCCCTTGCCAATGCAGGGCACAAGATGGCGGCAAGCGAACCAAGCGCGAGGTCAAGGCTGGCATGAGCGAGGAGCAGGTGCGCACATGTGCCGGGCGGGTGGAGGCGAGGGTGTCATCACTTTTTTACAAGGCCACAGCATTGGAGGCATTGTTGGTGATCGCTCTTGGTTTTCAACCCTGCTTTGCAGCTGGCCTTCTTGAAGGAGGCCATCCGGGAGGAGCACCAGCGGCTCTCGCAGGGCGGCAAGAAGCCGCATGGCTATGCGGCGGCTGTGGCCAGCCGCTTCAATGCCAAGTTCTCGCAAGCGGAGCCACTGCTGCCCGGGGCTGTGAACAACTTGACGGTCTGGCCAAGTGGGTGGAAAGGGTGGTTGCATGTTGCATGTGTTGCATGTTGTTGTGAGATGTGCGTGCATGCCTGTTGCTATCGCATGGGTTGTGAGCTGGTTTTGGCATGCGAGGCATGAGACATATGCATGCACGGTGTTTGGACTTCATCAAAGCCCTGCAGCTGAGGCCTTTACAATGTTTGCCCTGTGCCTCCGCAACAGAGGGCCTGCCCCACGTGCTAGAAGCGCAAGCGGCAGCCGAGGCAGCTGAGGCAGAGCGGGCGGCAGCTGTGCGGGATATCCCTGAGGGAGCGGCGGGCTGGGAGGCGATTGCAGCATTCATGAAGCAGGTGGAGGCAGACATGGGGAGCGCCGCTTTGGCCAGCTGGCGGCCGGACAACAACCTGCGGGCCAACACGGTAGATGCAATGTGCAAGGAGTGGCCGAAAGGCAAGTCCGTTGAGCAGCGAAAGACAATTTACCAGTTCCAAATGAAGTTCAAAACATCCGCCTTCTCCTCCGGAGATAAGTCGAGATAAGCGCTTAGGCTGAACTCCTAAAGGAACAGATGTCCCCAGCAGCAAGCAGCACTGGCATGCAGTTGCATCGGCAGCAGTCGAAAGGGTAGGCAGCGACGGCTGATGGCGCGGCGGGCGAGCCGCGTGAGAGCGACAGAACGCCTCCCCCGCCTGATGTGGCCAGTGCAGCCCAAATGGCGGGGCGGTGGCGGAGTGTTTTCTGCAAGTTTTCGTAGATGTCATGTGATACGCTTGCAAACCTGCTTGAGCCCCTGTCTGCTCATCCTTGCTTTCAGAGCCCACGCCGCCACCTCCCCGCTAGCACCTCTTTGAATTTGCCTTGTCTCTGCAGGGCAAGTTCACTCCTCCTCCCGTCTCCCATTTGCCATCCTTCGACGTCTCCGCCGAAGCCATTTCCACCACCCTCCTCTCTCTCCCCCCTGTCTGTTTAGTGGCCCTCTCATTCTTCCCCCCGGCCGTGTGGGCCACCCGGGGGCCTGTTATCGCATTGTGCGACAAACGGGTGTAAAACCGAGCCGAGCCGAGCCGAACCGGGTGCCAAGGCAAGACGTGGCTGCCGTCGTGATGCGTGATGCGTCGGCCGGTCCCATGGTGCAAAGGCTGGCTTGGTCCCAGTGCTGCACCGAGACCCACCACAAAAATCACGATCCTGCGCGTTGCGCGGGGTTCACGCTCCAGGCTGCAACGCCCACTACCCGCCGTGTGTGCGGCCGGCCTGAGGCTTCCACGTCTGCGCTGATGGCCTGGGTTCCGCCTGCGGTGGCACCGCCGCAGCCAGGGGCCGCCCCGGAGGCTGCCCAAGCCCGAGCTGGCGTGGCGGCCAAGCAACTGGGCGGCCTCGTGTCCTTCAGCATGGTGGCGCGGGCTGGTGGGTGCTCATGATGAGGCGTGAGCTTGTGGCAAGTCGGGGAGGGGGGCGGCACCAGCACTGGTTGGCGACGGCCGCCGCCTCTTGCACCGCAACTCTCCACCAGCTGCCGCCACTGGTCCTTGCTTGTTTGCAGGCGGGGCAGCTGGCATCTCGGACGAGGCGATGGGCGCGAGCGCCATCAATGCACTGGAGCACATGGCAGGCAAGTTGCTGGGTTGGTGGTGCAGTGGCAGGAGTGCAGTAGTGTAGGAGGTCGGTGGTGGGTTGGGCGCTGCTCAACCTGCCAGATCGCCTGCCAGATCGCAAATGCAACGAAACTTGCGGAACAAACGCAGCCCGGGGCTAAGGGGAAAGCAGTGAGGTAACAAAAGGGGGAGGTCAGACAGATTGGATGTCTGTACCAAAGTTCAGGGGTGTGTGGGGAAGCTGCCAGCCAGCGCGGCGTCAGGCTGTGGCAAACGGGGCGAGTCGCAGGGCAGGTGGTGCCAAAAACAGTGCTAGTGCTGCACCTTGGTGGCGCTGCTGTGCTCGGCAGCAGCCATGGGTTGCTCAAGCTGGCGCTGCTGGCAACCCGCCCGCACAGCCGCACGGCTGACTGGCTGCGGATCCGCCAGGTCTAGCTGTACCCCAACTGCAGCCAGCGGTGCCGCCAGCTGTTGCCCGCAGGGCTGCCGTGCTAGGCTCCTGCTGCCAGGCTCTACTACCAACGATGTGCTGGCCAGCACCACCTGCTGCAGCAGGCTGTTGGCCGGAGCTGCCGCGCCCTGTTCCACAGCCGCGCTGCCCGCAGCAGCCATCGTGCCGCTCACCCGTTTCTGCCAGCACCACAGCATTGGGAGTACCTTGCCACGCCCAGCATGTGGCGCAGGAAGCTGAGGTGGAGCCGCTCTGCTGCACAGCTAGTGTGGCCGCTGCCGCTTACCAAACCTCCGCGCCGTAGGACAGCACTGAGTTTACGAGCGAGCTGAACAGCTGCAGCTGCGCCGCTGCTGCCTCTTCGCCCAGTGCTGCGCACCAGGTGTGGCAGTTGTGCAGGGCTGCACCGGCTGCCTTGGCATGGGCTGGCGCCGCAGCGCCTGCAAAAGGCAGGTGGCTGAGCTGAAGGTGATGCCCCAGGTACTTGAAGGCGCTGACCGCCTCCAGTTGCTGGCCGCCGAACTGCAGCTGCGCCCGTTCGACTGCTAGCAAGCCGCCTGCTGTGTGCCCTGGCTGCTCAGCAGCTGCACCTTGGTTTCGATGGTTTTAACCGTCAGCCCCCGCCGCCGTCAGTATGCCTGCAGCGGGTCCAGCTGCCGCTGCAACCCAGCCGCTGACGTGGCCAGCACATATCATCCGCATAGAGCAGCGGTGGCATCATGCTGCCGCTGCCCGCCAGGCCGGGCAGGTCCAGCTGCTCCCCCGCTGCACCTGGCTTGGGGATGGCTGTGATCAGGCTCCGAGAGCTGCCCCACTCTTGCACTCAGGCCTGCTGCCCCTGTGTTGCCTCCCAATTGCAGGTGGTGCCTTTCAGCCATTCCTGCAACAGATGGAGCAGAGGTTGCAGCAGGGCATACAGCAGGGCATACAGCAGGGCATGCAGCAGGTGCTGCAGCAGGTGCTGCAGCAGGTGCGGCAGGAGGTGCAGCAGCAGGTGCGGCAGGAGGTGCAGCAGGTGCGGCAGGAGGTGCAGCAGGTGCGGCAGGAGGTGCAGCAGGTGCGGCAGGAGGTGCAGCAGGTGCGGCAGGAGGTGCAGCAGGTGCGGCAGGAGGTGCAGCCGCTCATGGAGATGACGGTCAGCAATTATAACGTCACGGTGCGCCTTCACAACCGGACTGTGCAGCAGGCCGGGCCGCTGCTGCCACTGCGCACAGAGCGGCAGCCGGCAGCCGCAGCCGCAGCGCCAGGAGCTGCGCCGCAGTTGGGCGACCTGCCGGGCCCCGGCCTGTTCCCACCTTCCTGGGCAACTTTCCACGACGACGTAAGCCAGGTTCTGGGGGGCAGATGCATGCTGCAGGTGGTGGAGGCTGGCCTGCGTGCACCCCCTGCTTCATCCTGCCTCAACTGCCTCGACCCCATGCGTGCCAGTTTGCTCTCTGCTGTCAGGCCTGAACCGTCGATTGACACGCGCAATGTGCCTTTGTGCCCCCTGCAGTGGACCCACGCGCAGGTGAATGACCTGGCGGCGTTCTACCAGGAGGACTTTGGGCAGCACAACATGCCGCGTAAGCCGCTGCCGTGCTTCCAGGCCTTGTGCTGGGGAAGGGTGTTCGTGTCGGAGTCTGTGGCAACGCAACACGTGGGAATGACCAGCAAGTAGGCCGTGCTGAGAACGTCATACTTGGGAGCAGTAACAACCATTAAGCTGCACTCTCTGCCCCATTGCGTGCATCCACTGCATGCAGTTGCGCAGCGCAAGCAGCTGTTCGGCACGTTCATCTCACGGGTGTGAGCAGCAGCAGCTGGGCAGGTGCAGGATACAGCCAGGCAGCCAGCGAGCCATGCCCCATGTAGCGTGCCGGCATGCAGCAGCCCACCCTGCACCAAACCACTACTGGCCTGGACTGATTAGCCCGCTGTGACGGCACGGCCACGCACCGGCTCTGTTCTGTACGGCCACGCACCGGCTCTGTTCTGTACAGCCACGCACCGGCTGGTGCGTTGCAGGACAGGCAGGCCGTTTGACTGTAGGCCTGCCAGGAAGCTAGCAGCACACTTTGTCTTTCTGTTTACCTGCTTTGAAGCTACATCATGTTTGCTTTTGCAGCACCTCGTTCTTTCTTTCTTTCGCCGCCGCCTCACCTGGCGCGCTTGGATTGTGGTGGTGTGCCATGAAACGCCCCTGGAAGCCTGGTTGAGGCAGCGCGCTGAGAGCCACGACGTGTTTGACATGGACACAGAGCAAGGCCTCAATATCAGGATGTGCAGGCAGGGAGGCAGGACGTTGTGCGGAGCGACGCGTGCAGGTGAGCTGGCGCTGAGTGGCGGCAGGCGGCAGGTCCCTTGCAGCGGCGGCGAGTTTTCCCCGAGCATATCATCAGCGATTATGTCCGCCCAGGAGCTCGCTAAGAGGGTCCGGCGCCTGGCCGAGGGCCTGCGGGCGCGCCGCACGGAGGGCCAGGCGCTGCACGGCAGCGTACAGCAGCTGCAGAATCTGGAAGGCGGCGAGCAGGGCCGGCAGCAGCTACGCCTGTGAGTCGGTGGCGGGCGCTGCCGCTCGGCTGCCGCTCAGCCGCCTCGAGAGCCATTGTCCAGCACCACTCCATCACCATGCTGCTGCAGAGGGCTAGAGCAGTGCACACGCGTGCTGGAGAAGCTAGGCAGCCAGCTGAAAGACAAGGCGCACCGAGTGTCCACCTTCGTCACCCACTGCCCGAGGCGCTTGACACAGGAGACCTCCTTGCAGTGGTGGTGGCGCAGATGACGGCGGGCTGCCACCTTTCCGCCGCTTGCTCCGCCCTGTCGCACTTGGCAGGCATACCCGTGCAGGACTGGCAGCGCCTGGCACGCAGCACCTATTCACTGCTGCATGGCGGTGGTTTGGAGCTCCTGGAGTTCAGTGTGTTTGGCGTGACATGCCTAGCGAGTTTCAACGGCGCTCCTGCGGCCGCATCGACAGCGTCTATGCTGTTGGCGCAGCTGCATGCAGCGGCAGCATTTGCCTGCGGCATGCCGCCAGGCCAACAGCTGGAGGCGGGGCTGATGCAGCCGGCGCAGCTGCAGGCGTGGCTTGTTGCTGCCGTTCACCTGCTGCAATTGCTGCGCCAGTCGGGCGAGCCAGGTGAGCGTGATGCACATAAATATGTCTTCGCTGCAGTAATGTTGTACCGCAGAGAGTATACTACTGTGTAGCCTTGTGCTCAACACAATGTGCACTTGCTTCACAGCCAATCAGCTTTCATGGCCCTCTGCTTTGCAGCCGACCAGCCCTGATACCCCTCGCCCCTCTGCCGCAGGCTGGGTTCAGCAGCCCGTGCTGCCCGTGCTCCCCGAGCTGGCCTGTGCGCTGTACTGGTGCATTGAAATGAAGCCATATTGGGGCGCAGAGCGAGACAGCGCAACTGAGCTGCGGCTGGTGCAGCTGCTGATGCCAGCCCTCTCAGCCCTACCGGTGGCCCTCCGCCTCCCAGCTGACCGTCGCCCGCAGGGATGCAGTTGGGCCGCCGCTGCTGACCTGCCGATGCTCCTCAGCCTGCCGCTGTTCGAGCCGACTGTCGAGGCGTGGTATGCCACAGCCAACAGCCAATGTCTGCTTGGTGTGCTGGGCGGCACAGCGCAGTTGCTGGCAATGCTGGATGTGGAGCAGCCTGAAGCAGACGTGGCTGCCCTGCAGCCTAGCGCTGCCGATGGCGGTCCCAGCGACATGACTCGCAGCACCGCGGCTGCGGCAGCAGGCGGCCCTGCACACCCAGGCAGCAGTGCAGTCACGCAGCCCGTCTACATTGTGGCACTGGAAGCATTGATGGTCCTTGAGCTGGCCCGTCATGCACGCAATCCAGTGAGTTGACCAGCAGAGCGTCTCAGCGCGGCAGCGTGTGGCGTGCGATCTGCTGCCGGTGCTGGCGCGTCTGCACAGACTGGCAGCACTGATTGCCACACACTTTCCAGAGCGCCTTTCCGCCATGGAAAGGGGCATGGCACAGGCAACTCTGGTTGGCACCTGTGGCGGTGTGGCCGCCCTGCTGCTGACATATCCCAGCCAGGCCGGCGGCCAAACCCTGGCGGGCAGCTTTGACGAAGCTCTGCTGTGGTGCACAGCAGCCAGCACAGCGCTGCGCTCCAGTTTGAGGAGCTCCAGCCACGTTCGTCGAAAGCCTAATCGAGCTGGCCCATTGGGCCGGCACAGTAACCGGCGACCTGGCCGGCAGGTGCTACGGTGGCGTGCTGCCGGCCCCCTCCCATGAACTCACAGCGGCACTGATGGGGGCCCTGTGGGACGTGCACACGCGCGGCGCTCGGCTTGTGCACCTTGTGGCGGCAGGCGGCTTGGCCTAGCACTGCAGCTGGCACAGGGGCCAGCCATGCTAGGCCTGCTGAGCGCGCTGTCCACATGCATGGCAGCAGCACTTGTGCTGTCCAGGCTGCATGCACCCGCCGGTCGAGTGGACCCGTTGGAGCGCGCGGCCCACAGGTGGGTGGCACCTGCGGCCCTGATTAACATCAACAGCAGCAGCCAGCGGCAGCTGAGGTGGTTGCCTGGCACATCGCTCTGCAGCCAGTTGAACAGGGGCATGACTTGCTGTGCTCTTGTAGATATCTGCACTCATTCCTTCTAGCGCCTGCCGCTTTCCTTTGCGCCCCCTGCAGGCCGCTGGAGGCAATGGCAGCAGCCCACTTGCCGGCGCTCCATGTTAGCCTTATGGCCGGTAGCGCTGACGTGTCAGCTGTGGCACATGCAGGCAGCCGCTTTGCCATAGCAGGCGGCCTGTCTGCGGTTGCCGCAAGGGGCCCGCCGTCTGTGCAGGCATCGCCTGTCCTGCTTTTGCTGCTGGAGCAGCTGCTGGAGGTGGTGCGGGTCGGCTGTGGTGTGGTGTTGCTTGGGGGGCCTGCCTACCAGTTTTTGGTCCATCAGAATCCTGGGAACTGCCACACAAAGTGCAAGGCACGCCGCCCATCTGTCAATGCCACCCGTGAGAGCAGCTCCCACCTACTGAAACCTACCCACACTGAAACCTGCTGAAACCTACTGAAGCCCCACCACCCCTGGAGCCCACACACACTGCAGGCCCCCCACACATCATCCATGGACTATCAAATGGTGGTCGAGATCTGCACAGCAGCGCCACTGCTTGTGGCGCAGCTGCTGCTCGGCGGGCACTTCGGGGCGGCGCTTTTGCGGGCTGCGCAGGGCTGCGGCCACACCCGGGTGAGCTCTTGTAGCACGCGTGCCCAGCTGCTTGGTTGTAACAGTCGAATGGCGTGCACATGCGCCGCCACCGTTGCACGGCGCGGCTGATCAGCCTGCTGCATCAAGTCCCACGTAGCAGAGGGCCTGGAACCGCAGCCCTCACTGTGCCTTGCGCACAACCCTTGCAGGCATCTGAGATTGCATCTTCGGCAGCCATCTGCGTTGCCGGCGTGTTGCGCGCTGCTCAACAGGCGGGCAGCAGCATGCACGGCACGAGAGGCCCGGTGGATGGTGTGCGCGCTGTGCTTAGCAGGGCTCAGCAGGGCAGCGCAGTGCAATGACTGTGCCGCCTAGCAACAGAGGTGCTGCCTCAGGCAACCCAGATGGCAGAGCTGGTGGTGCAGCAGCTCACACCCACACTGGAGGCAGCGGTGCTGGAGCTGGCGCAGGCCGCCGCTGCCCGCTCCTGTGCCTACCTGTGCTGCACCAACCTGGGCGGCGAGGGCGGCCCGGCGGCGGGGTAGGGCCTTGGCAGCATGCACTGCAGGTGGGTGGTAAGGCTGGGGCAGAGTGAACACAGGTGGTTGGATGGGTGCATACCTGCTCCGGATGTTAATCCTTGATCAGCGCGCTGCCTGCCTCCCTGCCCTTGCAGCGCCTGCCGCGCGGTGTGGTACTGCGGCACCGCCTGCTCTCACGCCGACTGGCGGGAGGGTGGGCACCGGCGCGTGTGCAAGGCGCTGGGGGCGGTGCGGGCGGCGGAGAAGGAGCGGCGGCGGCAGGCGGTGGCAGGAGGAAGCGAGCTCCAAGAAAGCCTTCAGCATGCGTGTAACAACTTGTTTGGGCGCTTCTGTTCACTTTGCGTTTAATTTGTTGCGTCTCACCATTGCATCCGCAAACCGGCTTGTGTGCGACCCTACTAGCGAATGCTACACTTGGCCTTACAGCTGACTGCAGAGGCAGATGGTTACATGCAGCGGCTGCCACAACAGTACACTGCACTTGGTCAATGAAATGCAACCATGTATTTGCAAGCCGCCCAGCCGGCATGCTGTGCCACTCTCCGTGCTGCTCGCCGCAATCGGGCCCGTCCCACAGCCCCTCCAGCCAAGCTACCAGGCTGCGGCACAGCAAGAAGGGAGGTGTATCAGCTTAGCGTGCCAGGGAGGCACACGAGTGCAGGCACAGCCTTTCTGGTAGCGGCAGCTGCTTTGGGAACTTGCCACCCGAACCGACCACAAACGCACCACCAAACACGCAAAGGCCCTGCCAGTGCGGGCATGCGCCCTTGTCACTGCACCCCCTACCATCCTCTCGCTACAAGCGCTACACAACCCAGCCAACTCACGGCTCTGGCAATGCGGGCAGTTGCTCTTGCCGCTGGACTTGAACCACTTGTACAGGCAGCCGCCATGGAAGCGCTTGCGGCAGGTGCGGCAGCCCAGGCGCGGCAGCTGGCCGGACGTGGGCTGGATGATGGAGTAACAGATGAGGCACTCCTCCTGGCCTGTAGATGCAAGGGGAGCAAACGCAAAGCGAGCAAAACTGAAATGGCGGCTGTCTGCCAGAAGTGGGGGTTGGCGGGGAGATTGGAGTGGCAGATGCCCAGTGGGGGTTGGCGGGGAGATTGGAGTGGCAGATGACAAGGCTTAAAGGCCTTCAAGCATGCGCAGGCAGCTGGTAACTAAGCACCGCTCGGCAGGCACCTGTGCCAAGAGGGGTTGGGGAAAGAACAGGCAGCAAGGTCGTAGAGCAGCCAGCCCACCTTCAAACTCTTTGTCCACGTTGCGCTTCCACAGGCTGATGGCCTCTGCCACGCTGCCGTTCTGCGCACGGGGAAACCGCCCCGAGGCAAACACAGCGGTGACACACACTTGTCAAGCTGAGTGTCGAGGCTGGCAAGCTGCGGCGGGTGGCGGCATGGGGCGGCAGAGCCAACGGTGCCAGCAGCAGTGCATCGGAGCTAGACAGGGTCGTACCTGGGTGCGCAGGAAGGCAGAGATGGACAGCAGCCACTTGCGCAGGCGGCCCTCCGACACGCCGACCTGCGACACCAACACCAAGGCATGGATGAGTCAACGCCCTGAAGTGTCCGCAAGCCACACAAACAGCAGCTGGCCAAGCGATGCATCCAACAGGCGTGCGCGGCGTCCCAAGCCCATCAAAGGCGTGAGGCGCTTCCCTAGAGCGGTCCCCTGGCAACACGATTGCCCCTCTGCCCACCTTGTATTGACAGTTGAGCTCAGCAGGCGCAGCGGCAGCGTGGCAAAACCAGCGCGCTACCAGCCCTCCAACAATGACCAGATCAGCATGGCAGCATGGCTCCAACACACCTTGCGGCGGCACTCCAGCTCCGGCAGGCGCAGCGGCAGCGCAGCACACAGCAGCAGTGCGCGGGCTACCACCCCCCAACCGGCATGGCAACGCACCTTGCGGCGGCACTCCAGCTCGGGTGGGCGCAGCGGCAGCGCGGCAGGCAGCTTCACAGCCAGCTCCAGCATGTGGCCATCCTCCACCTCCATCACTGCACAGTGGTTGCACAGTGTTATGCGTGATTGTGACGCAGATGCGTTGCAACAGCAGCTTGAGTGCAAGCCCCAGCATTTGGCCTTCCTCCACATCCATGACTGCACAATGGGTGCACAGCGTTGCACATGATTGCGACGCAGAGATGTGTAGCAACAGCAGCTTGAGTGCCAAGCTCAGGCACAAGGACAGTCAGCAGGCCACAGCCAGCAGCCGGCCCGTTCCCTCAATCTCGACATGTTCGCCCACCCCTCATTGCTTAACGGCATGTTGTGGCATGCCAGCTCAGCCCAGCCCAGCCCCGGCCCACCTGCAATGACCTCCCGGCTGGTGGCGTTGGCCCGCACCGTGAACTTGTCAAACTTGCCAAAGGTGGAGGCGGCCTGCGAGGCGATGTTGGGGGCAGAGAACAAACCGAAACTGGCATTAGCAACGGCAGCCACAATCAGTACTATAGGAGTGCAACAACAGCTGCCCAAGCGTACACAATACGTCGCCCCGCCCTGCCCCACCACGCCCCATCCCACTCGCCTCGGTGACAGCCGCGAGCTCCGCTGCCAGCAGCTGCCCGCTGACTGCTGCAGAGGTGTAGCGCTCTGTGGCAGCGGCGGTGCCGCGGTCCCTTAGGTCCGCAAACCACAGGCGGGCAGAGGCGGGCAGTGCCTGCAGCACTGCGGCGTAGAGCAGCGTCGCAAAACGCTCGGCGCGCTGCTGCTGAGCCGGCGACAGCGCGGCCCAGTCGTCGCTGTGCCCGCTTGGGTATGGGCCCAGCTCGGCCAGCTGTGAGGCAAACGCCGCTGCTGTGCTGCTGCCGGCACCGGTGCTGCCGGCACCGGCGCTTGCTGCCGCAGCTGCAGCCGCACCGCCGGGGGCGCCTGCGCCGGCTGCACTGCTGCTGCTGTTGCGTCGCCGGCCGCCGGTGCCGGTATCTAGCGGCAGCAGCGGTACCAGGGCATCCATCAAGGATGGCACCAGGGAGTGGGCTTCCTTGACAGACTGGGCCAGCAGCCGGCGACCGTGTGAGTCGGCTGGAGCAGCCAGCACGTGCGCCATCAGCAGGGCCCAGCCTGTGTAGAACCCGCTGCTGCCGGGGCTGCCTGCCACCGCCGCCGCCAGCTCAGGCCGCACGCCCACTTGCTCGAGGGCCGCCGCTGCATCGCCGGTATCGGAGGCTGCACCCCCAGCCGCCTGCTGCTGCTCCTCTAGCGCCTCCTCATCCACTCCCTCGGCTGCCGTGAGGGCGGCGGTCAGCTCGGGATGCTGCAGGATGGCAGCGAACGCTGCGCCCACTGTGCCGGCGGGAGGGATGCCGGAGAGGCTCAGCGCAAGCAGCGCGCCCAGCGCGTCCACGCCTGCGGAACAAGAATGCACAGTGGAGGCATCGCATCAGGGAGCTAGCGAGGAAGTGGTCAGCAGTGGGCATGCCTTCACACGGCATCCACGTATTACCTTGGAGCACGCAATGGCCAGCTGCTGCTCATTGCACCCACACAGACCAACAGACATGCGAGGCAAAGCAGGCACCGTCTGGCTCCCACCTGTGGCCTCCATGCCAGCGTTGGCCCTGTCAACGGCAGCCAGCAGGAAGGCGCGGTCAGCACCCCGCAGCGTGGTGGCCACAAGCTGGCTGAGCAGCTGCCACACGGCTGCGCCCTGCTCGTCCGCGCTTGCTGCGCCCAGCGGCCCTGCCATCCAGTCCGACAGCACCGCCGCCGCCTCGCCGCCGCACACTGCTGCAGCCGCCGCCATGCAGCCGGCTGTGACAAACAGCTGCAAGGCATCGCCGCACACCGCCGCCTCGGCTGCTTGCCAGTCGCGCTCTGCCAAGCTGCGGCTGCTGCCTGCTGCCGCCGCTGCGCGGGTGTAGGCTTGCAAGGTGGGCAGCAGCTGGGGAAGCAATAACTGGTCCAAGGCTGCCAGCTCGGCTGCAAGCTTGGTTGCCGCGTGGCCTGCCTCGGCGCGAGCCTATGGTAAGGAGGATGGGGCAGGAGGCGAGGTGCTGCCCAGTCAGCCCACAGGAAAGCATGAGGAAACCGGTCTCCAGTGAGCACTGCGCCGGGTGCGCGAAGCGGCATGCCACATCTACCACACAGCACCGCCACAGCAGGGTGGTGAAATAGTGAAACCCCGGTGCCAAGCACACCAGCGCAGGCCCACCTTTGCGCTGCGCTCCAGCACGCCCTTCAGCTTTAGGCGCCTGAAGAACTGCAGAGCCACGGCCGGGCTGCTCATGTCTGCACCAACTGCCACCTCGGCGGCGGCGGCACACACCGCAGCGGCCACGCGCGCCGCAGCTGCCGCCAGGCTGGCTGCACAGGCTGCGAGTATGGTGCGGAGCTGCTCAAGCACAAGCGACCACTGCTGAGAGCTCAGCTGCTGGCCGCAGTAGGCCATGCAGCTGTGCAGCAGGGCTGCCACTGCAGCCGCCACCCCAGGGGACGTCTCCGCTCCGCCTGCTGTGCCCTCGGCACGGGCAGCCGCTGCTGCTGCCCGTGTGCCGCGCACCTCGTGCTGCAGCAGCTGCAACAGGGCTGCCTGCTCGCCGGGCGTGCAACATCCCACTGGTGTTAGCGCTGCGCCTGCTGCCGCTCGCCGCTCTGCCGCCACAGCGGCCGCAGCCGCAGCGCTGGCAGCATGTTGGGCAGCAGAGGGCGGGGCCGGCTGGCCCGGCTGCCGCGGTCGCAGGCGGCTGCCCTCCGTCTCTCGCACCGGAGCCTCGGGAGTGGCGGGGAAGCGGATGCTGAACGACGGCGGCTGTACTGCCCAGTCGACAGCTGCCACCTCAGCCTCCGCCCAGCTGCCGTCATGCTGGCTGTACCACACAGCATCTCCCTTGCTAAAGCTGCCACTGCCGCTGCCTGCTGCTGCTGTGCCGGCCTGCTGCTGCTGCTGTTGCCCAGCTGCCGCCGCCGCAGGTGAGGGCAGCTGTGCCGCCGCATCGGTGCCGGTGCTGCAAGGAAAGCAGGCAACCGCCGCCTGCAGCAGCTGGAGTGCGCTGCTCTGGCTGCCTCCGCTGCCTAGAGCTGCCGGCTCGGCGGCACGGGACTGCTGGCACAGCCGCTGTGAGAGCTCTGCAAGCTGCGACTGCTGCAACAGCTCTGTGCTGCTCCTGAATGCAGGGGCAACCACCGGCAGCACCTGCAGCAGTAAATCACTGCTTAGCTGCTGCTCATCTGTGGCTGTCGCAAACCAGCGTGCAGACACGTGCAGCGTGCTGCTGCTGCCGCTTGCCACAGCCTGTCGCAGCAGGGCTGAGAGCACCGCGGCATGGCTTTCCGATGCTGCAGCAGCCGCCGCAGCGGCCGCGAGAGCGGGCTGCAGCAGCGTGGCGGCCGCTGCCACTGCAACGTGCTGCTGCAGCTGCTGGCGCGCCTCGCTGGCAGCTGCGGTGCCCACAGGCTCCAGCGCTGCAAGGATGCTCGCCGCTGCCTCTGCTGCTGCCTGGGGGCTGCTGGGTGGCAGCAGGGCCTCAAAGCCCGCTGCCGCCGCTGTGGCAGCAACAAAGAGGGCCCGGGGCACACGCAAGCCGGTTGCTGCTGCCGCCGCGCTGCTGCTGCCGGCTGCTCCCTCATCTAGCGACTGCTGCTGCCCGAGCAGGCCCTGCAGCAGCTGCTGCGGCACTCCCGTACTGGCCAGAGCGGGCAGCAGCAGCTGCGCTGCCACTTCTGCCACGGCAGCTGCCGCGACAGGTGTGGCGTGCTGCTCAAGGCTCTGCTGCACCTCTTCCTGCAAGCTGCCAGCAAGCGCCGCCTGCTGCTCTGCCGGCGAAGCCTGCACCAGCTGGCCTATGGCCGGCGCCTGCTGCCACAGCTGGCGAGCAGCGGCGGCTGCCACCCCCAGCTGCTGCGGCACCTCGAATGACTCCAAGTCACTCTCATCCACAAATGTGCTGGGGTCGCGGTCAGTGGCATCGAGAGCTGCCGCCTCCTCTGCCGCCGCCGCCGCCTCATCTGCGTCAGCTGCTGTGTCTCGCAGCAGCAGGCCAAGGGCTGCCGCGAGCAGCTGCAGGCGCAGAGAGCGGACCTCTGCGCTGCCGCTGCCGTCCAGTGCAGGGGACAGCACTGCACCCTGCACCACTTGCATCACCGGCGCCGCAGCAGGGGCGGCTTCAGCTGTGCTGGCACCTGCCGCTGCCGCCGCATCTGCCGCGGCGTGCAGGCGCTGTAGCAGTTGGCTCAGCAGGCCCGCCTGTGCTGGCTCGGAGAGCAAGCTAGAGGTGCCATCGCCCACCAGCAACAGCGACAGCACTTGCGGCGTGACGTCATCACTGCCGGCCAGCCACTCGTTGCTGGCGGCTAGCGCTGCTGATGCCCTGTCCAGCTCGGCAGAGCGGCACGCTGCGGCTGCAAGCTCAGCGTGCTGCCCAGACACCAGCCGCTGCAGCAGGAGCAGGGCGGCGGGCGAGGCCGCCCCGCATTGCTGCGGCGGAAGCAGCTGCTGCAGCACTTCTGCCAGCTTGCGGGCGGGGTGGTGCACCTGGGGGTTGCAGGGATCAGTGCGGTCTGGTTCATGCCATCTCACTTCAAGTTTGGTCCAGGTCACCCCATACTCTTCTCGCAATCAAAGCACCACTCCATTGGCACTACCAACAGAACGCGCTGGCAGCACGCACACAACCCTCCCACTGCAACACGACCAAGCCCACCTGTGGCAGGCACGACAGCAGGAGGTCGCAGTTGGTGGTGGCCACCTCCGCCTGCTGCTCCTCGCCTAGCCTCCTGCAGCAGGGCATGTGGGGCAAACCATGTTGCGTCTTGAAAGGTTGAGGGCGGTGCGGCAGCACCATGACGTCAACATGCGTGGGCATCGCTTGGAACGCGCTTGAACAGAAAATGGCTCAAGAATGCCGCCGGCTTGCCATTACAGCAGACGGGCTCACCTCACGAGGCTCTCAATTGTGAAGCTGGCGCTCTGGTGCAGCCTCAGGGCCGCCATCTCGCCAGAAGGCGCTGCCGCGGCTGCTGCTGCTGCCGCCGCCGAGGGGCTCTCCGGCTGTGCCGCATCAGCTGCTGCGTGCTGCGGGAAGGACTTGAGCAGCGCTGCCAGCAGGGAAGAGGCAGCGGGCGGGGTGGATCCGCTGCGGACCTCGGGCAGCAGCAGCGCAACCTGCGGCTGGGCCACAGCTGCGCCCAGCGCGGCATGGCCCGTGGGGCCGGCTGCCTGCTCCAGGGCTGCAACCAGCTTTGCTGCACGCTCGCACAGCTCACTGCTGCTTGCTGTTGGCGCCGCTGCGGCGCCGCTGCTGCCGGCCTCGGGCTGCTGCTCTGCTGCCCCGCCACCCAGCGCCTGCTGCATGGCAGCTGCCAGGCTATCACCCACAACCTGCAGCAGCTGATCTAGCCGCTCCCTGCTGCTTGCAGAAGCAGTGGGCGAAGACAGCCGGCCCACAGTGCCAGCCAGCACCGCCTGCGCCTCCGCTGCTGCAGCCGCCTCGGGCGCCGCTGCACCAGCTGTCACAGCTGGCATGAGCAGCTGGGCGACGGCCGCCTGCAGCAGCTCTGCACAGTAGTCCCGCTGCGCCGGCTGTGCCGGCGCTGCGGCCGCATCTGATTCGCTGCTGCCAGCTGCCGCTAGCTGGTCGGACTTGAGCAGGGCGTAGAGCAGGCAGTCTTGGAAGGCGGCTACAGCAGCTTGGCGAGCAGCCGGGCCGCCCCCAGGGCCGGCCAAGGTCGGCAGGCCCTGCCAAATGGCTTCCAGCAGGGAGGCAAAGAAGGCCGGGCGCGGCCCAAGCACGTCCTGTGGAAGCCAGGTGGACAGGTGATGCGCAGTTGGGTAAGCAAAAGGCACTGCCGGGGTAAGCGCACGCGCGTTCTGGCAACTGGCAAGCCATCAGCAGCAGCACGTAGCACACCAGCATGCACGCTACAGAAAGGAATGGGGAGGCCTCACCAAACTTCAAACATGCTCTAATTCCACTGACCTGCGGCAGCAGCGAGACCAGCGGCAGCAGCGCGGGGTAGGAGGCAGGTGCCGAGCCGTGGCAGCCGTGGCGCAGCAGAGCCCAGAGGCGGGGCAGGAAGGCCTTGTGCATGTTGACGTGGCTCCAGCTGTCGGGGGCTGCCCGAGCATATGCCAGCAGCATGCCCCACATCGCCTCGTGGTTTGCGGGCTCCTTGTCTCCCAGTGCCCCCAGCACCGCTGCTGCGCTGACTGCCAGGCTGCCGGCCAGCAGCTGCGGCCGCCGCTCCGCCGCTGCCGCCACCAGGCCGTAGGCAGCACGGCGCACGGGCGCCGCCTTGCTCTGCAGCACTGCCTTGTAAAAGGTGGGCAGCTCCAGCTGCGACTGGATGCTAGCTAGCACCTCCTGCTCAGCTGCCGGCAGCTCTGCTGCTGCACATGCTGCTGCACCCGGCTGCCCTGCGCTGCCGGACGGCGCTGCAAGCTCCAGCAGCGCGGCCAGTGCGCCGCAGGTGGCGGCCAGCACCCGCTCGTGCCTGTCGGCCAGCTCCTCGGCGCTTTCTTTCTTAGCATCTCCCAGCGACTGGGGCGTGCTGGCCAGGCTGTCTGACAGCAGCTGCAGCACCTGCAGGGAGAGGCAGCGGGCGCCGAGGAGGGCAGCGGGAGGGGAGCTCGGTGAGCGCTGTGAAGCAAGGACAAACAACAAGCAACCGCATACATTGCCGAATACATTGCAACGTGCTGCCACGTATGGCGTGCAGTGGTGCAGGCAGCCGGCCGGGCTCAGAGTTGCTCGATAAGATTGCTTTTCGTCAGAGTGGCGGGGGCGCTGCAAACGCCGCCGCCGATCTGGCGGCAGCTGGGGGCCTGCGCCCGGAGGCGGCCAGCCCCCACTGCCACCGGCGGCGGCCGCCGCAGCGGAGCCCCAGTCAGAGCCCTTGCGCAAAAATCTGTGGTTCCTCATTGCCCCGGGCTGGCTGGATGCAACGTATGTGGCAAGCAGCATGCAAGCAAGCGGCAGGTTTGGCATGCAGGCCGCAGCTGATGCAAGCGCCACACAATTCCACACTTGTAACGGCGATGCGCTTGCCTCCCGCATGCACGCAGCAGCAGCAGCACATCCGCATGCTGCATGCCTGCCACCCAACCCCCAACCCACCTCGGCGCGGCAAAACAGGACTGCTTCCCGCTGCTTGGCCGCTGCGGGGAAGGCGGCTGCAAAGGCGCCCCGCGCCGCCGCCGCCGCCTCGCCGTACGCATCAAATTGCGCCAGCCACAGCGGCGGCAGCAGCGACTTGAGCAGGGGCGCGATGCCGCGACCCACGACCGCCGCCAGCGCGGCGGTGACGTGGCAGGCCTCAGCGCGCACGGCACGGTTGCCGTCCATCACCAGCCGGCTGAACAGGTAGGTCCAGCTGGGCAGCGCGGCCTGCAGGTCGGCGGGCGGTTTGTCCTTGGCCAGGGTGCGCAGCGCCTGTGAAACGGGAAGGGGTGGGAGGTGGTGGACGTGAAGACTGGGCAGCGTTGCGGGCGCCGCGTCCCCCCCCCCTCCCCCC
>RRZL01000032.1:2062943-2079113 GCA_006782975.1 Chlorella sp. Dachan
GGGGGGGGGGGGGGGGGGGGGGGGCAAACAGCATCGGCAGTGATCGCCAACGCAGCAGGGGTGCTGGAGCTGTCAGCGCACGCAACCAGGGATTGTACCTCCCGCTTGCTGCTTTCCCACCCTTGCACCTGAGGCCAACATCATGGGCATTGGACGCCATGGCCCATCTCAGTGCAACAGCTCATGACAGGGCGTTTCCGTTTTTGTCCCTGCAGTGCCTGGATTATGGCGTGCCCGAGGCCAACATCTTGGGCATCCGGTATGGCTTCCGCGGCTTCTACGACCGCAAGCACAAGCCGGTGACGCTCACGCGCCGGTGGGTGTGACGTCTCATTGCTTGGGTGGCCTGGGTGGCCTGGGTTCGGAGTCGTTTGCAACCGCAAGCACACGCCGGTGCGGACTCACGCGCTGGTGGGTGTGTGGTCCCAATGGGCATTGGCCTTGTAACGCTGCTGAGCTCAATGCTGCTTGTGATCGCCCAGCTGTTGAGGGGAGCAGCGCAGCATCGGGCGCCCTCTGGCTGTCGGCGCGAGGCGACCTTGGCTCCAGTGTGCTGCTCTGCGTGCAATACCCAGCCGGCCCCCTCAATCCACGCCCAGGCGTAATCTTCCTTCCTTCCTTCCTTCCTCTGTGTGCAGCGTGGCTGCCTGATTAGATTGCAAGTTACGGTCCACTGAATGACTGCACAGCTGTGCACACCCCTGTGCAGCATGGTTGAGGAGATCCACTTGGAGGGGGGCACCATCCTGGGCACCTCGCGCGGCCTGCCCAACGTGGCAGAAATCGTCAAGCGCCTGGGTGAGCGCTGTGCGGGGATTCTGTCTGTCTGGCTGGCTGGCTGGCCGGCTGGCTGGCTGGGCTGGCTGGCTGGTGTGGCCACCACGGTGCGGCTGTGGTGCATTCCTTCGTGGCGGCACTCAGCCTTGCATTCCTTCCTGGCGGCACTACTGCAGCCCTTGTTGAGGCCGCCTCACTTGGCCTTGCCTTGCAACCTTCATTGCAGACCTGTGGAAGATTGATATGCCCTGACTTGCAACCCCCAATGCAACTGCAAACATTGCAGATCTGTGGAAGATCGACATGCTGTTTGTGGTGGGCGGCCGCGGCGGCCAGGCGGCGGCGGATGCCATCCACCGCGAGTGCCGCGCCAAGCAGGTGGGGTGAAGAATCTTCCCATTCTGACGCGCCTGGCAGGAAGGTTCTGATGGGCGGCACTGGACAGGTGGTGATGCTTGCCGGGATGTGCGATGGCGCATGCCAGCAAAGCGCGGCGGGCGAAGGAGCACTCAGCTCAGCAGACACAGTGCCTTGCATGCGATTATGAAGGTGAAATTATCATAATGCGACCGGCGCCCGCCCGCGCTTGTCTGTACACGTCTGCAGGTGCCCTGCAGTGTGGTGGCGGTGCCCAAGTCCATTGACAACGACATGCTGCTGTTCGACAAGACCTTTGGGTGCGTTCGGGTGTATGCCAAGCCTGGGCGAGGTGGGGCTGTGCCACGTGCGTTCTGCACACCGGCATTCCCGCCATTCACACGCATGCGCACCCCGAGCCCCAACCAGCTCCGGATCCATGTGCTGGCCGCCCGCAGGTTTGAGACGGCGGTTGAAGAGGCGCAGAAAGCGATTCTGGCGGCCAAGGTGAGGGGCGGCTGCCTGGATTAGCCTACAGTACACGGTCGCATGTGCGTTACTCTCCTGTGATGCGCGCGTGCACACGTGCTACGTTCTCCTCCCCATGTCTTCCTCCCCACGCGCTGCTGCGCCCCTGAGTCGCCTGCTATCAGCGTAGTGGCCTCTATCCCCTCCCGCCCATGCAGGTGGAGGCCAGCAGCGCGTACAAGGGGGTGGGCATCGTCAAGCTCATGGGCCGGCAATCGGGCTTCATCACCGTGCAGGTGCGGGGCAGAGGGAGCGGGTGGGGTGGAGCATGTGGAGGGCCAGGTGGCGCAGTTGCGCTTGGTCCCAGCGCGTGCACCAGTGGCAACTTTAGAAGCTTGTTTGGTACACCTCTTACACGCTCGCAATACACCCCCCGCCCTGGCGACGCATTAACCAACCGGGTGGCACGCAACGCTGCCCACAATGCAACCGGGTGGCACGCAACGCTGCCCACAATGCAACCGGGTGGCACGCAACGCTGCCCACGCCACAACCGGGTGGCACGCAACCCTGCCCACAAACGCAGGCGTCTCTGGCGGCGGGCATCGTGGACGCGGTGCTGATCCCGGAGGTGCCATTTGTGCTGGAGGGCGAGCACGGCCTGCTGGCCTACCTGCAGCGCATCATGGAGGAGAAGGGTGGGTGGGTGCACTGCTGGTGTGTGGAGCGGGGAGGAGGGGAAGGGTGGGTGCACACACAGTGCTGGAGTGTGTGGGTGGATGTGTGCACAGCTGGACGAGGTGGCAACGCCTAGCTGCAGCGCATCGTGCAGGAGAAGGGTGGGCGTCCCTTGCAGCCAAGGGACGGCTTTCAAGTGGCACAGCGCGCATGCGTGCTTTCCTGGCTGCTGCTGCTGCACTGATGCGAGCCTGCCGCAACTCGGGTGCCGCCATGCAGGGCACTGCGTGGTCTGCGTGGCCGAGGGCGCCGGGCAGGTGCGGCCGCCTGTGCTGCAGCTGCGTTTGTGGTCCTGTCCTGGGAGGCCCGCATGTGGCAGCTGTGACACTGCCTGCGCCGCCTGCGCCCAGCCCTGCGGCTGCTGAGCCTCCCGCCCCTTGCTGATGTGTCGCTTGAAGGACGACTTGGCGGATGCGCCGTCCGCCCCTTCCACGCCTGCTGCTCGGCCCCGGGTCGGATGCTGCCGCATGCTCTCTCCCGCCCTCTCTCTTCCCACGCCGCCGCCCTGCCCTGCCCCCTGCATCCTCTCTCTCCGCGCCTACGCACCTGACTCCCTGCCCTGCAGACAGTACTCAACAATACGCAACCACGCTCCCTCTGCGCTGCTGTGGAGGGGGCGGGGCTGGTTGTTGCGTAGCTCACTGTTCTCCCCTCTGCCCCTCCTCCCACCGGTGCCCTCCCGCCCATCGCAGGAGCTGATTCCTGACCCGCCCACCCCGCTGGTGAACAAAGACGGACGGCCCAAGCTCAAAGACGTGGGAGCGTGGCTCAAGCGTGAGTTGAGGCGTGGCGGTGCCATCTGTTGTTTCGTCTGGCTGCTCCAGTAGGGCCCACAAGCAGGGCATGCAACCAGGGCAGTGGGTGTGGCACTGCACTGCGCTGGGCACGGCAGCCTGCGGCTTGGTACACAAGCACCGCCGACGGCGCCAGACAGCAGGCGCTGTGCCGACACCCCTGCAACAGCACGGCCCGCATCCACCCCTCCCTCCCTGTGCAGGCAAGTTCAAGGAGGCTTGGAACGACGCCGACATCAAGTACATCGAGCCCACCTACATGATCCGCTCCATCCCAACCATCGCCGGCGACCGCGTGTACTGCAAGGTGCGGCTGCTTGTTGTGCACGCGTGCGCAGCCGGCCTGTGTCTGGTGCAGGTGTGCGCCGCCGGCTTGTGCCTGGTGTCGGCGGCATGCATGGTTTGGTGCGCCTCCAGCTACCCGCCTGCTGCCCCGCCTACACACCACATACGCCACCTTCTGCCCCGCCTTGCCCCGCGCTGCCACAGATGCTGGCGCACGGCGCGGTGCACGGCGCGTTTGCGGGCTTCACAGGCATTACTGTGGGCCTTGTCAACACGCACTACTGCTACCTGCCCAGTGAGTTGCAGTGCCGGGTCTGCTTGCATGAGGCACAGCTGCCACCGCCAGGAGTAGTATAGTGCAGCGCACAACCTGCCGAGGTCTGGCGACTGACCCTATGGGGCTTGTCACCGCAAGCAGCGTTTGATTGATACACCCTGTTTGACGCGCCCCACCCCCCTCGCCGCCCCCTCCTCTCCTCCCGCAGTCCCGCTGATCATCCAGGCGCCGCGGCGGGTGGACCCCCACGGCGAGCTGTGGAACCGGCTGCGCTCCAGCTGCGGGCAGCCCAACTTCAGCAGCAAGGCGTAACATGCCAGCGGATCTTGACGTGCTGCAAGCTGAGGCTGGGCAGGCCGCCACGCTGGGTTCTGCCCTGCCTGTCGTCAGCGCGGCCCACGCCTAGCGGTGTGCAACTTGCGGCGGTTATGCGCCACTTCTTTGGCACCTGAATTGTTTAGCGTACGTATTGATGACTGCCTCTGCTGCTCGCTCTCCTGCCGCTCTCCGCTCTTTCCTGCTTTTAGCTCTGGTCCCGCCCCACGTTTTGCCTATGTGTACCACCGCCCATGCCTATAATGTATGTCACTACTGACTCCCCTTTTGACCGCTGCCTGCTCCTCGGTAACATCAGCACCACACATGTGTCCAAGTGCAGGGGTCACCAGGCGGCCCAGCAGGCATGCACATCGACACGTGTGGGCAAGTGCAGGCTGCACTGGCTGCAGGGAAGGAGGTGCGACAAATCAGCGCGCTGGGTGGCCATGCCGCGAGCTGGCGGCAGCGGCGGCTGCGCAGTATGCATGTGTGTTGTGCGCTGCTCGAAATGTGCATCTCATTGTAGCCTACGGTGCAAGATCAATGGCAGACGCGGAGGAGCAGCAGCTGCCGCAGGAGACGGCGCCCGCCGAGCCGCAGCAGGTGGGCAGCTTTCACGGGGCCTTGGGATTCTCGGAACAATGAACCGCCAGTGCCGATGCGAATGGCATGCAGCCTTCAGGCAAAGCCCGCTCCACTGTGGCCCGCAGGTTGAGGCCGAGCAGCCTGGCGCCGATGGAGCCGATCCGTTCGGCGGCATGTCCAAGACGCAGCGGAAGAAGCTGATGAAACGCCAGCAGTGAGTGCGGCGCAGCCGCCGCTAAAGCCGCCGCCGCCGCCTGGTGCGTCGTCGTGCTCATCCTTGCCCCATTTCACTGCCAGCTGAGTGGGCGCACCTCCTTGTGGCACTCGCCGCAGGCACGAGGAGAAGAAGAAGCAGCGCAAGGCGGAAGAGAAGGCGCGGCGGCAGGCGGAGCAGGAGCGGCGGCGCCAGGAGGTGCGCACGCTGGTTGGATGAACTGGTTGTTGCCTGGCCATTGTGTCATCAGCGCAGTAAGGATTGCACGTACTGAGCTGCCGTCGTCCCCCTTCCGCTCGTCTGCCGCTCAGGGCCGGGAGCGCATAGCAGCCATGACTGAGGAGGAGCGGCAGCGGCACATTGAGGAGCGCAACGCGCGCGGCGCAGCACGCAAAGCGGAGCGGCAGGAGGAGAAGGCGCGCATGGAGCAGGCGAGTGTGCAGGGCCATCGAGCCGCTTGGCCCCAGGGAACTGCTATGTCTGGCTGCGGACAGTGGGCTGTGGGCTGTGGGCTGTGGGCTGAGCGCATGTGTTGTCTGCCGCTGCTGAACTCAACCCGCCGCTGTCGCTTCGCGCAGTCTTGCACACCGCAGCCATTGGCGACCGGGGAGCGCATCGGCGTGCACCCCGCCTTCTGTAGCCCCCTCACACTGGCGACATTTTTGTGCGAAAATTTCACTGTGCAGGCCCTGGCCACCGGGCAGCGCATCTGCGTGGACCTGGCCTTCAGCCACCTGATGCTGGATCAGGAGAACAAGTCGATGTGCAAGCAGCTGGGTTACTGCTGGCATGCCAACGTGCGCGCCGCGGCGCCCGCCCACCTGGTGCTGACGAGCGTGGAGGTGCGAGGCAGGACAGTGCAATGTGCTGCTGAATGTGTGGGCTGCATGCAGGCACTGTGGGTTTGCGCGCCGCTGCCGCACTCACCCACTTGGTGCTGGCGAGCAGGGAGGTGCGAGGGAAGTTCAGTTTGTATTGGAATGGCGCGCTTGCAGCAGCAGCGGCTCCGGCACCGACATCCTTGGCCTGTCTGTACAACAGATTACCAGCCGCGAGAATGGCTGCATGTTGTGCTGCAGGGCCAGATGGAGGACTACCTGACTCGCCAGGTCAGCGGGCACAAAAACTGGAAGGCAACCATCACGCCCAAGGTGCGCTGCTGTGCATGAATAATCAGATGCAGCCTGATGCGGCCGCTGCGACTGCGACTGCCGCGGCCGCCGCCGCTTCTGCAGCCCATGCAGCCGCTTTGCTGGCGGGCTGCTGCCATGCCGAGGAGCGTGCTCCAAACAGGCATTGATGCGTCAATGGCGTGTACCCCTAAACTCACTGCTGTTGTTTTGCTTCCCGCGTGCAGCCCTACATTGAGCACTTTGCGGACTGCAAGGACAAGCTGGTTTATCTGACCGCTGATAGCGAGAACGAGCTGCAGGAGGTGAGTCGGGCATGCACTTTAATGCCTGCAGCCAAAGTATCGAGGTGCTGAAGTTTTGTGGATGCCATTGCCCGCCAACATCTAGCATGAGGTGCAGGAGCTGTGGCCGGCGAGGGAGGCACGGAAGCATGAGGGGTGCAACGCGGCACTGGACAGCGCGGCTGTGCATGGGCTCACAGCAGCGCCTGGGCATGGCCTGAGCTCACTGCAATGCCGTCTCAGCGCTCTTTTTTTGTCCTCTTTATTTCGCATTGCAGCTGGATCCCGACTCCATTTACATCATCGGCGGCATCGTCGACCGCAACCGCCACAAGCAGCTGTGCTTCAACAAGGCGGAGGAGCAGGTGCGGCCCTCTGTCGAGGTGCATGTGCTGGCCTGGCCGACTCAACGGCTGGGCTTGTGGCCGCCATGATCCACGTCCTCCTCTCTGCCCTGCTGCCGGGCATCGCGCATGCCCGGCCTGACACATGCGGCTGGCCAGCTCAGCTGTGTGCATGCTGGTGTTGGTCCACTCAGCTGCAATGCCTGCCACCAACCGGGTTGTGCAACGCTCTTCTCTGCCATGCCGCAGGGCATCGCGCACGCACGCCTGCCGATCGGTGACTACATGCGGCTGGCCAGCTCGACTGTGATGACCACCAACCATGTTTTTGAGATCATGCTCAAGTGGCTGGAGCTGCGGTGGGTTTGGTGGGCATTGCTGCTGCTCAGGCCAGTGGCTGAAGCTGCGGTGGTTTTGTTGGGGTTCATGTTTGGTGGGGATTGCTGCTGCTTAGGCCAGTGGCTGAAGCTGCGGTGGCTGCTTGTTGCTGCAGCTGCAGTGCGGTGGTTGCGGAGTCCAGCTGCTGCCGGGCACGTGCTGGATGCTGTGTTGCTTTTCATGTGCTGGCCGGCTGCCTATTGCTCTGCTCTGACACGCCCTGCTCCTGCTGCACTGCTTTTTCAGCGATTGGAAGGCGGCGTTCGAGGCGGTGATCCCCAACCGCAAGCGCAAGCAGGAAGAGGGCGAGGGCGAGGGCGACGAGCAGCAGGAGGGTGCAGGCAGCGACCAAGCTGAGGAGGAGCAGCAGCAGCAGCAGCAGCAGCAGCAGCAGCAGCAGCAGCAGCAGCAGCAGCAGCAGGAAGCAGCGCAGCCGGCGGCAAAGCGGCAGGCCACAGCCGAGCAGTCGTGAGGGCAATGCAGCAGTCTCTGAGCAGCGCCGTCCCTGCCGCCCTCTTTGGTTGCATTGCGCATCCTGAAGCTGATGCTACGTTGCTCGCTTGCAAAGGCATACAGCTTAGCACATACTGGTAGAAAGGCACGACGGCAAACAATGCAGGGCATCTACAAAACAGGGGCTCATAGCGCAAGTACAGTATCTGTGCAGATTAAAATGCAGGGCGGAGGGGCGCGGCACCGCCCCTCCTCAGCCGGCCACATAGAACAGGAGGTAGCACTCGCGCTGGCGAGCCGCAGAGCGCGCCTCGGCTGCGCTGATGCGGGAAGCTACAGAGTCGTCCAGCCGGTGCCACACTCGGGTGGCAGGGTCGCACACATCGGCTGTGAAGTGGCCACAGGAGGCGGCAGGGCCCTGGTGCGCCACCGAGGCGTGCAGCCGGTACTGCACCTGCTTGGCTGCCGCCATCGCCTCTGCTGGAATGGCGGCTTCTGCAGCCTCTGCTGCTGCCCCTGCTGCCATCCCCGCCGGCGCAGCTGCTGCGTCGTCCCTGCTCGCTGTGGGGGAGCCTGGCTGCGCGCCTGTCTCCGCATCCCCTGCTGAGCCTGCTGAGCCCGCTGGGCCTGCTGAGCCTGCTGGGCTGCCTGCCAGCGGGGCATCATCCTCCACTATCTCGGCATGCACATAGGCGGGTACCGCCGGCGCCTCTGCCACACCCGCTGCTGCTGCCGGGCTGCCTGCCACTGCCGCTTCAATTGAGGAGCCCTGCTGCGCTGCTGCCTGCACAGCCGCTGCTGCTGCGGCGCAGGGGCTGTCGTGCAGGATCAGGTCAAAAGCGCTCTCCTCCCCGCACGCCTGCCTGCTGCCTGCATTCGCCACCGGGCTGAGGAGCGCCGCGGGGCTGCCTGCTGCTGCTGCTGCCGGGCTGCCGCCCAGGACAGGGAACACGCCAGCGTGCAGGCCTGTCTCCAGCTTGCTGATTTCTAGTGCACGCTGCAGGTTGGCATCCTCATCTGCTGCCGCCCCTTCCGCTGCTGCCGCAGACTCTAGGGCAGCGAGGCTGCGCGTGCCTGCCGCAGGGCTGCCGCCACCCGTCATTGCCAGCTGCTGCTTCTGCGCCAGCTGCTGCCGCTGCTGCTCCTCCTCATACTCCCGGCGGCTCAGCTCCATGGCGTGTGCAACGTCGTCAGCCTCTTGCTGTGCTGCAGTTTTGCTACCACCGCCCATGCCGCCACCGCCTGCTCCCCCGCTGCTGCGCCGGTCGCCGCTGCGCCGCCCCATCCCCATGAACCACTGTTCGTTCAACCCACCGCCCGCTGCGCCGCCGGGGTTCGGCCCCGTCGACCGTGCCGCTGCCTCCACATCTGCTGGCAGGTAGACCTCGGCAGCTGCGCTGGAGTGCGGGCTGCGCGCACGCACCAGCATTACTGGTGCTGCACCCTGCTGCTGCTGCCGCCCAGGAGAAGGGGGCGCCGCGCCCTGCTGCTCTGGCTGCTGCTGGCCGGGCTGGCAGTCCAGCAGGCTGAGCGCCAGCGCCTGCTGCAGCTCCGCATCCTCCTCTTCCCCAAGGGCGCTGTGGCAAGGAGGGAGCAGACAGCAGCAGTTTGATTATAAGGCATGCGGTCAGTCGCAGGCAGGCGGCACATGGCGGGCCAACACCAGGCAGCAAACAGCAAGCCCATGGTAGCGCCTCGCAATCCCAGCGCACCTGGCGCCCTTGAAGGCTGCTGATGTGTCGCAGCGCTTGAACATGCGCGACGTGCTGGCCAGAGGCCCCAGTGGAGACAGCAGCCCCGAGGAGGCTGCGGCGGCGCTGCCGCCGCCGCCGTAAAAGCTGCCGCCTGCGCGAGGCTGCATGCCTCCAAGGGGCCGCGGCCGCTGCGCCAGAGGCGCCTCTGCTAGGGCGCCCGATGCCGCTCCTCCTGCCCTGGGGCTGGCCACCTCTGCATTGGCTGCCTGCTGCTCATTCTCCTTGCCTGTCTCAGCTGCCGCGCCGCCTGGCAGCGGCGGCCGGGCGCCCGCCGCCGCCAGGAAGCGCTCCAGCCGCACGGTTTCGGGCAGCTCGATGCGGGTGTGCAGCTTCTGGCACACCGCCTGCTGCCGCTCCGGGCTCCACGTGACCTGCAGGGATGGGCGAGGCTGGCTGAGGCATGTGTGAGCCAGTGCGAATACATGGCGGCATACTGCGGCGCGTGGCACAGCCCAGCCTGCAGCAGTATGCTAGCTGACTCCCAACCAGCTCGCCAACAACCCCTCCCACAGGCGTGCCTTGAAGCGCTTCATGTGGAGCACCAGGACTCGCGGCAGGCGGTGCAGCGTGTGGCGCAGGCAGTGAGGCAGGTTGGCGCCGCCGCACCCCTCGCAGCTCTTCTCAACCTCCTCATCCTGCGACGACAACAGTGATCGTAAAGGGGAGGGCAACATGTGCAGCCGGAGCCGAGAGTCACGCAGGCACCCTTCGCAGCTCTTTCCAGCTCCTCATCCTGCACGGGAATCGAACAACCCCTGGTGGAAATGCAGATGGGTTGATGGCAGCTCAGCAGTGAAGTGTGCAGCCCCGCTCAGCCACCCTCCTGCCTGCTCTTCAGGCTGACTGCTCAGAGGCCAGGACTGTGGCACAACAACCAAGCCTGCTTCCAAAATATGGATCCTCGCCTTGAAGTACTCTCTGAGCAGGGCGGGCACCGAGGTGTCGGGCGCAACACCGCCAGCCTGCAGGACAGCGGGAGCAGGCAGGGCAGAGGGCGCGAGTTGCTAACACCCAGGCCGCAGCACTTGACCGTGCCCCTGTGCATTGCATCCGACCGGGGTGCATGCTACAGTACTAACCTTGCAGGCGGGGAACTCACAACCCACCTACGGCTCAGGCAGCTCCAGCGACAAGTGCATGCACTCCTCAACCAACCCACGATCACAGACCAATGTTGGCAGCTCGAGGTGCATTTGCATGAACTCACCTGTGGCTCAGGCAGCTCCAGCGAGAGGTGCATGTACTCCTCCACCACGCGGCCGGTGCGCCCGCACCTGCTGCACTCCAGCTCGTGCTGCACCTGCAGGGCCGACGGATTGTGGAGGGGGCAGAGGCGGGGCAGGAGGCAGGTGGGCAGGGAGGGCAGACGCGCGCGAGCGGCAGCAGAGCGCTGCTCACACCGGCCAGACATTGGCTACAGCCGGCTTGCACGAACCAACGCCCTTGCAGCGCCCCGCAGCAAAGACGAGGCGGGGGACCACTCCCAAGTGCCACCCACAGGCGCCCAGCCTCACCGCAAAGGAGAAGTTGCGGGCTGCAGGGTCTGCCGTCTCAGAGATGCGCACCCGGGGCCGCCCCAGGCGCCGCACCTGCATTACCATGCATGCAAATAATGCGCTGGTTCCAGAATGGTGTTGCGCCATCAGGTGTGTCTGGCCTCGTGGCCGCACGGCAGCAGTTCTGAGCAGCTGCCCAAGAGTGCTGAGCAGCAGTCATGCCCAAGAGTGGGCTGGGGTTGTGGCTGGTGCCACACAACGGGCATGTGCAAGTGCAGGCACGAGCACACGCACCTCTCGTGCCAGCACCTCGCTCTGCAGCAGGTCCAGCAGGCCGCAGAACAGCTCGTGCGCGTCCTGCAAGCATGCGGGCGGCGTGGGTGTGGCTGAGTCGATGGCTGCTTGCATGCGGGCGGCATAGACATGGCCGCCGCACTGAGGCAGGCAGCAGAAGGCGGGCAGGCACCGAGCGCCTCGCGCACCTCGATGCCAGACGGGTGCGCAGTTCATGCCATACCGTACAGGCTGCCCACAGCAGGTACTCGCTTCCTCTATTTGCCCACAGCAGCTCCTCCTTCCCCCCATTTTCCCACAGAAGCTTTTTTTCTGCCCGTGCCCAGGCATGCGCACCTGCTGCAAGGCGCCCTGGAAGGCGGCCGAGTGGGCGTCAAGCGCGCGCTTCAGGCCGGCGGGAGTGATGTAGGTGCGGCTTCTGCACGCGACATGAGAAAGCAGCTGCATGCTTGGGGTGCGTTTGGAGCAACCCCAGCAAGCCCTGCACAATGCGGGCATGGCCTGCCGCACACGCAATGAAACCAATACACAGCAGCCGCCAGAGCAGGGAAGTGCAGTTGCAAGCATGCCCCGCTGGCACCCACCGCTCCTTGACGGCCAGGCACTCCAGCAGCGCCGAGTAGACGCCCTGGCTGTTCAGCGGGCCGCCGCCGCTGCCCTCTAGCACGCCCTGCCCGTGCCGCAGGTCGGCAGTGAATGAGGGCAGGCTGAGCAGCACCTGCATGTGACCATGCAGCATGGCGGTCAGGCCATAGGGCAGCGCTGCACGATGTGGGCACGACAACCCAGCCAAGGCAAGGCAGCCCCCATCCACCCGTGCACTCACACCAATGGCCAGCTGCACGTGTGGAGGTCCACCAAAAACACTCACCTGCAGCACCGCGTTCATGTAGCACGTGTTGCCAAGGTTGCGCATGCCCGCCGGCAGCCGCGCCACAGCACCCACACCCACGCCGCCGCCGCCGCCGCCCGGTCCGCTGCTGAAGCGCCGCCGCTCCTCCGCCTCCAGCCACTCCTGCCGCTTGCTCAGGATGTAAGCCTTGTCTGCTGAGGCGCGATATGTGCAGGTGGCGTCTCGAAGCGAAACGCCATTGGCAGGCGGCAGCGACGCGCTGGAGGGCCGCCGCAGCAGAGCCAGCGGCCGCGGCCCAACTGCGGAGTTGGTTGCAGAGCCGAGGTGAGCACTTGAGCCAGCGGGGCAGACGCTCAGCAGGCAGCAGGGCGAGGCAGCACAGCATGAGCTGCGCATCTTCCCGCCCACCGCGTGTGCAGCGCACCCGTGGCCGGCAGGCACTGCTTCTTGGGCGTGCACTGCATGGCGCCCTCCAGGCCGCCCTCCTCAGCCTCGCGCTTCCGCTGCTGCGTGCGGGTGAAGGTTATCAGCGGCGGTGCGCAGCCGCCAGCCGACTGCCGCCGAGGCGTCGCCTTGCTGCCGCCCTGCGCCGCCGCCAGCATGGCCTTGGCCCGCGCTGCGGGATGGAGAGCGGGGCAAGGGCTGATCAGATCCTGGGTGGATGGCCGGCAAGGGCGCTGGCGCAGGCAGGAGCGAGAACAGGAAGCGAGCGCCCCGCACCAGAGCCGCCGGCCCCCGGGCCGGGTTTTCTGCGGTCCATGGACGTATGGCGCGCCTGCGGATTGAGCTGCCGAAGTGGAACAGCCGGTGAAGGCTGGGGCTTGAAATGGCGGCGTGTCCCGTCTGCTGCGCCCAAGGCGAGTCGCAAAATACTGCCCGCTTGCTGCCGCAAGCCTCAATGCAATCGTGTCAATCCCTCGGGGAGCCGCCGCTGCGCTCATCGAAGCCTGCAGCTACCGGTATGCTCGGGACGCCGTGAGCTCTCCTGCCGCTCATCGGCGCATACGATCCGCTCCATGTGAGTATGCACAGCCCGCAGATAGAGGCCGGCCGCGGTTTAGTGCGTGCACCAGCAGGAGCGGGCCATGCATGTGGCGCGGTGGAGCACCCACAGCCTTTGGCAGGCTTGCTCTGCCACCGACATCCGACCGCATGCACAGGAAAACTCGCAGCTCGCCTCGCCAGCCACCGGCCACCGCCGCCGCCGCCTTCCGCGCCGCGCTCACTGCTGCCGGCGCCGCTGCTCCTTCGTTGCCGCAGGCACCAACCCACCACCATTTGCTACAAGCAGCCCCTCGAACTATCGATCCAAAGCAAACCAAAGCAACGTGACGTTGACACATCACCACACATCAGGTGCGCAATCTGTCACCGCACCGCTGCACCACGACACCCAGCACTCGTTGCACCGTGCACCCGCATGCACTGCCGGGCGATGATTAAACCCAAGATAGTGGCAGAAGCTGATCAATTTTCTTGATGACAACATCTTAAGAATGAATGTGAAGTTACTGAGCCCGCCCTGCTGCACGTGCTGCCTTGACCGCACCGCACCACTTGCCTGCTGTGCATCGTATGTTGCATAGCTGCTTGCACTGTAAAGCAAGCAGCCCTCTACATGGCGCTCGCTGAGCTGCCTCCCATCCTCCTGCCCCCTGGCTTTCAGGCAGCCGCCAGCGGCTAGCTGCGGTCACCAAGCAACGGCCTGAAACACATTGAATGCTAGGCGCTGTGTAACAAAGCTGTGTAACAAAGTAAATACAATGCATCATAGCGTGAAGAAAGAGCATCTGGTGGGCCACAGTGCGGTCACAAAAAGGTGGTTAATTATGCAGAGGGATGGCGATCAAATAAATGCAAGGGGAATGCCGTACTCATCGGTTTTATTGGTCGTTAGGCAGCAAAGGCAGGTCAAAAGCCGGAGCGAGCTGTAGGCAGCGAAGCAAAAGCCGGAGCGAGCTGTAGGCAGCGAAGCACTATCTATGTCAGCGCAGGTCAAGCCGGAGCGAGCCGCAGCGGCTGGCCATGCTCTGCATGCTGGGCCCAAGCCCTGTCCCGCCAGCACTGCCGCTCTGCGGCAGGTGCACCCAGCTGCCGCTCGCATCCAGCACAATGCTATCTGGGTAGCTCAGTGCGGTGTGCAGCAGCAGGGTGTCTGCCTCCCCCTCCGCCCCTGCGCCAGGCGCTGCACCCCGGCGGGCAGCTGCCGAGTCCTCCCCGCCTGCCGCCAGCTCGCTGCTTGCTGCCGGCAGCGCTCCAGCCGCATCGCCCTGCCGGGTGCCCGCTGTGGACTTGTTGCCCCGCAGCAGCAGGGTGCTGAACCGCTTGATATGCACAAAACTGCGCTGCCTGCCCGGGCCTGGCGACCGCTGCGCTGCCGGCGTGCCCGCTGCTGCCCCCACGTCTGCTGCTGCCGCTGACTCAGCTGGTGCAACCGACACAGGCGCCGCATGCTCAACCAGCTGCACGCGCTTCTCCCTGCCCTGCTCCTGCTCCTCCTGCTGCGCTGCTGCTGCTGCTGCTGCCTCACTGCCGCTGCCGTGTGCTGCCGCCCGCTGCTGCTGCGGGGCAGCGCCGCCGCAGCACCGCCAGCCTCTGCGAGGCGCTTCGACTCCCTCATCAGCCATCCCGCCAGCTGTGTGCTCCTCATGGCCGCCCTCCACAGCCGGCCCACTGTCGCAGCAGGCCGGCAGCAAGCTGAGGCGCGCACTGCCGAAGCTGAGGCTGCGGCTCGACTGCCGCCGGGTGCTGCCCCCCCTGCTGCGCCGCGCCGCCTGCCGCGCCGCCAGCGCCTCTGACAGCTGCGGCAGCTTGCCGGGGTCTCGCAGGCTCTCTAACTCCATGTGTGTGAGCTGCAGGGCTTTGCCCAGGTCCACTGCAGCCTTCAGGGCTGCCACGCCCTGTGCGCCGCCGGGGAGCGCCTTGGAGGGCACAAACTGTGGGGTGGGGGAGGGGCAAGGTGGCAGGGCATTGGTGTTGTGCCGTGGGGGGAGCATAGGCTGATGCAGAGCGCAGGCCCCCCTCCCTCAGTCGAGTGGCAGCTGCTGTGCCCACTGGTTGCTGCCCCTCCGACAGAGCATGACCTCAGCATGACCACAGGGTGCCCACAGCATGACCACAGCAGCGCACTACAGCAGTGCGCACCTGTGCCCGGAAGATGGCCGCAAAGCTCAGGGCATCTGCGGTCAAGTCAAGCAGAGACGGGAGCAGGGCATTTGCCAGGTTGTGACGAACGAGCAACTGCAGGGCTGCCGCTGTCTGTTGCAGTCAGCATCAGCACACAGCGGCACAGCAGCGCTCCCAGCCGCGCGTCGCTTCTTGAAACTCACAGCTGCCGGTGAGGTGGTGCTTCGCAGAGGCCCCCCGGTGCGTGACCGCAATCTCAAAGAACCTGCAAAGGAGTTGGTGCGGGGCCGAGGGTGAACCGCGTAAATCTTCACCTGTCCACACACCATCTTGCGGGCGTCAGACGTGTGGTCCCGACGACAAAGCTCGCCAGCAGCCGTGCGGACCAAAGGAGCCTGCTTACGTGGGGCGAAGGATGAGGTTGCCGCGGCCATCAATAATTACGCGCTTGCCCACGCGGTGGAAGCACCACTGCACGTGAGACAAGACAGGGGGCGGCAGAGGGGGGCAGCAAAGCTCTTCAGAGCGCGCCGTCGCATGGAGCACAGGGGGAAACCTGCCCTGCTGCTATCGACATTGGGGTGATACCCGAGCACACAGCTGCAAGGAACAGATCCCGCAGGGCCCACAGCAGCCCCGCTTTCACACACGACTCTGACACCAAGAAACAAACCGGGCTTGCCTTGGGCACCCAGGGTATCGGGTCCAAATCGCTGCACAGGACGGAACAACAGCAGGTTGAACGAGCAGGCTGCTGGCACATCATGGTACGTCCAGGCAGGTGGGCAGGCCAAAGCCATGAATGGCCGCAGATGAGGTGTTGAGCACAGCGGCCAAGGGGCAGCGGCAGCGGCAGCCACAGTGGCGGCTTGTGTGGTGACAGCTGCAGCGCCATGCAGCGGCGTTGCTTACTTGACCACCGCCCAGCAGTTGGGCACCGTCTCGTCAAACAGATCCGAGAAGGCACGGTTGCCCACCTGCCCACGGGAATCAGATCCAACACACCATGAGAGCGCAGGGGAGAGGTGAAGGGTGCCCCCAGCTGTTGGCATGGCTGCTGTGCGATGTGCGTTAAACAGGCACTGCGTGTTCCTTCACTCACCCGCGGGCACCCATACGTGTAGACCGCGAGCTGCGACTTGGGGTGCTGCTGCCGGATTTGCAGCGCCGCCAGCACCGCCAGCGCGCCGCCCAGGCTGTGGCCTGCAAGCAGGGGTGGGGGTGGGGGTGGGAGGAGACAGGGGG
>RRZL01000032.1:2079127-2104004 GCA_006782975.1 Chlorella sp. Dachan
TGTGTGTGGGAGGGGCCGAGGGGGTGGGGGTATGTGTGGGAGGGGACAGGTCAGAGCACCATCACGCGCCAAGCATCCGCAAGGCAGAAACTGTTGGCCATGCCTTGCCTCACGCCCTGCAAGCAGAGCACGGCTGGAGCCATGCTGCATGCCAACTTACCGCAGACCCAGAAGCGCAGGGGCTGCGCCCCGCTGTCAATCTCGCGCAGCCGGGCCAGCACTTTCTCGCTGAACCCGTGGTGCAGCCAGGCAGACAGGAAGCCGGCATGCACCTGTGGCAAGGGGGGTGGGGCAGGGCATGTCACACGGGACGCAGCCGTAAGCAGGTGTGCAGCTGAGGTAGGTGAGCAGGGACCGGCCCCAGCTAATGCCTCCACTCAGACGGCATGAACCCTGCACCCTGCACAGCATGCCTCCGGTGCTGCACGTCTGGCTGTGGCCAGGACGCCGTTCCTCTTGGCACATGATGCAAGCTGCACACGCTCACACAGTGGCCCCGCTATGTCCCTGGGCCGTCCCACGGCTGGATGCCCTGGCGGCCTGGATGCCGCGATCAGACGCACACAGAGCCTGGCCGCACCTTGCACAGCTTGCCCCGGCGCTTTGTTTCTGGCTGCAGGGGCGCCATCCAGGCTTTGAGGTCGGTCAGTACATTCTGCATGGTCTGGGTGCCCCTGCACGTACGCGAGAGAGCGAGGGTGCCGGGGCACATTTGGACAGGAGGGTGGCTGGAGGCACATGCAGCATGTGTGGCACGCGACACACAGCCACAAGCATTGACGCCAACTTGGTGGGTTTGCACACAGGCACATGGTGTCCTCATGGCCGACCTCAATAGAGGCGCACCCCCAACTTCCCAACCCCGCAAACCCAACAGGCGCACCTGAAGGCCATCACGCATGCGGTGTCGCTCCAACCCAGCACACAGTGTGTGTCAGTGCTCTCGTCCTGTGAGTGTGGGGATGTCACCGAGTGCAAGGTGCCTCAACTGTCCAGGGATCGGCTGGCAAGTGCGCGCTGCTGAAGTGGCGGTGCAGCATTAGATGGCAGGCATAGCAGCGTGGCAACCCTAAACCCTACTCCGCAGGGCACGGCGCCACCCAGCTGTCCCAGCCACGCACCCAGATTGTCTCAAAGTGCTGCAGATCGTACAGCTCCAGGCCAATTGAAGCGTTGACAAACTCGTGGTCCAGCACATCCTCGACTCGATCTGCCGAGAAACAGAGGAGGCAGGGATAGTCCGTTTGCTCTCAGCACGACACACTCAGCGCAATTCCACAGCAGCCGCTGCACCAGCCGCGTCCAGGCAGATGCGCTTGCCAAGACTGAGTGAGCAACAGCCACGCATGTGCACAGCGCATGCAGTATAACAGCGTTGCAGCGTAACAGCAGCCTCAGTACAGCAGGCCCCCTCCCGCGCCTTCAAGCCACGTGTCCCGCTGCCAGCCGTGCAGCAGCTACCACAGGCCAGCATGTCCGGTACACCACTCACAGGCAAGGCGCATCCAGAAGAACAGCTTGACGGCTGTCTCCATGCAGAAGCAAGGCTCCTCCCGCAGCTTGGCTGCCGCTGCTTCCACATCCGGCACGCCAGCCAGCTTTGCCAGCTTGCCCGGCAGGTAGGCGGCAGCCGATTCCACCACCCGAGTGAAGGACACCTGCAGGCGGGCGGGTTGAAATGCAGCACGTGGGTTGACATGCAGCACGCAACATTGCAGGCGGGTGAGTTGGCACGCAGCATGCATCACTGCAGGTGGGTGGGTTGACATGCAGCATGCACCACTGGGTAGCTGCGCCAGGGTTGCCGGGTGCTCGTGAACAGCAGCCCAGCCCTGGGGTGAGCCGCATCCTGAACGCACAGTGGTGCCCACCCTCTGCTCCACCGCCCCACTTGCCTGGCTGTGCAGGCCCGGCCAGCCGCACCTGCCACTGCCGCCCCCAGTGCCCAGCAGCTGGCTGAACTGCCGGCCCACGTTATCAGCCCTCCAGTGCCCCCCAAAAGATAGTAGCGTGTCAGCCACCACACTTGCCTGGCTCTGCAGGCCCGGCCAGCCGCCCTTGCTGCTCCCCGTGTCCAGCAGCAGGCGGTTGCGCCGTTCAACCTGCTGCTCCTCACTAGACTGCGTCCAAGCGAACACTTGGAAAAAGTCCTGCACGTGTGCGCAGACAGGGAACGGTGGCACGCGGCAGGCTGGCCGAGCGGCACGGCAAGCAGAGCGCTGCACAGAGGCGCAGCTTAAAGCTTTAAGCTGTGCCAAGCTTGCCTGCAGCATGGGGCTGTCCAGCGCCCGCGCTTTGGGTGCGTACAGAAGGGACATGATGACGGCTGCTAGGGACAGTGCCAGGTCCACAGGCAAGTTGCCTGCAACGATCAGGAGGTACAGAACAGGTGCATTGATCCAGAGGGGTAAGGAGGCACACAATAGGCGCAGCCGGGCTTGTGCAAGCAAGAGCACTGGTAGTGGCGGTGGCGCAAGCCATGCAGCTGCCATTCGCGCCCACGCAAGCCAGCCAAGCCCGCGCAGCGCACACTTGGCATGCGCCCGCACTCTCCACCCACCAATCTGTGCATCAATGGCTGCCCAGCAGGAGTTGGTGAACGCGGGGACCAGCCCCAGGAAGACGGTCGAGGCCACCACCGCTGTGATGACTGGACCAAACACCCGGGCTTGGATCCGGATGAAAATGAGCGTCATGCTGCAGGAGGCAGGTGTNCGGGTGGGTGATGGGCGGGTGCAGCAAGTAGGCTTTTGATATCCGCAGCAGAGGGGTAGATTTGCGAACGCCCACTGGGCTGTGGTGCACGCTGCCCATGCATGGCTGCTCTGGTAGGTGGTGGGTGGGCTGGCAGAGGCGGCGCCCTCACCGGTACTTGTGCCAGGGCAGCAGCTCGTGGTCCCTTGTGGCTTGGTACAGCGAGTACAGCCTGGGAGGGTTGAGCGCAGGCAGTGGGGTGTTTGAAGCATATGATTATTAAGTTGAAGCATGCAATGTGGCTTGGTACAGCGAGTACAGCCTGGGAGGGTTCAGCACACAACAACGGGTGTCAGGGAGCGTGGCGTGCAGCGTGCAAACCGAGCACAGCACGCAAACTGGGCACCGGAAGCAGGGCATGTGAAGCATCCCATGCTTGAGGGTTGACGCGTTCAGTGTTTGGGGACATGGTTGATAGGAAGATTCTTAGGGACCGGCAGGCTCATGGCAGGATACCAGCCACATGCAACATCGCTCACCAGTAAGCCACAAACCCAACGATGACCGCCAAGAACACGGCTGCAAAAACCAGGGACAGCGGAAGCGCCAGTTGGCCATGAGCTGGCAAGTACGAGCAGTGAGCAGGGCCACCGCTGCGGAGTAGCAACAATGGAGTGCGAAACAGTAGGCAAGGTCACGACTGCAAGGGGAGCCGGCGGGAGTGGATGTGAGACCCACCGCACAGCCCGGCAGCATGCGCCTGGCATGCACGCTTTGGTTGCAGCAGCACTGCCTGAATTCCAGGCTGCCGCGCAGGCCACTGATGGCAGTGCATAGCACCGTGCCCTGGGTCGCCGCAGTGGCTCGCATGGGCGCTGTGATTGCAACTTATCCGGCCAGCGCAGGGCTGCCAGCACAGAGACTCACATGCGCTGGCAATCTGTATGCCATTGGGTGGGCAGTTCCAGGAGTTGAGCTTCGAATTGCAGCTGGCTATTGGGAACATGTCGGGGTAGCGCCGGATCTGGGGAGGGAGGGCGGAGGGCCGGCAGCAGCGGGTCAGCCCAGTGCCTTTCAGCCCAGTGCCTCTAGCCCTTGCACAAGGCCGCCAACGTATCAAATGGCAAGCCCCATATCAAGCCTCCATCCATGGCACGGGCCCCATCCACAAGCCTCCACACACGGGCCCGATTTCAAGTGTCCACACATGGCACTCGCCTTGTCCACCATGTTAAGTATGCCCAGCAGCACCAGCAACAGCCAGGCTCCAAGGATCCACTTGTTTTGCCGGGGACGCTCCGACAGCGGCCGGTCCACCACCAGCCGGAAGTCGGGCTGCAACGCGTGGCGGGGGCAGGCAGACGGGTGCGTAGCAAGGTGCGTAGCAAACTAGTTGGGTGTGTCGCCAGGGTTCGGTTTAAAGTAGTAGATTAGTTGACTGCGCGCAAGCACCATGCACCTGGAGGGCTGCAATACACACTGCTGGTGGGTGCCAAAACCAGGCACACCGGACTGCAGGTGGCAGTCCATGGCGGTCGGGAACGGTAGAAGCAACCCAAGCCTCACGTGCATGTCGAGCGCTCCCGGGCCGCAGTACACCATCATCTCCGCAGCAGAAAACGGAAGCAGACCCAGCCTCACGTGCATGTCCAGCGCCCCCGGGCCGCGGTACACCATCAAGTATGTCGCAAGGCGCAAAAGGGTGCAAGATCAGTGGCAGTAAACGGAAGCAGCCAAAGCCTCACGTGCATGTCCAGCGCCCCCGGGCCGCGGTACACCATCACGTTGTGCAGTCGGGCCAGCAGGAAGAGCAGGATGGACACGAAAAACAGCCACTGAAGTGCGCATGGGAGCACGGCAGGGTGCGTCAGTGAAGGGGTGCCTGGCCTATAACAGCACATGCTGCAGCACGATGGTGTTGCAGGAGCAGGTGCGTGGAGACAAGGCGTGTCCACTGAGCAAGGGTTGAGGCTGTTTCGAGTGGGAGGGCGCTGCGCTGCATCAGGATATGCCCTGTCGATACATAACATGGCCTCGTATGCGCCCCTGCATGTTACCGCGCGCCAAGGTGGTGCCAACCACCTTCCTTAACCAAGCAGAGCAAGCCACTTCTGACTAACCTGCGCAAACTCCAGCGCAGCCAGCGACTTGAAAGGGTACGCGCCTGCACCACAGCATGCACAGCGGGGTTGCAGCCAGGGCTCAGCACAGCAGCAAACGCGCTTTGGGGTTGGGGAGTCGCAGCAGGCTGAAACGCGGCTGGCAAGGCACATACATGCCTGCAAAACAAAAGGCGTGCCGGCAGCTGGAGCGGGATACTGCCCACCCCCAGCCATTTGCCCCTCAGCTCTCACAGTTGTCGGCAGCCAGCACGACTGCGTATGCTGCCACAAAGACGCTGGAGTAGCAGAATTGCAGCACCAGCAGCACGGCCGCGGTGACGCCAAAATACCGCTGCCGCGTGGACCTGCAGCCAGGCGGAAACGGGCGCCGCTCGGAACAGCATGGGGGCGGTGGCGTCAAACAGAGCACGCAAAACCGCGTGGGTATGCCATGCCTCGCAAGGGGCCTGCAACTAGGCTGCCATGGAAGCAGGCAAGAAAAGAGCAACCGCCGCAGCGAGAACAGCCCTCACCAGACTCGCTCTTCCCGCACGCTGATCCAGACGCTTGTCCCAAACCAGCCGGCGGCCAGGAACAGGACTCCCATGACTGCTGCGCCAATGATCATCTCTGCTCTGTAGTATGGGTGCAGCTGCAGCAGCGCAGGAGGCATCGCATGCAGTGCAAGGGGTCAGGAGGCCGCCGTTGGCAGGCGCCCTAACACGCCGGTCGCAGTTTGGACAAGAGGCGGGCCGCACAGTGAACGAAGGCGGCGCGCAGTGAACCAAGGCGGCCCAGCAGCTGGCACTGCATGTGTGCACGTGTGCTGCACCACTTGCTTGCATGGAGATCGCACGACTTGTCCACCCTGCAGGCATGATACAGCGCTTGATGGCAACGCGGCTGCTCACCTGTCCCACCGTCCACTCGCCGGTTTGCCGCAGCGACAGCAGCGCAAGAGCCAGCCACACAAATGCCGCGTTAATCGCAACCACACTCCAGGTCAGGACCTGCAGAGGCGTGAAACAAAGGCGCACACTGGGCCCAATGTGCTGCGACGTTGGGCCGCCACGCGCCTGTAGCGTGTCCATGGCTGCGCCCATGGCCAGCTGGCCAGCGCTGCGCCAGCTGCGCTGAGCTCCACTGCTGTGGGCCTATGCAGTAAGTTGGCTAGGACCAGAGTGCAGCCCAAAACGACTCTCGGGGATGGCACCAACAGGCAACCCCCTCAAACTGCCAGACTGCCCACCTGCGCGCTGAACTTGCTTGCCACCTCCACTCGCAGCACCACCGGCAGCCGCCGCTGGGACCCTTGCTGCTTTGTGGCTGCTTCGGAAGATGGTGCAGCCGCCCCATCCGCCTTGCTGGCCTGCAAGCTGCTGCTGCCGTCGGCGGGCCGCTGCCGTGGCGGCTCCGGCGAGCCTTGCTGCGACTGCCCGCCGCCGTCAACAGACAGGGCGCGCTCATCGCTGCGCACGGCTGGCAGCGGGGTGTGCAGGCCCAGCCGGTCTGCTGCCAAGACACACCCGTGAAGCCAGCAGCCTGTCAAGCCAACAGGCATTGTGTGCCATCAGCCCGCCTGCCGCGCCCAACACCGCTGCCGCCGCCGCGCTGCCGCCGGCTGCTGCTTGCCCGCCGATGGCGCGGTACAAGCTGCTGCACGCACCTGCAACAAGCAGAGGCAGGCGGCTTGCGGCGCAGTGTGGGAGCGGCGAGCAGGGTTGTGCTCCCCCAACACCCGCTTGCAATGTCTCTGGCGCCTCTGTCAACAGATGCAGTGAGCAATGGATCACTTGCAGCCGTCCTCCCTGCCAGGCGGAGAGCCGCGTGGGGTTCCCGCTTGCAAGTGCGACGCGCAACGAACCTTTGCGGGCAACCGTCCAGCTCAATCAAGTCGCAACAGTGCCGAGGCGTGGTCTCCGGTGGTCAGGGCCCAAAGCACTGTGCTGACAAGCGGCGGCCAGCCTGTCGGCCACGCCGCGCTGGTCTGGGCGGGCCATGCTTCGCACTCATTACATAGATTGATTAAGGAGAGGTGCATGTGTTAGACACATTATGGATACACAATGAGCACGAAGTTACACGAGCCAGAACAGGCGCCAGCTGCCGTCCCCCAAGGGTCGCATGGCGGCCTGCCCGCTGCGCTCCGCCGCCGCTGTCGCCGCCGCCGCTGGGCGCTCTGCTGCCAACGTGCCCGGAGGCAGGCAGGCGGGAGGGACCAGCGCCAGGCAGCGGCACAGCGGACAGTGCACGACTCTCCGGTCCGGCCTGTGGTTGTACCTGCAGCTAGAAGGAGCACAGGGGATGGGGGCAGGCTCGAGGCAGCACGCAGCATGCGGGATGCAGCGACCATCCGAGCTCAACAACAACAACAGGCGCTGTCCAGCTCATCCGCCTCGTCCTATCCTCAGTCGCTGTCCGAAAGCACATGCCACTCGCCTGACCAGATCAGTCACACATGCGCGGCAGGCTCCGTGGTGAATTGGGTGGCAGGGGAACACCATCCATCCGCCGCTCGCATCAGCCGCCACGCTTTCCAAGCAGATGCTGCACTCCTGCCGGCTGCCCCAAGCCTCGTCCCCCTCACGCGCCAGCCGCACTGCAGGGAGGGCCAGCGGCTCGGGGTGCAGGCTCAGTGCAGGGGCTAACGCCCCAATGAGGGCGGCCCATGTCGCTCCCACACGGAACAGCCGCTGTCCGCCTCCGCAGTTTGGTTTGCAGGCAAATGCACAGAGATGCTGTGCTCCTTCCCTGCACATGAACGCATCATCACATACAGCTGCCCATACATCTGCCCTGCCTCCACCCCCACCCACCCACCTTCCAGCTCAGCCTGCTTCTCTGGCGGCATGGCGCGAACGCTCTCGCACTCGGCGTCAGCCAGGCCGGAGCGGTGGCCCACTAGCCCTATCGCATGGGCTCCAACGGGCCCAGGCGGCTGCTCCTCTGCATCCTCTACTTGCTGCTGCTGCCGCCGCCTGCAGGGGTGCGGCACAGGGGGCTATGAAGCGGGTTGAAATAGCTCCTGGTCAGGGTGCAGTCAAGGCCAGCCAGCCAGGGCAACACAGCCAGCAAGCAGCAGCCCTAGGTGTATACGCCCTGTTGAGCCCAGCAGCCCAACCGCCCGGCGTTCTGAGCAGGCAACGGTGGCTGGCTGGTGCCCCCCGGGATCCATGCCCGTCCGCCCCCCAATCCACACCCATGGAGCACTCCTTCTTTCGCCTTTCTTTCTTCCCGGCAGCACCCACCTGGAGCAGAGGCCGCCCAGGCCGCAGGCAAAGATGACCAACAAGACGATCACCCCGATAGCTGCCAGCAGCACGCTGCAGGCGGACCGGTCGCCGCAGATCTGCGAGAACGGATGGCAGCTTTGTGGGCCGTGCATGCGTGGAAAAGACAACTCTTCATGCCACTAGAATGTAAACCGCGCTGGCAGCTTTGTGAGCCGTGCATGCGTGGAAAAGACAACTCTTCATGCCACTAGAATGTAAACCGCGCTGGCATGAGGCTGGACCGCACCGGAACAAACATGTCGGACTGTGCGCCGCCAGCTGGTTGCGAGGGAGGGGTGCAAGGTCGCTGCCCAGTGCTGTTGCCGCTGCTGCTGCTGCCATTGGTGCCACCGCTGCCGCAGCGGCTGCTGCCGTCGTCCTGCAGTAGGCTGCGCTGCAGGGTGCGAGCCACCTGGCTGCCTCTGGATGCAGGTCGCCCGCCGCTCGGCAGCGCCAGCGAGCGGCGGTGCGGCGAAGGGGTGCCGCCGTCCCAGGCGAAGCCCCAGGACCGTTCCGCAAGAAGCGCCGTGATCAGCAGAGCTTGCAGGTGCAGCATGGGTGTCGCACGCGGGCCGGGCAGCGAGGGTGTTGCGAGTTCCGGTCCCGCAGGTTTGCGCAGGCGTATCTGCGGTCCAGGCTTAGAAGCAAAATCTGAAACTGATCGAAGAACGGTTTGAGAAATGTCGGAAGGTGGTGCAGTGCGTGCAGGGTCGGCAGAAGGCCTGCTCGCCGCACGGCGCCAGCGGGGCAGGGCGCAGGCGCCGCCGCAGCTTCCATGGATGCAGCCGTGACCGCCCGCCAAGCTGATGTTACAGTCAGTTGCGTGGTCATGTCAATCAAAAGGTTTGCAAGCGGATGGAACTGGTACAAAGGCAGTGGTGTCCATGCAAGCCGCCGAAGCAGGGCGGCGGGCGGGTGAGCTGTTGCTCCCGCACGGCGGCGGACCGACTTGCTGGGGCGCATGCCTGCGCCCGCCACCTCGCTGCCGGAGCCGCCGGCCACTGATTGTTGCTCGTCGCCTACACGCGGCGCATGCCCGACCGGATCATGTAGTCGGGGCCGGTGCTGCCGGCCGTGCTGCTGGTGAACAGGCTGTTCCACACCTTGTCATCCGCACCCTTGGGCTTCAGCTCTGCAGGGAGGTGGGGCAGAAGGGTTGAGCGGCGTCAAAAGGCTGTTCCACACCTTGTTGTCCGCAGCCTTTGGTGTCAACCGCAGAGTTGCTGCTCAGCACCAAACCAAACCATCCCTGGCAAAGGCGTGCACATCACCCATCTGGATCCCGGGCCCCCATCAGCCGCGCACCTGCCGCCTTGAAGCGCTTGGCTCCCGCCGCCGCTGCCGCTGCTGGCGTGCCATTGGCGCCATTCTTGCCTGCCGCCGCCGCCGCCTCACCGCCGCCGCCGTTCTCCGCCGGCCGCTTCCCGCCTGCTGCCGCCACTTCCGCTGCCACATCCCCGCTGCCGCCCGCTGCCGCCGCCGCCGCCTTGTCCTTTTTCTTCTCCTTCTTGGCTGCCCGCTCCGCTGTGCGCTTGAGCAGCAGCGCCTCACGCATCTGCTGCAGCTCCTCGCCGCTGGGGTTGACTGGCAGCAGGTCAGCAGCGTCCCACTTGCCACCCACAAGCTCCTCGACCACAGCCGGCACCTGCGGGGTTGCAAATTATTCCTTATTAAGGAAGCTCAGGTTTCAGCACACAGGCAGCGGCTGGAATTGGCCAACGCGGCACGGCCTCTAGCGTAGAACGCACACAGGCGGCAATGCATCAAGCGCAGTCTGGATCACGCCGTGGCGCGCCGCGAGCGGCCAGCAGCACAGCGTGCACAGCGCAGCGCACCTCCTTGAGCGCCCGCTCGCTCAGCACGTGGCCCGTCTTGCGCAGGATCACAAACTTGTACTTGCCATTGAAGGCCTGCAGGCAATCGACGACAGCAATGATCAATACGTCAACTCGTAGTTTGCACAAGATCACAAACTTGTACTTGCCGTTGAAGGCCTGCAGCGTAAGACGGTAGATTAGGGCAAGCAACGGGTTGTCTGCATCGGCCAGCACACCGGCTGAACATCAAACCGCTTCCCACCAGCGCCACCGTTGCCCAAACAACAGCATGCTGGCGCGCGCGTGCTTGCCTGGCCGGTGATGGGGCATGCAAAGCGTGCGCCGTCCTCGCCGCCCTTGCCGCCTCCGCCTTGTGCCGCCTCCAGCTTCAGCTCTGTAAGGTGCTTCAGGCTACTGATGTGGCCCAGCGGCTTGGGCATGGACTTGGCCACCAGCGCCTGTGAGCCAAGTGGGGTTGAAGAGGTGTGCGGTTGGATTGTTGCGTGGACACAACAGCAGGGTTCCGTGGGCGCAACAGCAGGGTTGCGTGGACACAACAGCAGGGTTCTGTGGGCGCAACAGCAGGGTTGCGTGGACACAACAGCAGGGTTCTGTGGGCGCAACAGCAGGGTTGCGTGGGCGCAACAGCAGGTTGGTGGGGTGCACGAGCGACGCCACTTCAGGGTGATGTTGTGCCTGGCAATACTTCACGCCCCAGCTTCCCCTAGCAGCCCCGGCTTCCCCTGGCAGCCCGGAGTCCCACCTGCAGCACCGCATCCTTGTTGAAGAGCGAGCCGAGCTCGTCGGCCACGCACGGCGGCTGCAGCGGCATGCCGCTCAGCTGGCACGTGGTCCAGCGGGCCAGCCGCTCCTCCTCCGGGTTCACCTGCAAGATGGGATTGGAGCAAGAACGGAACCGGATGGAGCAAGAGGCCCAGGTTGGAAGGTAAAGGATGCGTGCAAGAGGGCTGGTTCCAGAATGCTACGCGCCGGCATCAGCTGCAAGCCAGCACCCCGGTCCAGGCCCACCGCCCACCGCCCACCCACCTTGTCCCGCTTCTTCCCCGCGTACATCTCCAGGTAGCATGAGCGGGACTCCGCTCCAGTGGAGCCGCCGTCGCCGCCGCCGCCCCGCAGGCGCGGCAGCAGCTCCAGCGTGCCCCACGGCCGCACGCGGGCAGCGGCCAGCGAGGCGCGAGGGTCCAGCGTGCGCCCCTCGTGCACGATGCGCTGCAGGCAGGCAGGGATGGGGGCTGAGAAGTGAGCAGTGGGAGACGCCGGAAGTGAGGCGGGTGAGGAGGAGCGGCCACCGCCGCCGCTGCCGCCGCCGTTGCTAGAAACGCACCAGGGCGCGTCCGGCGGCGTCATAAGCCTCCAGGCCGCACGCGGATGCCACGTCATCCTCCGGCGCCGCCGCTACGGCACGCAGGGCGCCGGCCGGTGAGCGAACGAAGAGTTGCAGCGGCATAGCTGCTCCCTGACGTGTGCAAAGCGTAGTTGGGGGATGCCGTATTTGTTGGGGGGGCCGACAAGAGCGGTGAAGACTGCAGGCTGCCACATCAGAGTGGGCCACTTGCATTTACCGGCAGCAGGGTTGCAGGCCGTTTGCAGGCGGCTGCGCACTGATCGTCGATCATTCGTTATATCAGGCACGACAGGAAGCGATCAGGGGGCCTGCAGCGGGAGCAGCAATGGCGACTAGCGGGCTGAGGCAGTATGGCGTGCATCCGGGCGCCGCTGCAGCGAGCGAAGGTTAGTCGCGATTGCTGTGCAAGCTCCCCAGGGCCGCCCCGGCGCCTGGCAGGAAATGCACTCCCCGAGCACGCTGCAGGACGGCTTTGCTGCTGCCCCGGCAGGCAATCAGGCATCCCACCGTCACATGGCGATCTAAGCTGCGCCGCCTTTGCCTGGGCATTCCCCCCTGCCGCCGCCACTGCCGCCGCTGCCGCCGCCGTCGTCACTGCTGCAGCCGCCCGCTTGTCTGTCTCCCGCCGGTTGCCCCTGGCCACTGCGTCTCACACTTGGGCAGCACCCCTACCGCTCCGGCGTGCACTCCTACACACCGCTGCAGTGGGCCTAGCGCCGCCGCAGCGCACCACCGCCGAGGTGGACGCTGTGGTGCGTGAGTTCCACGAAGCCCTGGCCCGCTCCTCCGACATGGCGGTGAGCCTCTTGCTTACATTAATGCTTTGCGCCAGTTCTGCATGATTGTTTGCTAACATTGCTGTTCTGATGCGTGTTGCTGTTCTGATGCGTGTTGCTGTTCTGATGCGTGTTGCTGTTCTGATGCGTGTTGCTGTTCTGATGCTTGTCACTGGTCCGCATTCCCTCTCCCTCCTCTCTCGTGCTGCTGGGTCTTGCTCCAAAGCTGGAACGCAGCGGTGCTCATAAGCCGTCACTGAGCGCCACCTGCTGCTGTTTCTGGCCGCAGGTGGCGGTGGCAGCCATCACTGCGCTCACGTCTGTCATCAAGAACAGCACGGCGCAGGTGCGGGCACACCTGCGCATGCAGCTTGCCACCTGCTTGCACGCGGGAGCCGGGCTCGCGCCCTGGCTGCCGGCAGGCGCGCCAATTGCACGTGGCCTAGCGCTTGCTTGCGTTTGATCCCAGCTGCTGCAGCTGCTGCAGCTGCAGCTGCCGCTGGCCCCATCCGTGTGCCGATTGCTGCTGCTGCTGCTGCTGCTGGCCCCGTCCATGTTCCCATCTGCTGCGTCTGCTGGCTGCTGCAGACGATGATGGGCCTGGAAAAGGAGCTGAAAGATGCAGCTGCCTCCCTGCAGCGCTGCAACCCCACAGCCATCTCGCTCAAGGCCGGCTGCGAGCTGTTCCTGCGGTGGGTGCCGATGCGATGGGCAGTGGGGTGGGCAGCAGACTGGGGCTGCAGGGCGCAGCACCTCTTTGGCGCAGCACCGCCGTTCCCCTTGGGTGCAGGGCGCAGCACTTCTTTCCCGTTGGCTCGTTGAAGGCTGGGCTGCAAACCAGCGTGCAGACATATGCACTGCGGCCTTCTGTTCAGGCAGCCTCAGCTGTTCATCAAGCTAAAATGCTTTGCCCCGGCGTGCAGGTACACGACACGTACTTCCTCGCTAGAGAGCGACACATTTGCGGCGGCCAAGAAGCGGCTGATAGAGCGGGGGCAGCACTTTGCAGAGACTAGCAAGCGCGCGCGGGCGGCGATTGCAGAGACGGGAGAACGCTTCATTCGCAAGGCGAGTGTGGACCTCAGTCGCTCGCTGCTGCTGATTTTGTGCAGCTGGGTGGCAGAGCTGCCGAGGCAGGGAACGTTTCGTGAGCAAGTATGCCGGGCTGGTTCCTTTCCCGGGCAGCTCGCAACCGCTGCTGCGCAGCCCTGCTGGCGGCAGTCCGTCCCGCAGGCGTAGCGGCCCGACTGGCTTACATTGCAAGCTCGTTTCCTCTGGATGCAGGGTTCGACGGTGCTGGTGCACGGTCACTCGCGGGTGGCGATTGCCATCCTTCGCAAGGCAGCGCAGGCGGTGAGGGCAGGGGAACTGGTATGGCGGCTGGCAACACTGCACAGATGTCTGAGGCCTGAGCCTGGCGGGCCGTGCCCCCTGCGGTGCAAACATCACCATGTCCAGGTCTCGCTGCGCATGCACAGCAGGGCATGCGCAGCAGGGCCTGCGAACGACAGCAGGGCACGCTGGACTGCATGCCTTGCTGCCACCCTCGCCTGTCGCCGCCTGCAGGGCAAGCAGTTTAGCGTGGTTGTAGCGTGTGTGGTCAGGTTGCTGGTCTGCAATTCACTTCACCTTGCAGGGCAAGCAGTTTAGCGTGATTGTGACCGAGGGGCGACCAGACGAGACGGGGCTGACCATGGCGCGGGTGGGTGGGGCTGAAATTCAAAGCTTGGGTTGTGGTTAGGAGCACCTCGATGCTGCTAGGCAGCATGGTCAGAAAGGCCGGAGTGTGCGGCCTCACATTCTGCACACTGCTGGCCCGCTATCGCAGGTGCTGGAGGAGATGCGGGTGCCCACCACGGTTGTGCTGGACTCGGGAGTGGGCTACGTCATGGAGCGGTAAGGGGATGGGAACAGTGCTTTGTCCGTTGGACACGTGTTGCTGCAACTGACGGCCGCCTTGAGCGGACAGGACAGATGCCGCAGCTGGGGTGTGGGCTGCGTGGTGGAGCGGTAGGGGTGCGCGCTCGTGTTGCGGCAGCGCAGACTTGATGCGAGCAGCTGCAGCGGAGTGCAGCTGTGGAGTGGTTGAGGCACTGATGCTCGTTGGAGCTGTGCGGCGATTGTTCCCATTTCTGAAGTCATCCCTTTGCAATGTGGAATTGGTTTGTGTGGCTGCACCGCTGCTTGGTCTGGCTGTTTGAGACATGTACACACTCTGAGCGGCGTCCCTGGCCCTTCTGGCCCTCCTACCTCTGCAGTGTGGACCTGGTGCTGGTGGGCGCAGAGGCGGTTGTGGAGAATGGCGGCGTCATCAACAAGCTGGGCACCTACCAGGTGTGCCTCATCGCATGCACCATGCTTGGGTTGTGCAGCTGTGCAGCTAGGTGAAGCGGCGTAGCGTATTGGACGGCGGGGCCGCAAGATGGCCATTGCAGCCAAGGAGCACTCGGCGCCCGAGCTTGCTCTGTACTCAACCTCCAGCTCCCAGCCATTCTTCAACTTGCCAGCTGTTGAATTGGTTTGCAGGTGGCCATCGCGGCCAAGGAGCACTCGGTGCCTGTGTATGTTGCGGCAGAGAGCTACAAGTTTGCGCGGTGGGTGGCCTTCTAGTGCAAGTGCTTGGGCTGCCTTTGCACATCGGGCTGGTGGTGTGATGTGGCTGGAGCTTCAAGCTGTGGCTAAGAGCAACAAGTTTGTCCGGTAGGCGGGCTGCCCTGTTTTGCCCAGTTGCATGGCTTGCTTTGCATGGCTTCGAGGGGGCACAGGCAGCGGGTGGCACGCCGTGACCCTGCGCCCTGGGGCAGCTCGTGTTGTCTCCTCACGCGCTTCCCTGTTCACTTCAATGAGTGCAGGCTGTACCCCCTGAACCAGCGTGACATGCCGCTGGAGCGCAAGCAGCTCGACTTTGGCCCCCTGCTGCCGGCCAGCGTGGCCATTGACAACCCCAGCCGGGACTACACGCCACCGCAGGTGGGCGGCTGCTGGTCGTGTGGTGGTGGTGGTGCTGCTGCTGCTGCTGCTGCTGCTGCTGGTTGGGGCGCTGCTGCCCTCCCATTGCAAGTGCGCCGCCAACACTGGGGCAGCCAACGTGAATTCACACACAGCTGAAAGCATGCCCTGCCACACATGCGTTGCAGTTCATCACGCTGCTCTTCACCGACCTCGGAGTGCTCACCCCCGCGGCAGTCAGCGATGAGCTGATCCAGTTGTATGTGTGAGAAGGTGGCGGCAGCGAGCAGCAGCAGCAGCAGTTTGCACACGTGGCTGTTGTTCCTAGGAACGCGAGCACCCTGCTGTGTAACACATTGCGCTAGTTGAGGGTGTGAGAGCTGTGTGTGGAACGCGGACGCCTGTGGCGGACAGAACTGGATGTGCAATGAACAGAACGCGCTGGACATGTGCTAGATGCAAACAGGGGCAAATCCCGAGTCAGCTTCAGGCAGGTGCCTCCCCCTCCTCTGCTGTCGCCTGCCGCAGCCGCTCCTTCTCCGCCGCCCGCGCCGCCCCCAGTGCCTTGCACACGCGGCGGTGCCCACCCTCCCGCCAGTCAGCGTGGGAGCAGGCCGTGCCGCAGTACCACACCGCGCGGCAGGCGCTGCGAAGGGCAGGGGGCGCAGGCAACAGATTGACCCGGTTTCACATCCAGGTCAGGTATGCACCCATCCGCCTCCTGTGTCCATCCTGCCCAGCCCCATTCAGCCAGCCCCATCCAGCCTCCTGTGTTCACTCTGCCCCAGCCTTACCTCCCACCTGCAGCGCATGCTGCCGGCGCCCTGCCCCGCCACCGGGCCGCCCTCGCCGCCCAGGTTGGCGCAGCGCAGGTAGGCGCAGGAGCGGGCAGCAGCCGCCTGCGCCAGCTCCAGCTGTGCTGCCTCCGGGCGGGAGTCAGCTGCTGTTCTACAAACTGGGCCAGCTGATCCAACTCACGCATTACCATTGTTGCCAGCAGGGCCGTCCCCTCCACTGCCCTGCCTTGCCGTTGGCTGCAGTAAGGCTGTGCTGGATGCCCCTCAAATTGTGGGTTCTGTGGCTGGCACCAGCCTCCTGCGCAGCTTTCAACACAGCTTCTATGCACTTCGTGGCAGCTGACCACAAGTCCAGCGCCTGCATGTGCGGCAGCAAACAGCATGTTTAGCATGTCCCGCATGCCTCTCCTGCTCAGCACAATGCAAACCATTGCGCACACCATCCCTTTTATTGGTGGCAGGGAGTTGTGTTATTTGGCTGTGAGGGTCACCAGCAAGCGGCAGGCCCTCGCACGAGGGGCTGCGCAGCCCCCTGATCGTGTCCGGCGTCTCACCTCTGCCTCGCGGCAAGCCTGTGCAGCCCGCGCAAGCGCCGAGCTCAGACACCCTGTGCGCAGCAGGTGTGCCACAAGCAGTGGCGCTGCTGAGCAGAACTCAAAAACCGCATGGCAGTCCAGTGCTGCGACAAATGGGCTCTGCGTATCAAGGGGCGAGTGTTTGCAGATTGCATGGGTGGGCAGGGTGGGTGGGTGGCATGCCGTTGGAAGGGCACACCGTCTGGTAGCAGCTGCTGGTTCATGTTCATGCAGCAACATGCAAGGCCACTTCAAGATGCACCAGTCACTGCAAGCACATCAGCATGCACCGCACTGCTGTACCTGCAGCACTTGCTGCGACAACGTGCAAAGGGTTGGCGACACGTGGAGCGCAGTCGGGCCGCTTGCTGCTGCCGCCGACAGGCCGCTTGCTGCGGCAGAGCGGAGGGCTAGATTGCATGCACCGACAAGCTGACCACACCAGCCAGCACGTGTATCGCTGGCACGTGCGTCACGGCCATGGCCTTCAGCTGCCTGGGCAGCATGGGAGGGTCAAAGAGGCACAGTTGAGCGGCGGCAAACGTGAGTGGGCAGGCTGGAGTTAATTCGTTCACACCAGCGCTGCGGGCACACGTAGGAGTCGACTTCTACGCCGCAGTTGCGACCATAAGCCTACTGCAAGTTGGTCCAGGCGGAGCAGCCGTGGGGTGCCAGTTGGGATGCGACGAGCCAATAGCTCTCACCTGTCCAACTGCGACGAGCCAATAGCTCTCTACCAGTCCAGAAAGGCTGCTGGCATGAGAGACGCATGCTCGGAATGTGACATGGGCAGCTGTCATGCATGATGACAGCGTGATCAGCAGGCTCTCGGGATCAAACTGCTGCAGTGGCACTCCACAGACGCCTGCCGCCGCAAAGTGCACCAGCCGGGCAGTGCGTGTGTGCAGATCCCTGGCTGCTCCAATCAGCTGGTTGGCATGCTCCCCTGCTTCAGCCACCAACGCGCTGCCGTGGGCCCTGCACCCATCGGCCATGTGAGCCGCTGCCATGCCTGCTACAAATGCCAGCTCCGCAAGGCTGCCAACCAAGGCAGGGGTTGCAGCGCCCAAGTGGGCGATCGCAGGGATGCAGCGCAGTGCAGCGCTGGCCGCTGAGCACCAATCAAACACGTCTTCCACGGTCGAGATGGGAAAAGATTGGCGGTGGCTGACGGGTGCGACGGCCGCGGCTGGCCTGCTGACGGATGAGAGCAGCAGTTGAACTGCTGCTGTGCAGGCATCGGCAAACGCCGCTGGTGCAAGCGCACCATCGCTGCTGACTGAGTCCTGCGACCGTTCCGATCGGCGGCTAGCTAACAGGGCTGCAAGGTTGGGCAGCCGGGCCACCACTGGGAGCAGACTGCGGACCAGTCGCTGCCGCTCCTGAGCACTGCGCTGCTCAGCCCGCTGCGCTGCCAATCGTGCTGGAAAGCGCAGTACCATCAGCACTCCCAGCGCCAACACATGGCCGGAGACCAGAGCAGCCGGGCCAGGATCGCCGGGTGGGCAGGCACTGCCTGCCACGCTGCCTGCTGCGGCGCAGCTGCTCGCTGAGTCGCCTGCTGGGGGTATGCCACCCGCTGCCGGCTGCGTAAGATCAATGTCCATCGCCAGCAGCTGTGCTGTCCCACACAGCACGCTCAGCAGGTTGCGGCTGTCGGCAGCCAGACACCAAGCTTCATGCGCCAATCGCATTGGTGGCCGGGCGAGGGCGTCAAACAAGCAGGCGGCGGCTTGCCAGCTGCAACCAGGTGGGCGGCGCTCAGCGGGGAGGCGCAGGCCAACCGGCAGGGCTGGTATGGAGGGGATGAGCAGCTGCGCCAGGTGCTGTGCCGTCGCTCTGCCCTGCTCTGAGGCCCAGCTGGCATCCAGCGCCTGGCAGCGGTACAGCGCACAGGCCAACTCAGGGAGCACGGGCAGCACGGGCTGCTGAACCCAGCCTGGGGCAGAGGGGCAAAAAAGGGCATCAGAGCTGGGTGGCTGCCAGGCGTCTGGCATCGGTTGTTAAGCAATGGGACCACTGTCAGACGGCCATATGCAGTGCAGCATTGCTGCAGCTAAGATGCATTCGTGCACATCAGGCTCGCCTGGCTGGCCCAGTTGGCGCATCAGGATGAGCAGTTGAACAGCGGCAGCCAGCCACGTCCTCAGCTGGGACGGTTGCAGCGGCCCTGCCTCAAGCTGCTGCTCCAATGGCATGCCACGCGCAAACGCCGCTGCAGCGTGCAGCTGTGCCAGCAGCATAGATGCCGCGGGGGCGCCCGCAGGAGCGCTGGCTCCGGCAGCCGCAAGGCATTTCGCGCTGAACTTCAGCAGTTCCAAACCGCCGCCGTGCAGCAGTGAATAGGCGCTGCGTGCCAGGCGCTGCCAGTCCTGCACGGGTATGCCTGCCAAGCGTGACAGGGCGCAGCAAGCGGCGGAACGGTGGCAGCCCGCCGTCATCTGCGCCGCCACCACTGCTAGGAGGTCCACTGCGGCAATCGCCTCGTGCATTGTGTGGCGGAAGGTGGACACTCGGTGCGCCTTGGTTTGCAGCTGGCTGCCTAGCCTCGCCAGCACGCCTGTGCACTGCTCTAGCGCCCTGCAAGTGCATGGGTGATGGAGTGGTGCCGGGCAATACCTCTTGAGGCGGCTGAGCGGCAGCCGAGCGGCAGCGCCCACGACCGACTCACAGGCGTAGCTGCTGCCGGCCCTGCTCGCCGCCTTCCAGATCCTGCAGCTGCTGCACGCTGTCGTGCAGCGCCTGGCCCTCCGTGCGGAGCGCAATAGCTGCCTCCAAGTCGGGCTGCGCCCGCAGGCCCTCGGCCAGGCGCTGGACCCGCTCAGCAAGCTCCTGGGCGGCCATGATCGTTGATGGTGGGACGATATTGTCGGGGAAAGCCCGCCGTCGCTGCACGGGACCTGCCGCCTGCCGCCACTCGGCTCGGCGCCAGCTCGCGTCCACGCGTCGCTTCCTGCAACATTGACCTGCCTCCCATGTGCCTGCACATTGTGATGTCGAGGCCTTGTTCTGTGTCCATGTCAACCCCGCTCTCAGGCCCTGCCTCATCCTCAACCTCAAGTTCACAGGTACGTTTCATGGCCACCACCACGATCCGAGTGCGCCAGGTGGGGAGGCGGCGAAAGAACGAACGAGACGCTGCGAAAGCAAGTACAATGTAGCTTCAGAGCAGGTAAAGACACATACAAAGTGTGCTGCCAGTTCCCTGGCGGGTCTACAATCAAACGGCCTGCCTGTCCTGCATGCACCAGCCGGTACCGGTGCGTGGCCGTGCCGTCACAGCGGGCAGCAGTCCAGGCCAGCAGCAAACACCCAGCCCCGCCCAGGCATCATGCACTGCCATTTGTTGCCGCCGCAGCCGCCCTCACCGCTGCACCGTTCTGTCCGTCCACCGAAAACAGCCGGGCGTACGCCGCTTTGACGGCTGACAGGCGGAACCCTGCATCCTCGTACACCGCGCCCCACACCGCTTCGAATGCTTCTGCGGCCGGCGGGGCGGGCAAGGGAACGGCAGTTGGTTGGCGTCTGTTGATCATACACCACGCTGGACAGCGCCAAGCAGCACGGCAGTGCAAACCCGGGTGGTCGCGACTGAGCGCAGCATGCACGCACGTGCTGCAACCAGGTCTGCTCACCCGCCAGCATGCGCGCGGTGGGTGCCTGGCCCTCGTAGCCTTTGCCAACCACCAGAAGCTCCGGCAGCCCCAGGCGGGCGCCACCAGCGGCGCACGCCTCCTGGCGCACCAGCGCCTGCTTTGAGAAGGGCACCGGAGGACATGGGAACAACAGGGCTCTTGGCCACGCCGCCCAACTGCACTGACAACGCATGCCTGCCAGCCAACATGCGCAGGTGAGTCCCGTAGCAGCAGCCAGCGCACCATGCGGCTGTTGTGCAGCTGTTCGGTGGTGGCGTTGGGCGGCAGGCCGGTGTAGAGCAGGTCGGACACTGCCGCCCCCAGCACAGCATCCCCCAGCCACGTCAGCCTGATGAAGGGAGGCAGATAAGCAGGCTAAGGAGTAGTGAGTAAGGAGAGGCAGACCAGCTGGGGCGGCCGCGGCACCAAAGCTGAGCGGTCGGAATCAGCGGCACGAGCAGCCGCTGCGGGTGACACCTGGCATTGTTCATTTCTCCGAAGGACGGATGGATCAGGGCCAGGCGCAGCGTCCACTTGTCTGCTTGGGGCGGAAACTCAGGTGATCAAGAGCTGGTCTTATACAGGCAATGCCTGTGTTGGCCGTGGCGGCAGGCGGCGGCGGCGGCGGGCCTGCTCGACTTCCTGCCGCACGGCAGCCCGGCGCCCGCCTCCTCGCCTCGGAAGGTGTAGCCCAGCTTGGCCTCGAGACGCTTGAGCTCGGTATCGCTTGCTGGCCAGCGGCGGTGCAGCACTGCACTGCCGCTGACGGCGGCGACGAGGGCCATAGCTGCTGCTGCTGCCACAAACAGTCTGATGTGCAGCATGCGCAAACGGGGTTCTAAAATTGGCAGTGCTGATGGGAAGTGCACAGTGCCCTGAAACGGGCAGCAGCGCTGGCTAGGCGGAGCGGTTGCGGCGCGAGCTGGCGACAATGGTGTGACCGGCTGGGCTGCTGAAACGGCACTGAGGCAGCTGATTTTCCATCACGACCAGTGCAGGAAGCCTGCCACACAGCTCTGGGGACTGTGTGCTCCATTTGCGCCCACAGCTGGGGCTTCGTGCCTCCTCCGCTTCCTTTGCCAGCCAGAGGCAGCAGTCCAAGGCACATGGCGGCAGCCCAGCTGCGCCCTGCGCTCCTGCTGGCCTGCTGCCTGGCCATGGCCGCAGCCTCGCCTCTGGACGAGCAGCAGCCCGCCAACGCAACTGTGGACACAGCGGGCAGCGTGCCAGGCTCGGGCAGGTAGGTAGGGGCAGCAGTGCTGATGGCACCGCCTCACCTTCTCAGGCCTCTCTGCCGGCGCTGCCGCCCACCGGACCGCGACCTGCCGAATGGCGGCCCCGCTTGGCACGCCCCTCCCCCGTGCTGGCGCAGGTTTCACTACCTGGCCGTTAAAGGCGGCTCCTTGGTCATCTTAGACACCAAGGCGCATGCGCTGTATCGCCGAGACATGAGCACAGGTGCGTGCCGGCAGCAGGGCGGGTGCGTTGCTCGTGCTTTGAGCGCAACAGCCATGCCACCATCTCAGCAGTGCGTTTCGGCACCTGCCAAGTCCGCTTCTTTTGTGCGCCCGCACCCGCAGGCGAAACCGAGCTGCTGGCCGGGGCCGAGGGCGAGGCCGGCTACCAGGATGGCCCCGGCCCCAAAGCTCGCTTCCACTGCCCCACCGCCGCCTGCGCCCTCCCGGGCAGCGGCAGCCTGCTGGTGGTTGCAGACTCCCAGAATGCCTGCATACGACTGGTAGACCGCAATGGCAGCGTCGCCACGCTGGCGGGCGCATGCGGCGAGCGGCCGGGGTGCCGTGACGGGCCGGGGCGGGAAGCGCTCTTCTCCACAAGCATCCGCAGCCTGGTGTGCCTGGACAACTGTTCGGTGCTCGTGGGGGATGCGTCCAATGGGCGGCTCAGGTGGGCTGAGTGGGCCCCACAGTGTTTTGAGAGGCAGATTGTGTGAGTGGCCTTGGGCTGCTGCCGAGTGGCGCAAGCAGGCTGGGCTCCTTCACGTTGCCGTGCTCTCACTCTAACCAACGCCTGCCCCCTCATGCAGGCGCATCGATGTGAGCGGCGGCGGCTGCCCTGCGCTGCCCGGCCACCCCAACCGCGTCTCGCCGCTCACCCTCGCCGCCATCTGGCTGCTCGGCGGCGGCGCTGTGCTGGTGGCAGCCGTGCTGGCTGTGCGCCGCTTTGCGGCCGATCGAGGGGAGGCGGCGCAACAGCGTGTCAGGGGGCTGCAGGCTCAGCGCGCTGTGAGCAATTTCGAGGCGGAGCAGGAACAGGTGGGTCCAGCCTGACGCCTGGTCGCCACCCGATGTGCAGGACGAAGGGGGATGGCGGTTGCACCAGGTGCCGCTTCTGCTCTGAACTGCGGTACAGGCACCAGAAGGTCCTGAGCTCAACCCAACTTGTGGCGCCCTGCCTCCTGCCCAGGCGCTGCTGGATGGGCGGGAGGCAAACGTGGCGGCGGCACGGCGCTTCCACCAGCGCCACCCCATGGGCAGGCACGTGGGGCGAGCCGAAAGTGCATGCAGGTGGCCTTGCACAGCCCATTGGTACTCTGGTGCAGCTCTGCGCCTCCGCAGCTGACCACTGTGCGCCATGCGACTCCTGGTCTCCGCTGCAGGCCAGCGGCCGCCGAGGCAGAAGGGCTGGCCGAAGAGGACGGAGAGCCTCAGTCGTTCAACATGAACAAGTTGTTCACTTTGCAGCTGCAGACCGGCATCTCCTCACTGCCCCTGCAGGGCGCCAGCCGCTGCGGGCGCGCACGCTCCGCTGCTGACACTGCAAGCAGGCCAAGCACTGGCAACCCGCGCGCCCATCTGCTATCCTCCACAGGGCGCCAGCCGCCGCGGATGCGCGCGCTCCCCTGCTGGTCCAAGAGGAAGGGGAGCCTGATTCGCCGTTTGCGCGGCACCGCGGGCCGCCCCTGGCCTTTGAGCCTGCCGGCCCCTCTGCTGCTGCCGGACATGCGGGGCCTGCTGCCGCCAGCCGCAAGGGACCCACCCCCTGGAGCAGCCTGGGGTACGTCGTTGTCCTCTGCTTCGGTATACTCCAGCCCTGGTGTACGACGCTTTGACCCCGGCTCCATAACTCTTCAGCTGTTGTTTTACACGCATTCCACCCCCCTGTCGTAACTGCCGCCCCTGTGGTGACTGCAGCCCCTGTAGTGACTGCCGCCCCATGTGGTACCTTCCGCAGATACATGGACGGCACTGGGCTGCCTGTGCCTGTTCCCCAAAGTGGCAGCCGCCCGCCGTCACGCCGCCCCAGCCTGAGTGGAGCCACAGGCCTGCCGCCGCGCCCGCCTGCCCGGGCGGCCAGCATGCACGACGCCAGCACCGGCACCGAGCCGTTTGCTGAGCTGAACCCGCTGCCGTCAGGCAGTGTGTAGGGGCCCGAAAGGCGGCGGTGCAAGAGCCACCCTGTTGTTTTGCATGCCACACACACGGGCGTTGCACCTGTGCCTGCTCCCAATCCAAACTTGCGTGCCCGGTGTCTCCCACCGCGTGCCTTGCTGCAATCTGCTTGCCTGCTGAGAACGTGCTTACTGTTCAGGGGTGCATGCTGGGTAAACAATGTGAGCATGAGAAGCTAGGCATGGGCGGAATGGGCGGCAGTGGCAAAGGGTTGGAAGAAAGGCAGGGCGGGGCAGCAAGGCAAATCATTGGGAAGCGACTCAAAATGGGGCGAGCTACGCACCGGCCGCGCACGAATGCGACACGCTAGGGATGCTACGGGCAGGCCACGCACAGCGCATGACGGGTGGGTGGGCTGGCCTCACAGCCTGCGCGAGCCTGCTGTGCTGCGCCGGCCATGCTGTGCACGCTGTGCACGCTACGCCTTGGCCTCCTCCTTAACCGCATCGCGCGAGTTGAGCTGGGACGACACGTCATCAATGGCCGCATTCAGCTGCGCAATCTTGTCGGCAAGGTTCTGCTTGGTGACCTGCAGGAGCAGGGGTGGACAGTGGGCACAGTGAGTGAGTGAAATGGGGTGAGCTGAGCTGGGGTGAGCGAGAGGAGTGGTGAGCAGACCAGCTGGAGAGACAGTGCGGATTGCCAAGCTGTGTTGTGAAGCTACCAGGTTGTGGCCTAACCAACAGCTCTCAGCGAGCAGCAACTCGCGGGTGCAGAGGCGTTGATTTGCCCGCGCCACCCAGTGCAAACGTTCGACTCGCAAGGTGCAGGACCGACTTCATGTCTCTCAAGGTCACCAGGACCGAGCACCAGGACCGAGCCAGGAGAGCTAGCGCACCTCGCCATCCTGGGCCTCGTCCCACCGCAGCTTCAGCCGGTCGTCGTCGCCCAGCAGCGCCTTGGAGATCTGCAGATCGCAGGGAAGATAAGGAAGGGTTGGGATTCACAAAAGGCTGCGGAAGATAGTTGGTGCAGTGGGGCTGGGGCAAACCGTCTCGCCCAGCAGATCCGTGGGAGGTATGTAAACCATGGCGTTCAGATTGCTCATGCAGATGCAGGACTATAACTGGTCTGCAACCACGCTGCCTCAGACTGCCCCACAACACAGCGCTTGATCCACTGAATGCATCCAGCCAGCACCTGCGGCGCAAAGATGAAGCCGAGCGCGCCGCACACCACGCCGCCCACGACAAAGCCGCTCCAGAAGCTGCCGCTGCTGCGCTCGGCCCTGCGGCAGGCAACAGGCAGCAGCGGGCGCCCAGCTGTGAGCTTGGGATGCCAGAATGTGAGCGGGGCGCTGCTGCTGCCGCAACTGTCACCAACGCAAGCCGGCAGGCTGCGTAGTCTGGCCAGGAACCGCCCGCAGCGCCCGCACGCATCCCTCTGGTGTCCCAACACGTTTCGCCCAACATGCACTGCTTGCCTGACCACCAGGGCCGCGCCGCGGGCTGGCCTCACGGGCGCCGAGCAGCGGGCGGCGGCGG
>RRZL01000032.1:2104606-2172086 GCA_006782975.1 Chlorella sp. Dachan
CGGCCCGCCCTCGGAATACCAGCCGTACCTGGATGTTGCGCTGGCGGCGGCGCGCGAGGCGGGCGCCGTGATTGCAGAGGCCTGGAACGCGCCCAAGAAGATTGACACCAAGTCGGGTGCGGCACCGCCGTGCGTTGGGGAGCGCGCGGCCGGGGAGCGCTCCCGCGGTTGGGGGCGGTTGGCGGCGCACTGTGGCAACTGGGAGCATTTCTGAGCCGCGTGCCTATAACCAGCAAGGCCCGCATGCTGAGTCGTACCATCAGTGGATGTTGTGTTGTCTGCAGGCGATGCGGACCTGGTGACAGAAACCGACAAGGCGTGCGAGGCGCTGGTGCTGGGCCGCATCCGGGCCGCCTTCCCCGACCACAAGTTTATTGGCGAGGAGGGCAGCGCGGCGCAGGCAAGCCGGCTGCTCTGTATGGCAGGGGATGTGGCGCCCCAGTGCGTGCATGTGTTGTGCGCGTTTGAAGCTGCTGCAGCACTCCTCTACCTCACTGTTTCATCGGAGAGGAGGGCAGCACGGCGGAGGCAAGCGGTGGAAATGCGCTGCTGAATAATGCTGCTGCCGTCGGGGTGGAGGGGCAGCACCGCAGGCTCCCGCCTTGCTGCATTGCCGCGCGGCTGCCCGCCGAAGGATGCCCGCGCTTTCCTTGCTTGGCACACGCTTGGCTGCAGGGCTTCGCAGAGGAGACGATTGAGCCCTCTAGCTGACTGTTCAACCATCAGAACGAAAACTTTGATTGAATCATTTCCCTGTGTCCCTCCATCTCTTGCTGCAGGGCTTCACAGACGAGCTGACCGACGCACCCACATGGATGGTCGACCCCGTGGACGGTGCGCACTCGCATGCCAGCTTGTGCCATTTTCGGGCGGGTGCTCTCCAGCCCTGCTTGCAGCCCTTCCCGCTGTGCGTGGCTGCTGCCTGCTGCTGCCCGCAGGCGCCACCAACTGGGTGCACCGTGCACCATTCTCATCCCGTTGCAGCCAGCCGCCGGTAACTGTTCACGCCCTGCCGTTGCGCGCCACACACACCCTCTGCCCCCCCGCAGGCACCACCAACTTTGTGCACCGCTTCCCCTTCTCCTGCGTGTCCATCGGCCTCACGATCGCCAAGCAGCCGGTGGTGGGGGTGGTGTTCAACCCCATTCTCAACGAGATGTACCACGCGGGTGCGCTACGCGTGCTACGCGTGCTGTGGGTGTGCTGTGGTCACACCATGCTGTGGCCGTGCTGTGGTCGCAGCATGCTGTGGGTGTGCCTTGCAAGCAGCATGTGTTCAGCCCCAGCCTGATTGAAGATGTACCGCGCGGGTGTGCGGGTGTGCGGCGCGTGCTGTGGTTTATGGCAAGATGTGGTTGTGCCACGCTGCGCCCTTGCTCACCCCTGCTGTGCTCTCCTCGCGCCCCATGCCGCCCTGCTTGCAGTGGCGGGCAGCGGCGCGTTCCTCAATGGCCAGCCCATCCGCGTGTCTGAGACCACAGAGCTCAAAAAGGCGGTGATCGCGACAGGTGCGCATGTCTGTCTTCTGTCTGTGTGTGGGAGCCACACAGGTTCCCACATGCAGCTCCTGTGGGCTGCATGCTGTGGCGTGGCGCAGGTTGGAGGCAGGTGCGCCGCCCTGTGGAGGGACCGGGCAGCACCTGGGTGTGTGGGAGGCAGGAGTGTGGAGAGGCAGGATGATCCAGGTACCCGTTGCTGACCTGGGACCGATCTGGGGCTACCATGCCCGTTGCAGAGCTGGACACGTGGCGGGGCGCCGAATTCCTTGGCCCTTGCTTGCACGCACCATCTCCAGCTTTGCATCCACTCCCATCTCCAACTGACACAGCCCCCTCTGCCTGCCAATGCAGAGCTTGGCACGCGGCGGGATGGCGCATTCCTGGACGCCTGCTTTCATCGGATCCGGTCGCTGGGCCAGGACGCGCGCAGCCTGCGCTGCACCGGCTCGTGCGCGCTCAACCTGTGCAGCGTGGCGATGGGCAGGTGCGCCTCAGCAGCTGGTGTGCCAAGAGTCGGTGGTGTGCGCAAGAGCAGATGGGGCATGGAGTTTGGGTGCACGCACTGCTTGGTGGGACAAGGCTGGCAGCTCGTGTCGCCTTGCAAACATCTGCCATGCACGCTCACATCTGGAGTGATCGCAACCCGCATCCCAAACCGCTCTGTTGCAGGCTGGACATGCAAACCCTCACAGCTGCTAACCGCACTGAAAACCGCTCCCGTGCAGGCTGGACGTGTTTTACGAGATTGGGCTGGGCGGCTGCTGGGACCTGTGCGCGGGGGCGCTGGTGCTGCAAGAGGCGGGCGGCCGGGTGCTGGACCCCACAGGTGCGGGTGTTTGTAAAATTGCAAACAAGCAATCGAACTTGCAACTGCGCGTGTGTGTCATCAAATGGGGCAGGGTGCATGCTGACGGGACTGGTGGTGTTGAATGCGTGCAGGCGCGCCGTTCAACCTGATGAGGCGCCGAGTGCTGGGCACCAAACGCTTGGCATTTTAAGTTCACACTTCTGCTGCCCGAATGCTTGCAGGCGCGCCCTTCAACCTGATGAGCCGCCGCGTGCTGGGCACCAACTCCCACCTAGCAGAGGCGGCCGCCGCCGTCCTGGCGCAGTGCCCCGATGCGCCGGGCGAGCCGCCAGCGCTGCCGCTGCCCTGAGCCACGCTGCTGCTTGGGGGGCGGTTGGCAAGCTGTGCCGCAGCGAGCCGCAAGGGCCCCAATGCACCTTGTGTGGCGGCGCCTGCTGCCCCTGTGGCCTCCTCTCCGTGTTGCATCGTTCTGTTGCATGCCAGCACTTTTGACTTGATTTCTCGATTTCATTGTCACCTAAATCGTACTGGACTTTGACCTGGGTCACCAAACAACTAAGCATTTTTTGGGCATGGCGCTTGTCCTTCCCTTGGCTTCTCGTGTAAAGCGAGGGTCGCGTGTAGCAGGAGGGTGACATGGAAAACAAAGGGGCACTGAGAGCGGGTGCTGAGAGAGCAAGAGGCGCGCTGTGCGCCCATGGTACAAGTCGTGATGAAATGAAAAATTGCACGGCCCCAGCGTCAGCTGTCAATGGCAACTGCAAGGTGCGATTAATTAAAGGGTTGGATGTGCTAGCCGCATTCCATGGCCGTCAGCTCAGCCGCGTCCGTTTGCCGCGCCTGCTGTTGCTGCCCCTGCCGCCGCCTGCCGTGCCGCCGCCGGATAGGCCCCCGCCGCCCCTTCCGCCGCCGGCGCCGCCCCGGCAGGCGGCACTGGGAAGCGCCTGCCTGCTGTTGCTGCCGCCACCGCTGGTGCTGGCGGTGGCGGCATGGGTGCCAAGCCCACCGCGGCTGGCGACGCCGGCGGCACTTCGGCATCCTGAGTGGCCAGTGCTGCATCGGGTGCGCCCAGGCTGCCGCTGGCTGCGCTGCGGAAGGCCAGCTGCAGCGACTTCCGGAACTCCAGGTCGTCGTCGAAACCAGTGGGCAGCTGCGAGGCAGGCAGTGGATGGGCGACGGGGGCTGTTTGGTGAGTTGGCCGGGTGTAATAGCCAGCTGCTTCGGCCTGCTGGCCAGCCGGTAGCAGCAGGTGCCAGCCCTGGCAGTGTGACCAATCCGAACAGCTCGGCGCACCAACCTGCAAGCCGAGATAGCTGCGCAGCCAGCGGTGTACCTCTGCCACTGCCGCGGCCAGGCTGTGCCTGCTGCCAATGCACTGCCCAAGCTGCAGGGAATACAATTGCCGGTGCTCCAAACTACACACCTCTGCCATGGCGGCGGCCAGCATGCGCTCGTTGAACTGCTGTTGCTGGATCGATCCAACCAGCTGGCAGCAGAGGTTTATTCAATAAACAGCGCACCTCTGCCATGGCGGCGGCCAGTATGCGCTCGTTGAACTGGTACTGGAGCCGCGCCAGCGGGATGTCGTTGGGCTCTGAAGGCAAGGGGACAAAGGAGTGTGTTTTCTCACGGCAGACGGGTGCGCCATGCATTGCCAACTCCCACTTCTCCGGAGGCACACCGCCTGGCTGCCATGGCATGGCCGCCACAACCCGCCGGCCGCTGCTACAGACCCAAAGGAAGCCGCTGCTACAGAACCAAAGGAAACCACTCCCAAAGGACCCAAAGCCTGAGGAAGGCGCTCCTCAAGGACCCAAAGGGAGCCGCACCAAAGCAGTAGGGGTCCTCCATTTCCCGAGACACTTCGTTCAGCGTCCAGTAGGCCTGCGGTCAATCAATGAATGCAGAACACAGTGAGGGGCAGGCTGAGACGCAAGATGGAAACAGCACCAAGGCACAGCGTTCAGCGCATAGGATGGCTGATGGGCCCCGCAACCAACCGCAGTCGGAAACGATAAAACTTTCCGACCATGTTGACCAGGCGCTCACCAGCGCCACAATGGTCGCAAGCGCGATGCCCAGGGCCTTGTCTGTAACTGGGGCAGGCAGTGGAGAGGGGGTGGCAGGATTCTTCAGTCCTGCTGCACAGCAGCCCATGCGAGGGCCAGGCACATGCGCCAGGCAAGCAAGCAAGACCCAAAGCACAACCTGATGCCACGGTGCAGCAAAGCGGTTCCGCGGCTGCCACCAGACTCACTGGCTGACACGATGGCGAACGGCATGGTGAACTGGAAGCACAGCAGCATGACGATGATAAGCTGGGCCCAGGAGAAGGGGAAGGGTGTGTCGCACAGGTACCTGCACAGGCGAACATACACACACACGTGATGTTGGCGTCATGGGGTAGTAGCGCATGGGCTGGTCGCAGGCGAGGGGAAGGGCGTGTCGCACAGGTACCTGCAAATGAACCGAAAGGGAGACGCGTGCATCCCAATCTGTAAGGTTTCAGGCTATAAGGGTGGTCCCAGGAGAAAGGGAAGGGTGTGTCGCACGGGTACCTGCACAGACACATGGTGAACAGGGTTGCGCCTCTTCTTCCGGCAGCGCTTGCAAGCCTACCATGCCCTTGCAGACAGTACCCATCTCGAGTTGCCAGGGGGCAAGCACCGATGCAAGTCGGTTTCTTGGCGACCGCCTACTCATATACGCAAGAAGGCCCACCTGCAGCCCTCAAAGGCCTCAAGTCCACGTGATAGCGACTGATAAGCCGTGGCCAGGATGGGCGCTGGCATGTCCAGCCCACCTTCGGCCATGCGCTGCCTGAAGAGCATGGCACGTTGGGCGCGAGGGCGGGCAAGGGGTGAGCGGCTGCCATTGTGCTGGGAATGGCGGCGTAAAGCGGCAGCTAGAAGGTTGGCGCGGGCATGCCCAGCGCCCCCTCTGCACTGCACTACCTGCAGAGCCAGGTGCAACTGGCTGGGCGATGCGCACACCTTTGCGCCCGGTCGGGGCAGCAGGCACAGCAGGCTGCTCCGCCCGGTGCCTTCAACACCGGCCACGATACACTTGCCTGCAGCGGTCGTGGAGCTGGTGCACCGCTGGAAATGTGATCCAATCAACCCAATCGAAGCCACATGGACCACCAGCCAATTTGGTTTAAACCAGCCAAACCTGCCTGCAGCGGGCGTGCACCCAATGGAATACTTGGTACACTCGCTCCGCTGCACCCCGCACGTACTTGCCCTGCACACGAAAAGGATGGCACACTGAGACGTTTTCTGTCAAGGCTGTCAAGGCTGTCAAGGGCAAGGCCAGAACGTGGCTAGGCACAACAGCTGTGCCCGACCGCTTCAGGCTGCCCAGCACCGCCCCCAACCCAACAAGAAAGAAAGAAAAGACCGATGAAACCCGCCCACCTGGCTGTTGGTGAACAGGTGGTGCCGTGCAGAGTACAGGCTGTACCGCGCCGACATGAGGATGCTGGGCCTGCCACTCTGCGGGACCACAGCAGGCACAGCATGTTGGGCAGCGCGACGCAGCACACTTCCAAGCATGCCCCCACACTGCCCTGGCCTGATCCAGGCCCAGCCTTGCACCACCCTGCCTGCGCACAGCATGCTCAGCGGGGGCATGCAGGGGAGCGGCACCATACCACGCACAGCATGCCCACACGCACACCGACCTGGAGCCCCGCCTTGCACGCTTCCTCCCAGTTCATGCGATCAACCGTCACGGTGCGGTGCGGGCTCTGCAGGGCGTTTAAGTTGAACCAGAATGTTGAACAGTCGGCCAACTGTTGGACTGCTCAATCTGGTTTGCAGGCCAGCAACTCCCTGCAGGCACCCAATTGGTTTCACGGCCGTGCGCGCTTAAGTAGGGCACTAGGGCCGTGAACGGCAGACCCAGCAGTGCAGCAGCTGCTCGCCTCGACATGCAGGTGCCCCATTTCAGTCGGCCGTAGCCGGCCCACCACCGGGATGGGGTGCGCGGCATTGTATCTGCGCGGGGGCAGTGGGTTCCGCATGGGAGGTCTGAGGTGAGTAGAGCGCAGCGGCGGCAGGGCAGCGGGGCGACACAGCACAGAGCAGCGCAAGCCTCGCTGGGGTGCCCTTCCCCACCTCCACAAGTCATGCCATTCGCGGAAACTAAACTACACACTGCTCACCGCAGGCGCCGGACGGAGATGGAGCGCAGCACAAAGTAGTCAACGAGGGACGGCGAGTAGGTGGTTGAGTTGGCGGAGTCCTGCAGTTCAGATAAGGTAGGTGCAGGTGAAATAGGTGCAGACGGCAGCTTGCAAGTAGTCAACAAGCGCAGGCGAGTAGGGGTTGAGCTGGTGTTGTGCCAGCTCCCTGCACAGGATTCCTGTGCAGGGAGCTGGCACAAAGTATGCCGTCGAAACTGTCTGGGGTGTGAGCGCCCTGGCCAGGCAGCTCGGCGCCGCAACTGAAAGCAGCCAAATGCGGCTGGCCAGCATCAGCTCACAACCTCGCGCGTTCAGCAGATAGTTGGCGACCCACTCAGCACCGGCACCGATAGCTCGGGGCAGCAAGCAGGGCAGCCTGCTCAGCACCGACACCGACAGCTCGGGGCAGCAAGCAGGGGTGCAGGGCGACAGCGCAGGCGCACCCAGGCCGGCAGGCACGTGCTGTCGTGCTCGCTCAGGTTCTCCAGGTGCCAGTCGCTGCGCAGGAACTGCATGACTAGGCCGTGCATCAGGCTGCAGAGCGGGTTGAAAGAGTGCGCACCCATGCTTGGCAAGGCAGCAACACAGCAGGGGATAACAAAGCCTCGCCGCATGCAGTCGTGGTGGAAGCGGTCGCCATGCACGCACTGAATAATAAGCAGTGCGCAACGTATCTGGAAAAGGCCTCGCCTGAACAGGTGCGCGCATTCGTGGCGGAAGCGGTTGCCGGCGGCGTCGGGGGGCCCAAAGCTCTTGGCGCCGCCATCAAAGTCTATGATCTGTTGGTTGGGATCAGTGCACAACACTAATCATCGTTTACTGGTTCAGAATAGGTTGGAGTGATATGCTGTTCGGTGCCGCCATCAAAGTCGATGATCTGTCGGTTTGGATCGGTTCAGCATAGATTATAGCATTGGAGTATTGCAGTTGAATTGCTGAACTGTACTACCTCTCAGAGCTGCATTGCCTCACAGGAGCGGGACACTGGCCGACAAGTGCCGGCAGCCTGATGTCAACATGCACAGGCCAGCGCACCTTGACATGCACAGGCGAGCACCTTGACGTACACAGGCGAGCGCAATTAAAAAATGCACAGGCGAGCCCACCTTGACATAAGCATCCGTCCACGCCGCCGACATGGCCTGCAGCCGGGTCCGGCCCTCGTGGAATCGGCCGTACCCCGCGTTCTGCCGGAAGATCACCAGCAGCGCTGTGGGCAGGTGAGGAGGCGGCCAGGTGTTCAACACAATTGCACGCTGGCATTCTCACACAGCATGGTGGCGAGCACGGAGCAGCAGGCCAGGGAGCCGCTGCTGAGGGCAACGGGGCAGAAACCCTAGCAACCAACTGACACCCCAGCAGACAATGCTCACACAGCATGGTGGTGAACAGGGAGTATGAGGCCAGTGAGCCGCCGCTGAGGGCAAACCAGTGGCTCGCGGCTGGGTCCACAAACACGTCTGCGACGGTGGGCATGCGAACGAGCCCGGTTTTCCTTGAGCACAGACCCGGGCATTCTACTGGTTTCCACGGCCCGATTCCCTGCCCAACACCAGCCAGCTCTCGCCCGGCCGGCTCACACAGCAGCGTGGTCTGCAGAGCGGCGAGGACGCCCCAAATCGCGGTGCGCAGCACGGCAGAGCCATACAACCTGCAGGGGGGGTAGGCAGGTTGGCACGGCGACGGGGCAGGAGCAGTGAGAGTGAGCAGGGGCGGCAAACCGGCACAGGTGTGCACGCACAAGAGCAGCTGCTGCTGCTGAGCTGCATAAGCGCACATCTGCGCTGCTGCCTCTTCTGCTGCGTAAACAGGTTCCATTGCCACGGCCTTGCCTGAACAGCAGGTGCAGGCCCATGAAGGCCTTTCGGTAGACAATCATGGCGCCACAATTCGCTCACCGCCGCCGCCGCCGCTGCTGCTCAGGCTATATGCTTCTGGGCCCGCCTCGCGTTGCCGCCCCAGCCGCCCTGGACAGGTCGATTTATGCAGCTGCCGCTCCACAGCACAGAGCAGCTGCTTGCAGGCCGCCTGAGCTTGGCACAACAAGCCGGTGGGCGGCCGACGGGCGCCGCCTCGCGCCGCTCTCGGTTGTAGTGGTGCGGCACCCCAGTATCTCGGGCCTGCGGCCTCCCGGCCACCTTCCCGCACACCCTGCGGACAAGAAAACAGCAGTTAAAGCAGTGGTAGAGTTGGGGGCCTGCCACGGTCCCCAGCCAGCCAGACGGCGGCAGGGAGGGCAACGGCGGCAGGCGGCGGCAGGCGGGTGGGCCCGCAGCGGAGCGCCTGGCTGTCTGCTCACCTGTACGAGTCGCCGCGAACAATTTGTACACTCGCGGGAGTCGCCGCTGCGAGCAAGAAGGCTACACCGCTCGGAAGCGCCCGTCAGAGCCTTGCGCCCGGGCCTGCGGCGGCTCTGAGAACAGTCTGAACCGCACAGTTTGCTCTTCAGCGCTAGTCACGCCGCATGACCGCCATGGTTCAAGCCACCGCCGCTGAGCTGTCTGCCGGTGCTGAGCCGCTGCGGCTAGGAACCCTCTGCTTTCAGTCTGCACCGAGCTTTGCATATGAACAGGGGCAAACCACAAGCGATCGTTCAGCAGACTCATGCGTTTGAGGATCCAACATACGCTAGTAAAGCGGGTTGACAGGCCAGCTCCCATTTGGCGGCTCGCCGGCAGCATGGTCCGCTGCTCAGCCAATTCGTGCTTCCGCTGCTCAGCCATTCGTGCCTCCGCTGCTCAGCCATTCGTGGTGGTTTGCGCCTCATGCACAACGTCCTGCACAGCGAAGAACAGGGGGGCAGGGCAAGCGGGTGAGTACAGGGGGCGGTATCAAATGCGCACTGTTCAGGAGCGCATGCATCTGCCAGGCCGAAACGAACCCTGTGCCCAGGCTTTGCCACACGGCATTGCGCCGCGCAGCCGCACCTGCCCTGCCTGCATGCGCTGCTGGTGCATCTGAGGCCAGCGTGCAGGCGAGCTGTTTTCTGAAGGCATCTGCGTCGGCTCACCTGCAGCCGCTGGTGGTGTATCTGCAGATCGTCGTGCAGCTGCCGCAGGCCCTCCCGCTCGCACTGAGCCACCAGCCTGCAGTGTAACGGACAAAAGGATGGTGCCTCCGGGCTTATCGGCTCCCACACCCACTTTCACCCAATCTTCAGGCTTGCCCCATTACATGCAGTGCAGCAAACGTTCCCCGATAGTGCACCGCACCCTGTGCGCCGTGTGCACTGCCATGCACACCCTCAACCGGCAAATGCTGCCCGCCCCGCCCCGCCCACCTGCTGTGCTCCCGCAGTGCGCACTGCACCGTGGGGTGGTCGGGTGGCACCCAGCGCAGCATGTCTGCATGTGGCAGTGGACGCGAGGGGCAGCTACAGGCATTGCGTGTAGGCATCACTTGTAGGTATCACTGGCCATCTACACAGAAGCATGGAATAGTTCACATGGCAGAGGGCGAGGGCAAAAGACGGCACGTCCCAACCAGCAAGTAGCCACAGCGGGGCAAGCTGCCTACGCCCCGCCCCACCTGTGACCGCGTCGCTCATTTCTTGCTGCAGGAAGAACACGGCGCCGGCGCCCTTGTCGTCCCACTTTTCGTTGATCTCACGCCCAGCGATGCCCAGGAAGCTGAGAGGGGGGTGGGTAGGAGGAGGAGGGGCACACGTAAGGGGACGTGCAAACAGCAAGCAAGCAAGCATCCCCTCGTTGAAGTTGTGCACCTGCGGGCACGACAAAATCCCTCCTGGCCTCTGCAGCGCCTTGCCGTTTGCCTCCTGCAGCACCCCGCCGTTTGCATCCTGCAGCGCCTTGCCCCGCCCCCCCGCAAACAACTGAGCAAATCTGCAGCAGCGCCTCTAACCGCCAAGCGACTGTACCTGAGTGACCGGTAGAACTTGGCCTCCTGCAGCGCCTTGCCCAGCTTCTCAATCATGGCCAGCGACTGCAGGAGGGGGGCAATGCGGACACGAAACGAGTCGGACACAAAATGAGTCGAGCGGCTGGCAAGGGTGGCATCCATCGTGTTGGGTTTCGGCCCAGCTTGTCAACCGACGATGTGATGGGAAGCTTGGACCTGGACGACAGGCCTGTTGCTGTGTACGCAGCCCACCGAGGTCGCATGCCAACCAGCAGGAAAGAACGCGTGTGAAGAACACTCCCCACCTGCTGCTCCTGCGCGCGAGCCGCCATGGCTGCCTCGTCCTTGTGGCTGAGCTACTCAGTCCATCAAGCTTGCTAACCAGCTCGGAAGAAGGAAGAACTTTCACTCACCACCTGCTGCTCCTGCGCGCGAGCCGCCATGGCCGCCTCGTCCTTGTCGCTGGTGCCCTCTGCCGCCGCCGCCGCGCCGCCATCCTCCGACATGGGCAGCATCTGCTCCAGCTTCTCGATCTGAGGGAAAGAGGGGGTCCAGGAGTGTACTCGTTGTGACAAAGGGCAAACGCCGCCGTCCTCTGCCATCGGCAGCATCTGCGCCAGCTTCTCGATCTGTTGAAATTGACAAAGGAGCGTATGGAAAGCAGGGTTTGTCAAGAGTTGGAATAAAGATGGCGTCAGCATCTGCTCCAGTTTCTCGATCTGAAGGGAAACAGGTTGAGGAATGGGAGGTCGAGGCGTGCGCTCGTTGAGGGCGAGTCACAAAGGGCAGCCGGCAGCGCTGGCGTCCTCCGCCATCGGCAGCACCTGCCCCGACCTTTCAATTTGTGCAGCACGTCGATATCGCAAATCGATTTGAACCGTTTCAAGTGAGGTTTCCATTGGGTGTGTTCGGTGCGGGAAGCCATTCCCAACCCCATATCTACACCCCAGCCATCCGCCGCCCTCCAACTCACGTGGTGGTTATAGTTGTCCACCGCCACGCTCAGACCCTTCTCCAGCAGCGGGAAGGCCTCCTCAGGGTGCCCCGCAGCTGCGATGGCATGAAAAGGAGGCTTGCGAGGGATGAAAACTGGGCCTCAGATGTGGCAGCAGCAGCAGCAGCAGCAGCAGCAGCAGCAGCTGTTTGCCTGCCACAAGCATGCCCAGGCACAGGCTGCTGCTGCGCGGCAGAACACCCGGCGCACAGAGAGGGCAGGCGCACAGGCACCATTTGAAGCTTGGACCTACCTGCGAGGGCCATGCCGAGGCGAATGCCGTGGAACAGCGCCGCCTGGCTGTCCTCCCCCATTTCCTTGATCTGCGGGCGGTGCACGCGTGAGAAGCAAACAGCGCTTCACGAGAAGCGATGACTGGGCAAAAGTGCCTTAGATAACACAGAGGCCGCCTGGCTGTCCCCCAGCAGCATTGGAACAGCAGCAGCAGCAGCAGCAGGGGCAGCAGCAGCAGCAGCAGCAGCAGCAGCGGCGGCGGCAGCATCGGAGCAGGAACAAGCGAGCAGGGACGAACAAGCGGTGCTCAAGCTCACCCAAACCGTGTGTGCGTTCTGAGCGTTCTCAACCTCACCCAAACCTTGTGCATGAGCACCCACTCACCCAACCTTGTGCGTAAGCAGACCCCACACTCACCCAAACCTTGTGCGCGTTCTGAGCGTTCTCAACCGCTTCGCCGTAATCGCCGTCGAAGAAGCTCCACAGCGCCAGCTGCACAGGGGGCAGTGCTGGGCAGGTGAGGCCTTCTGGGCGGGGTGGGCAGCATCTGTGACCAAGGACGCTCCACTTGCGATCAAGGAAGCTCCTGGCGCCAGCCGAGGCGAGGTGACACGGACGGTTCAGGGCGGTTGAATGCGGCCACCCCACACGCGCTGTGGCGAGTGAGCGGGGCAGAGGGCAGGCAGGCGGCGGCAGGCCCGCATGGCCAGTTTAAAAGTTTAAGGTACCCTAACCCAACGCGCCTGGTTGTAGATCAGCCCCACTGCGGGGTCCTCTTTGCCGTACTTTTCTGCCAACTCCGGCAGCTCTGTGCAGGAGTGGCGGTTGATCAACAGCATTGAGCAACACATGGCGGTTGGTGGGCGGCGCCCAGCGGCAGGCAGCAGCACCCGTCAACAGATGGCCAACTCAGCACCCCAGCCTGGGCACGCGGCAACATGGCAGCGCCAGCGCCAGCGCAGGCACAGCCGGTGCAGCCGCAGCTGTGCCACTCAAACCGCACGCAAGCAAGCTTTGGCTGTGAGGGCAGCCCGCCACCCACCCTCTTTCAGGCGCTGCTTGGCCCCAGCCGGGTCCCCCTCCTCTGCCATCTGAGTTGCCTCTGCGGACAGCTGGCTGACTGCCTCCCATGCCTCGCGACCACCCGGCACGCTGCTGCCGCCACTCTCGCCGCCGCCGCCGCCTTCAGCGCTAAAGCAGCGCCAACTGGGCCGCTGCAGCGCCGCTGCCGCTGCTGCCACCGGTGATCGAGATGCTCCCGAGGCGCCGCACTGCAGCAACCGGCCTGCCGCTGCTGTGAGGGCCGGCGCCTGGCCTGAGCTGCACAGGCGGCGCGCCAAGGCCAGAGCTGCGGCTGATCTACGCATTGTGTGCGCTTCAGGAGTTTGGGTTTAGGTTGCGAGGCCTCCCCAGCGCAGGTCAAACGATTGCTGACCTGGCGGTGGCGGCGGCGCCTCCTGCTTGCGATTGGTCATCATGCTTACAGATCACACTGCCGACAATGACAGGCTCATCTGGCAGCTATTCACGATCGCTAGTCAGTGGTGCGGGGGGAGGGATGGAGGAGGGGCGGTGCCGAAAGGAGCTAGGGTTGCTCCTGGTGGCGGATGTCAGAGCAGGGGAGTGCTGTCAAGTGGCGCATATACCAATGAAAAACAGCTTGAAAGTGTGCCGAGTGTTGCCGATGGGCGCTTGAAAAAAGGAAGGACGGCAGTGGAGGTAGGCGGTGTTCAGGGTTAGATGTGCCAAGGGGCACAGATGTGCATAGGAGCAGTGAGAGGGGAGTTGGTCAGGGTTGAGGATGGGTGGCAGGACGCCTCACGGCTTGGCTTGAGGGGGGTGCTATGTTCTTCGCAGATTGAGGGATGGCTGGGATACCAGCTGGGAACCCTAGGTGGTGAGCGGATTGGGTGCTGGGCACGCTTTGAATGGACAGCATTGCCCAAGGACAAGTGCGGGCCGGTAGGGGGAAGGGCTTCATCTGTGCACGGATCGAGTTTTGACAAGGGCGGTGGGGCTGGTCGAGTATGATTGCGCGAGAGGGTGGATGAAACGCTCCTACCGGGTCAAAAACAGAAGGTAGGAGGAGGTGAGCGCGGCGGCAAGATGCCACACGCACCAATGGCAGGGCCGCCTGCTGCAGCAGCAAATGTGCAGCCGCCAGCAGGCAGCAACACAGGGTCATTTCAGACAGATGGGCTGGACAAACAGCATTGTAGACATTTAGTTCGAGGTGAAACAGTGGCCGGGCAGTTGTGCTGCGGCAGGTTGTTGGTCTGGCAGCGGCATCAGCGCTGACCGCCAAAGACCAGCGCACTTCACAGCAACCAGGATAGCCGGTCGTGTGAGTGAAAATTGTTTGCGGCCAGCAGTGCACACATTTTTGGGCATCCGCTCAGCGCCGCACGCGCAGGGCTGCCGTCTTGCCGCTGAGCCCCACAAACTGGATTTGCAGGCCGGAGGGGGCGTGCACCCAGGCGGGGCCATTCACTGACGGAGGCGGGCATGGGCGGAGGGTGAAGTTGCATCGCGATGCCGCAGACGGCGGCGGCCAGCATTACAGAGCGTTGCAACCAGCCATTCAACCGCCACGACAGGCAAGCCCACCCACCCACCCACCCTCCCCCTCTCCCGCCTCACGTGCCAGCGAGGCCTCCCAGTTGGTGACGATCCACTGGTTGGCGCCGTTGATGCTGCCGGTGTAGATGTGCACCTTGCCAGCCAGGGCAGTGCCCATGTCATCGTCGCCGCCCTCCCGGGTGCGGTAGGAGGCCCAGATGCGTAGGGACGAGGTGGAGGCAAACCAGTTGGGCACCACACGCAGCACCTGGGGGGTGCCGCCCGAAGGCGCAGACTGGGTGGGCAGGGAAACGGTGACTGCCTTGTTGGCGCCCGCCCGCAGGCTGTCCTTGTTGAGCATAACCGCGTCCGTCCAGCCCAACTGCGATTGGGTTAAGGCAAAGAGGGAGGCATGGATTGGAAGGCGAGTACACAAAAGCTAGTCGTTGCACGTACATGGGGCAAGTGAGATTGGAGGAGATGGGCAGCCCAAGGAGCACCGGCTTGCAGCATGCCGCCTGACACCCACCTGCCCACCTACCTGCCAGGAATGCGGCGCGTTGTGGCAGCGGTCGGTGCCGCCGCTGGAGATGCCGCCACCGGGCGGGAAGCCGCCCATCGCCGCCGTGTCATCACCTGCGGGCGCAAGGAAGACCACACTCTCCTCACCCACGGCCCAGGAAGTCCAGAAGTTGCACAGTCCAGCCAGACGGCGAAGTGCACGATAGCATCCAAAGGCATGCAATGAACAGTTGCCGCCAGCGGCTGTGCCAATTACGTAGCACTCACCATACACGTTGTCTCCCTTGCCGGCGTGCTCGAGGCCCAGCGTGTGCCCCAGTTCGTGCATGTAGACAAATGGGGCAATCGCCCACTCGCCCAGCGCTTGCACATGCACCTGCGGGTCGCCGCTACCACCAACGGTGGCCCAGGCCAGAGCGCCGCCAATGCAGTCGCTGGGGCGGTTGGGCAGCAGGAACACCCTGCGGGGCGGTGGCGGCGCAGGCGGGTGTGCAGACAGGTGCGGTCAATCAAAGACCGGCCTAAGCCAGGGGTTGAAGAGCGGCAGGTGAACGCAGCTGCATCAGGGTTTGGAGGGTGCGGTTCGGTTGGTGTGCAGAGTGGTCTGCACATCCATCCTCCCGCCCTCTCGACCCGTCCTCACTTGCAGGTTTGGCCACAGCCACCCTGACCACAGCCCGCCCTCCCTCCCTCACTTGTACGGGTAGTTAGCCAGCGAGTCACCCTGGGCCGCCAGCTGCTGCTGGGCAAGGTAAGAGCCAGCTGCCACCCAGCTGTCTGAGTCGCAGGAGCTCCACTGCATGGGGATGCCGTTGCTGTGGGGGGGACCAAAGAAGAGCAGATAGGTGTGGGCCAGCAGCAGGGTCAGTGAAGCGCTGCGTGCGCTGGGAGGCACAGCGTGCGCGTCGGCCAACCCCGCAGGATCCTGAGACCTGCACTGCATGCACTGCGTGTGCTGCAGCACATGCTTGCTGGGTGGGGCACACCCAGCCCACAACCCGGCCCTGCACACTCACACGCTGCCGGTGCAGGGCAGTGCAACGTAGTTCATGACTTTGCTGCCGCCCAGCCCCGCCTCGACAGCCAGCCGGGTCTGCTGGTAGCTGCGGCAAGGGGTCCAGGGCATCAAGTTTGAGTCCTTGTGACGGCACAGCGCACCGGCATGCCGCCCATATGCTGCCCTGCATGCACAGCCACACACCGTGTGCAAGCTTGCTTGGCAAGGGCTGGCGGCAGCGGCGCTCCCTACCTGCAGTCCCCAAACATGGATGCCACAGTCTCGCCGTTGGTGTTGGGCCCAAAGAAGGCGCCCCGCAGCTGGTCCCGGCTGACTGTCTCAGTGGCCAGGCCCCCCAGCGTCCAGGGCGAGTAGACGGCCTGCCCAGTGGAGTCTGCGGGCGGTTGGGAGGCACGGGCGGTGGGCGGGCAGCACCGTGAGTTGGCAGCGTGCAGTGTAAGGTTAATTAGGCTCAGCTGCATCTGCCACCCGCTGAGGGACAGCGAGCACCGCTTCCTTTCAACATCCAGTGGGCTTGCCTGGCGGACAGGACTATCCAGCGGCCCCCAGCTTCCTGCTTGCCTGTATACATGTACACTTGGCCGGTGGTGGGGCAGGCCGGGTTGAGGGTGACGCCGTCCGCCAGGTAAGGGTTCACTTTGACTGAAGGGATGGGTGGCAGGATGAGTAGGTGAGGTAGGTGGGCAGGTGGGCAGGTGAGGTAGGTGGGCAGCTGAGGAGGCGGGTAGGTATGCAAGGTGTGTCAACCGGGAAGGCTGAAGCTGAAGGCCTGAAGGCCAGGACGGGCAGTCACACTACCACATAACTGGGTGGCACACCCTGCTTGGCAACTGCAAACGCAAGGGAGCGGAGGAGCAGGGGGGCAGAAGGCGGGATCCCAGCAGGGCGGGCGGTTGCGGGCCCCACACGCCGCCCTTTGCCAGCTCACGTGGAACGACCAGGACCTTCATCAGGGCAAGCTTCACGGCGAGCTGCTGGATGGTGCCAGCTGTCAGCGCCTGCGCCTGGCCGGTCTGGTTCTTCAGTGGCAGCGGCTCCTCGCCGCCGCTGGTGCTGGTGTCGCCGCCGCTCAGCACATCAACCCGCTTGCCCTTGATGCGCTTGGGCTTCTGCTGGCCGGGCGGCGCCGGCGGGCGGGTGCCGGTCACGCGCAGGAGGGCACCGGGCACAAACTTGTCGGCATCCGAGGGATCCTCCAGTTCTACTTGCACCGGGTCAACGGCGCCGGGCTCTTGCAGCATGTACAGCCTGCTCAGGGGTTGGAATGGAAGCAAAGGGTGCGAGGCGGAGTGAAGGGCAGGTTAAAGGGAACGAAGGCAGCATGCCACCAGCTATAAATGAGATAGGGCAAGGCAGGTAGGGCAGGCGGCGTTGTTCCTATGGCAGGGGGCGCAGCAACATGCGTGTGGTAGATTGTCGCGGTACCGCAGGCCACAGGAAGGGTACAGCGGCGGCCCTGCAGCAGCCCAGGGGCAGCGCCGCCGCTGTTCCAGCAGCGAACAGCGCAGGCTCACGTTGCCGCCCTGCCATCTTCCCAGTCCACAAAGCGCAGGAGGGCTGTGCCTGCGTGTGCGAGGAGCGGCGGCACGGCCGGGTGAAGGGGCCGCCTGCGCCAGCAGGCAGAACGCGGGGCACCGTGCACTCGCTGCCGCCGCGCGCTCATCGGCGTCTCTTACCTTCCAGGGACTCGATCTGCAGCGGGGAGCGACTCGGGCGGGCCCCGCACGTGCCCATTGCACCGAGGAGCAGCAGAAGGGCGACCAGGGGCCCGGTACCGTGCCCGAACAGCATGGCGACCCGATTGGAGCGTTCAGGAATGAGATGCGGGGGTTTGCGAAGCGCCTGACATGGGACCGACCAACACCTTGGCAGGCACAGCGTGCAAACATCCCCCCGCATTTAGGTACCCTTTGTGCCCTACAATCGTCTCAGCGCCGAGGCACTCTGCTCGGTACATCTTTAGGGGAGATCTGTGAAAGGTGTTCGCAGCGGAAGGGCGCTGGAGGCACAAAAAAGGGACCACCCCGAGGGGGCGGTGCACGCGGTGCCGCACGCTGCGCCGCCGCCCCCGCACTCAGGACAGGGTGCACTTGTGTGCCAAGCCCCGTGATGAGCCGAGACACCCCCGCAAATCTCGCCACAAGGACAACGTGTGTGCATGTATGTCACCGAACCGAACAGGGTCCTGCGCACCTACCATGGTGGCCCCACCCTCATGCCGCCACCACAGCCCCCACAAGACCAGGCTTGCACGAGAGGCAGGCGCGGCGACTGCAGCAGCAACTCCCTCCTGCAGCCTCCCTTGCCTCAGCAGCCTCAGCAGCTATATCACGGTAAGGGGCGCCTTACAAATTGGCAGTGATTGCGTGACTGGTTGAGTTGGGGGAAGCATTCAGGAGAGCAAGCAGCAAAACCAACGGGGACGGACAAATGTGGATCGCTCCCGCACGACGCAGCGCAGCACAGCGCAGCGCCGTCAGGGCGGGGAAAAGACGCAGCCGCATGCAACACGAGCATGCCAGCCGCAGTGCATTGCAACGCAGGCGGCGGCTGTGTGCACCTAGGTGCCAGCCAGCCGAGCGGCCGGCTCTGCGGCGCTTGCTAGGCGCGCCCAAGCAGAGGCCGCTGCCAGCCGTGCTGCTGGCGCAGGCCCACATCTGCCGGGCGCCAGTCTGCAGCGTCTGGCTGCCGACTGGTCGGGTGCAACAGCGGAAGGCCGCAGCATCACTTTCGCAGTGCTCACTTGTCCTTCTCGAGCGCTGCCAGCTCGGCCAGCGCCTTGGCGCGCCGGCGGTTGCGCTGCGACTCTGCAGGCAGGCAGGGCAAGGAGGCATGGGGGTATTGTTGGTTGCTGCCATTGACTGGGTGAGCTCTACTGGGGTAGCACGCAGGCGCTCGGCGGTTGCGCTGCGACTGTGAAGGACACGGCAGGGAGCACAGATGCGTGTGCAAAACACAGCCACAGAAAAGCCACGCACCCGACACGGAGCTGTAGGAGCGGTAGCCCAGGAACGCCACCAGCGCCACCCCACCAAATGAGGGTGCATCTGACACCATTTCGTAGCCACCAAAAAACACCCACCCGACACGGAGCTGTAGGAGCGGTAGCCCAGGAATGCCACCAGCGCCACGCCTGCCACAATGCCCGCCCGCTGCCAGTCCTGCAGCGTGTTGAGGTTGCCGCCGGACAGGCGGGAGCCCAGCTCCAGCGCCTGCATCGTTCACAATGGCAGGCGCAGCACAGGGTCAGTGCGGCTGCTCGTGGGCACACTTTTGGGGTAAGCATTGCATGCGAAGGCGGGACCCGCTGAGCGTGAGCATGCGCAGCTCCAAGACGCGCAGCGGCCAACACACTGCGCGCTGTGTTCTAAGGTGGCAGCCCAGCACTAAATGCCGTGCCACCCTTGGCCTCGCATTGATCGTGATGGCTAGTGACGGTGCGCAACACCCAGCGCTAATGCCGTGCCACCCTTGGCCTCACATTGATCGTGACAGCTAGTGACGGTGCGCAACACCAGGGCAGCGCTGCCACCCAAACAGCAGCGCGCACAAGGTTCCCGCAACCAGCCAGCACTCGCCTTGATCGTGAGGGTCTGGCCGACGGTGAAGGTGCGGAAGGCCAGGGCAGCGCTGGATGCGGTCTGCTCATCCTCCTCATCAGCAGGCTTGTAGGTCACAGTCACGGGGGCGTGCTGGTAGACGCCCGCCTCCTTGGGCGTCACCTTGTAGCTGCAAGAAGGGGGCAGGGTTTGTGGTCCCAGTTGAGTGTGAGTGGGCAGGTTGTGGAACGGTCACAGAAGGCGAGATGATAAGCGCCCGACCCTTTGGGGGTCGCCTTGTAGCTGCAGGGCGGAAGCAACATTGAGCCGGGAAAAAAACGGCAGCCTGGAGCAGCAGGTGTGCAAACCTTGCAGCCACAGGCCACGTGGCTGGCAGCAGCATGCCGTGACCTGCTGCTGCCCTGGCCCTCTGCTGGCTCAGACCTTTCCGCCCCTCAAGTCGCCCCGCACTTCAGCCCGCCGCTCTGCACGCGATCCACACTGCCCAGCTGCCGCCCGCCCCCGCTGCACCCACAAACCACAACCCTGTAGCAACCACACAACCCTGCCCACCTGTGCTGCACGGAGGTGCCCACAGGGATGGAGTCGTAGGAAGCGGTGAGCTCGCCATCCACAGTGAAGTCATCAGCGGGCCAGGGGGTGTCGGTAACCTTGATGTTGCTCGCGGCGCTGCGGGCGGGTGGAGGAGCGAGCAGGGCGACATGACATGCGGCAGGCACAGACACAGCGGCAGGGACAGACGCACTTGTGCAAGGCACGCCTCTGCAGTAGAGGCAGCAGCCAGGGGGCGGCTGCGGCGCAACCCAAACACACGGCTTCGCTGCTGCCGACATTGCTGATGGTCGCCTGATGGCCGCATTGCACTCAAAGCGCAGCACAAAAACCGCTCACGTGTTGCCTGCGTTGTACACGCTGATGGTCACCGTTGTCTGCTTGCCCTCCAGCGGCCGCTCGTCCGCCACCGCGCGGCGCACCTGGCAGCCAGAAGCGGCAGCAGGCAGCCGCAGGTCACAGTGGTGCTCAGCAAAAAGGCAGAGCGTCGGCAGCACCGGCATGCTCCAAGGAAAAACAAAATGCTGCCCCGTCGGGGCAGGTCATCCAGGAGCGCGCCAGCAACTTGAAACAGGAGGAACACGTCGCAAGCAAGCACACACGGGAGGCGGCGGTGCCAGCAACAAGCACACACAGCGAGCCAGGCGTGGCACAACAGCCACGGCTTGACGCAACAGCAACAATGCGGCTGTGCGCACCAGCAGCACGGCGCGCTCCTCATCAAACTCCTCATCGTCGTCCACCTCCACCTCCTTGGCCTCCTCCTCGGCCCTGGCGGTTGGGAGGCGCGGTGGCGGCGGCAGCGGACACAGTAAGGCGGGCGGCAGGGGCGAGAAGGCACAGGCAGCGGCGGCGGCAGCGGCGGCGGCAGGGCCGCGCTGCTGCAGGTCCGCCGATGGGCGGATCGGGCTGCGGGGACGGTGTACCACAGCTGGGCCCGCTCCACGGCCCGCCATCACAGCTGGGGAGTCCGGCTTTGCAGGGCGGGCCGGCCGGGCGCTCCGCCCGCCTGCTGCCGCCTGATCCAATGTGCTGCCGTCCGCGGGGGTCGGCAGAGCGGGCTGGGGCTGCCCCACAGGCCGCCGCGCTCGCATTGGGCGCCACCCGACGCTCCGCTGCCCCGCCCCCCGGCCGCTGCTGCAGCTCGATGCCAGATCCCGGCAGCCAGGGGATGGCGGGCCGGCCAGCGCCGGCCAGCGACGGCAGCTCACCGCACGACAGCGGCCGTAGCCAGGAGCAGGAGCAGCGCCAGGTGCCGCCACTTCATGGTGCCAGGCTGCTGGGGTCTGAGGCCGCGCGATCGGCCTACAGCTTGAGCAGACGGCCGCGCCAGCTCCGCACGCAGCATGCCGGGCGGCGGGGTGGGACGCGTGCTACTGCCGCTGCAACCAAGTATGAGGAACGCAGCCAATGGCTGGCAGGCTTGCTCGGACTGCACTGCACCGCCTGTTCTGCGAGCTGTCCTGCTGTTCCAGCCTTGTCCCCATGCCGGTTGCCAGTGCTGTGTGCCCTTGGCAGGTGTTCGCTTCAGGCCCCTCCTGCGCCCTCACACACCACGTGGCGCCCCTCCCTCGCCCGTCTGAACCGGCACTGCGTGTTGCATATTCACAAAAGTTTCCCAGAAGGGGGCATTGCTGTCATCAACATCAATAACATGCACGCCAATCAGGCGCCTGCTGTCGCCGATGTCGCTCGCGCTCGTGCGCTGACTTCAAGGCACAGCGGGGCCTGGGGCACCGCAGGCAAGCCGAGTTCGCCGCATGGGCGGGCTCACGCCAGCTGGCCGCTGCACGCAGGAAGCAAGGGAGCGGAGAAGCAGGGTTTCAGCGGGCACGTGCACCAAAGCCGGAGGGCAACATCACGCCATTCCACGCGCAAGCCAAGGGGGCTGCACGACATCCCACATGCAGGTGGTGCCCTGCCCGCAACGCAGGCGTGCCTCCGACCGCTGTGCAGTGCGGGTGCGAGCTTGCAGGCGTGCACCGGAGGTGCCAACCCACCAGTCGGCGATGGTGATGGTCTGGGAGGTCTTGCCGCTCTGGCTGCCTGCACAGAAGAGGGCGGTGAAGCAGACGCACATCAGGCGGGCAGCGGGACGGCGGCAGCTGGTGCTGCATGCACCCATGCCCCAGGGTATACGGCAGGTCTCGCACTTTCTTCACCACACCACAGCCAAAACACCAGTCTTTGCAGATGGAGGAAACGGGAGTGTTATCGCACGCACCGTAGCTCTCCACCTTCTTTTCACCACGTCCAGGCCCTCCACCACTCTTTGTGGCGTACACAACAGAAGCGCAAACAATAGAAGCTTTGAGGCGCACTCACCGTAGCTCTCCACGTCACCCCGCCTCCCCAAACATCACTCTTTGAAAGCACAAATAACAGGGTTTTGAAGGCGTACCGTAGCTCTCCACCTTCTTCACCACGTCCAGGCCCTCCACCACGTTGCCGAACACCACGTGCTTGCCGTCCAGCCTGGAATAAAATCAAGCAGGGAGGCAGGCAGAGATGGTTGAGGCATTGGAATGCGGCCAGGTGTGGTGGGCAGCGCACTGGAGCACAAAAAGCAAAAGCACGGCCGGCTGGCTGGCCAGCTGGATGCAAGCAGGTACATGCAGGCCCGGCTTTGTGATGAGCTGCTGTGCCTGGCATGCGATATCAACACAGGCAGAGAGCCCAGGCCGGGGGCAGACAGCTGCCGGCTTACCAGGGGGTGGCCACGGTGCCTGCAGTGCAAAGGGCGAAAACGCGCTGAGGGTCAGCCAGGCAGGCGGCAAGCAACCTGGCACCAGTCTGGCCAGCTGTGCACTGCCCCAACTTGCCCTGGAGCCCTGCTGCTGCTGACCTGCCGCTGATGTTGGGGCCCGTTCCCCCCTACAACCCACAGTCTCGCTCAGCTAGACTGTGGACAACTGTAGCCCCTACATCCCACAGGCTGGCTGAGCACTGCCCAACTCACACAGGAAGAACTGGGAGCCGTTGGTGTTGGGGCCGGCGTTGGCCATGGACAGCACGCCGGGGCCGGTGTGCTTCAGCTGCGGGACACAACCCAGGGGGGAGAGTGGTTGAGGTCAGTGCACGTGTGCGCTGGTACAGGGTGGGAAGGGCGGTGCAAAGGACTGCCCGTGTGCTGTTGAACCAGCGCTCACAAACAAAACCAGCAGTCTTAAACCCACCGCAAAGTTCTCGTCAGCAAACTTCTCTCGCCGTGGATGGCCCCCCCGCTCCCCTGGCCAACATGCCCGTGCCGCAGAGCAACGGTTCATCCCCAAAGCAACCCATCTGAAAGCCCTCGTCAGCGAACTTCTCGCCATACATGGACTCGCTAACAACCCAGCCGGCTCAACGTGTCGATAAACAGTTCAAAAACCCATTAAACCCACCTGGAAGCCCTCGTCAGCGAACTTCTCGCCGTAGATGGACTCGCCGCCGGTGCCGTTGCCGCGGGTGAAGTCGCCGCCCTGGCACATGAACTGCGGGGAGCGGGGCGGCAGTGCGAAGGAGGTCAGGCGGCTGAAATGGTGTGGCAGGGGAGGGGCAGACGCCGCGGGTGAAGGCGCCACTGACCTCGCCACCCTGCCGCCCTGCCGCCATGGCGGAGGGAGAGGCAGCGGCAAGACCAAACGTGTGCTGTGCAGGCCAGCACAGCTGGGCACTGGCGCTTGGCACCGCCGCAAGCGGCACCCGCACAGGGCCGGCAGGTTGGCAGCCAAGGCACCCACACAGGGTTGGCAGGTTGGCAGCAAAATCACCCGCACAGGGCCAGCAGACCAGCTAAAAAGGACCAGCTGGCCGGCTTGCCTGGGGGATCACGCGGTGGAAGGTGGAGCCCTTGAAGTGCAGGGGCTTGCCGGAGCGGCCCACGCCCTTCTCGCCAGTGCACAGGCAGCGCTGCGTTCAGGCGGGGAACCGGGGCAACAGGGGGTTGGTGGCTTCAGCAGCGCAGCGTCCACAGCTGGGATCAGTGCAGCCAGCCAGCATGGCTCGCGCTGCCCGGCTGCCGCACGTGGTGCCGCCACATGCTGCACAGCTGCAGCCCCAGCCGGGCAGCCATGTTGCCGCTGCAGCTCTCCCAGTCAACATCCGTCCGCTCGTGCTGCTGCCAGCTCGTGCTTCTGCCAGCCCCCGCTGCCGGCCAACTCACGAAGTTCTCCTGCACAAGCGGGGAACAGGAAGCGCGGCAGTGAGCAAAGTGCGCAGTACGCGCCCTCAGGACTCAGCCCGGCCTGCCTCGTTCAAGCACGCATCGTGGCCCACAGGCTGACAGGTTGATAGGCGGTGCGTGGCGCTTGCCCGCCTGCCCTTGCCCCTGCCCCTGCCATGACTGCTTGCAACGCCCAGACCAAACAACGAACAGCCGGTGCATGGTGCGCCCTCCCTCGCAAGCTGCCCCCGGCAACTGCTGCTGCAGCGCTGCCCACTCACCGCGGTCTTGGGCACCACGTCGGCGCGCAGCTCCATCACGATGCGGCCCAGAGGGGTGGAGCCTGGCGATCACAACAAGCAGGCGGCGGTGGGAGGGCGGGACGGTTACCAGTTTGCAGGGCAGGGCAAGCGGCTGGGAGAACGGGGCGGTACCGTGCTGCGGCTGCGCGGGATGGCGGCCCATGCATCCAGGGCACAGTGCAGCACATCCAAGGCAGGCTGCCCGGCAGGGGAGGCAGCCGAGCTGCGGGGCAGCAGCGGCGGCGGAACTGCCGTGCGCTGCCGAGGCGGGCTTGCCGCCGCTCACCCGCAGACACCTGCGCAGGGGGCGGAACCGAGCCCGATCAGTGCTGCCCCAGCTATCGGCGGCGCCCCGAGCCCCCCAGGCACACAAACGCGCGCCATCACCGCCGCGCATTCTCGAGACGCTCACATCGAAGAAGACCTGCGCGTGGGATGGGGGCGGGGGCGGCGATGGTTGGATCGGCAGCGCGTGCGGGCGGGGGCGGGCTGCAGGGCGGTGCAGCGGGCGGCGGACCCACCTTGGGGTTGGCCATGGTGCTTGGAGTGGCTGCGATTTGCCTGAGACCGTCGGATGGGGCGGGCGGAGGGCCGATCGAGCCGGAAACGCGCCCTCAAGTGCCCCTGAAGGCACCCGAGCACGCAGTTCACGGCGCTTCACAGCGCAGGCGTGCAAAACAAGCTGCCCGGCGCGTCCACAGACCCTGCAAGCGACGATCTAATTGACCGGGACAGCCTCCGGCGCGCACAGCCGCCGCAATGAGCTCCCAAGAGGCGGGGCCGCCCCAGGCGGCAGCCGGCGGGCCTAGCCGTGGACCTGGGCTAACATTTGCGGCCACACGGTGCGTGGGGCGAGACGGCAGGCGCCGCGCCCCAACTGGGGAGCGGGGGCAACATCGGCCTGGAGCGGGCGTCACCGCCGGCGAGCGCGGTTCATTGCGTCTGCCCTCCCAACACACACGAACACACACGCCTGCCCCCCTGCCCCCCTGCACACCCTCAGGCTGGAGGAGGTGTACCTGGTGTACACGGCGGAGAAGAACCGGGGGCTCACGCTGCGCCTACACTTCATGCTTGTCGCCGCCTGGGCGGTGGGCGCACTCAAAACCCTCTCGCAGCTCATGCTCGCCTTGCAGCAGTGAGTGCAGTGTGTGCTGTTGCGATGACGTTGCTGTTGGGGGGCGACCGCGCGGAGCCGGTGTTTTGCGGCTGCTGCTGTGCACGTGTGGCTTGCATGCAGGGCCCAGCCGATGCACTGCTGCTGCCGTCCCGTACTGTAGTTCCAACCAGCCTGGTTTGAGTGTGCACTGGATTGCCTCTTCTGTTAGGCCCATGTTGCTTACAGAACCTCGCTGATTCCATAATGTCCTGTTTCAGCTGGTGGCACGTATGTGTCACCAGCTCCGAATAATAACAGATGAGCAGACTAGAGCTCCCGTGCCCCCGCCCGCCGCAGGGGCGAGGCGCGCATGCTGCCGCAGTACGCCTTCCTGCTGCTGGCGCAGCTGGTCAACCTAGGCTACCAGTGCTACGCAATGCGCCGCCTGCGCTCGCTGGCGCGCTCAGAGCAGCTGCTGCAGGTGCGGGGGGGCTGGGCCGCAAGGGTTTGTGGGTAGCAAGGGTGCGAGCAAGGGTGCATGCAAGGGTGCGACCATTGCCCGCCGGGTTGCCCGGCCCCCTCGGCACCCCATGCCCTGCCGTGTTGCCTGGCCGCCAAGGCGTGGCTGCCATCCTGTTGCATATGCTGCAGGCATGATTTGCTTGGTGCTGTGCCTGCTGCTGTGCATGCTGCGCATGATGCTGTGTTGCTCCCCTGAAGGCCCCAGAGCTGCGCTTGCTCTTCTTCTCCCCACGCGACCGCCCGCAGGAGCAAACCAAGGCGTGGCTGCACATCCTGCTGGACGAATTGCCATCACACATCTGCTCTTGTTCTTCCCACTTCACCTGCAGGAGCAAACCAAGGCGTGGCTGCACATCCTGCTGGACATTGCGGTCATGGTGTGCGTGATGCTGTCAGACCCCTCGCTGCCCCACGCCCCCGCGCCGCTGCCCACGCTCGTGGTCACCGCTTTCCTGGGCGTCATGGACATGGTGCGCTTGCTGGCTTTGAACATATTCTGTGCTTGGCTGCCCACCCTGACGGTGGCGTCATGGACATGGTGCGCTTTGGGAACAAGCGCTGCTGCTGGCTTTGAATGCGGTGAGCGCTTGGCTGCCCGCCCTGGTCGTTGCCGCCTTCCTGGGCGGCATCGACTATATGGCGAGCTTCAGGGAGGATGTGCTGGTTGCTTGCTGCCTGCGCACGCCTAGGTGCCCACCCCGCCCCACTGACGGCCTCCGCCTTCCTGGGGGGTCTGCGTGCCAGTCCCTGGATTGTGCTGCACCACCCGCAGTTGCTCAGCAACCCCTCCATGCACCATGGGCCCCAAGCTGCCACGCCGCTCCGGCTTACATGCAGATCCGGTGCCTCTTTTTTTATAATACTAAGAAAAAGACGTAAATAAAAAGATGACAAATAAAAAAATGCCTCCCCGGCTGCAGATCCGGCTGGACACGCTGCTGCGCCTCTACGCCATCAAGTGGCTCTGCTTCCTGTTCCTGGAAACCGACCACTACCTGCGCGCGCCAGGCCACGGGTGCGCTTGTTCTACATCGCAAGGAATGCCGGGTTTGGGACTGTCCGGCAGCCGGGGTGGCAACAGAGGGTAGCAACAGCAGCTGTGCAACCAGTGCTGCAGCAGGATGCGCACAAGCACCTGTGCCAACACCCTTACCCTTTGGCACGCCTGCTGCTGCTCCTGTTACCCGCCGTGTCCCCGTCCACCTCTTCCTGTGCAGCGCCACCAAGGTCGGTTTCGATGTGGCCAGCGCGCTGCTGCTGGGCACGCTGCTGCCCCTGGCGCTGGCAACGGTGTCCGAGGTGCGGGGCACCTGCTTGTCGAGTTGCCACGCCGCTTTTGCAAGGCCAAGTCCATGCACAGGGCTGCCTCTGCCATCTCACAGGAGCCTTGCCCCTCACTTCCATGCATGGGGCTCTGTCGAAACCAGCCCCACGCCCTCTAGCGGCTCTGCCTGTGTCTCACACGAGCCTCGCCCCTCTCCAGGCCCACCCTGCACACCAAACACTTGTTCACCCTCGCCGCCTGCACCCGGCTCCCGTTTTCGTTGCCCCACAGGCATCGCAGCGGGCGGCGTTCCTGCGCGACTGCAAGCGGCCGCTGAGCAACCTGGGCCGTTTCTGGTCGGGTGAGCGCTTGGGTCTGCTGGCTGGTTTGCATGCTTTGTTTGTCTTGCAGGTGCCTGGTCGGGTGAGCGCTTGGCCTGTGTTGCAGGCTGCGTTTGCAGCAGAGTGTGGCGGGTGAGAGCACGGCTGGCTAACTCCCGGGGTTGTTTAGGCAGCGTTTACTCAGCTGTCTCTGCACAGCTGCATTGCACCCTACGACGCTGCCTCGCACCGGTTGTGCCCCATCCGGCTTTCCCACCGTATGCACCGCCCCTCACTGACTGCTGGCCCTGCCATTGCTGCTGCAGGCGTGCACGCGGTTGTGCGGCGGTTCAGCCGCGAGCCGGCGGAGGAGGCAGAGGATAACCACGTGGACTGAGTTTTTTCAAGGACATCGGGTGTTGCCCCCCTGTCTCTAGCCGTGCACCCGCATGCTCATCGTCGCGCGCTGCTGCGCTTTGCTTGCTTGCCGCTGCCCCTCCCGCTCTGCTGTTGCGCATGTTGTTGCTACCGCGTCTGTGCGATCCCTGGCCCACCAAAGTTTTCGTTGCTCTGCTCAACCGTCACCTATACGCTCCTTCTGCCCAATTGTTTTCTGGTGTACACTTCACTATGGCAGTACTTGTCGGAACATGCGAAAAATGTGCATTCTTCGCCCAAGAGGGTCAGCTTGTGCCGACGCGACGTGGCGCAAGAGTGAGGGCAGCAGCACGTTTGCGCACCCAGTTGGGTTTCAACCGTGCTTATCAGTTGCGTCTAGGGCAGATTCTATCACCCTGGCTGCCTATGCAAAAGTCGGAAGCAACGGGACCCAGCGGGTTGTTGCGGACGGGCCCTGATGCGGGTCGGCGGTGGCAGCACAGCAGGCGGCGCGCACCCAACCGCGACCCCTAGGGCGTTGCACTTTTGCAGATCGCGATCGGCGTTGAACGGAGCGTTGCAGAGCACTGCCTGGGCTGCGCCGGTATGCTGGCGAGGCAGAGCCGGCGGGGCGCAGCACTGCTCCGGAGCCTCGCCAAGGCCTTCAGCGATGACGCGGCGCACAGCCGAGACGAGCGGGGCGCAGATGCGCCCGTGGTCTTCTCCCGCAAGTGTGAGCCGCCGCCACCGCCCTGGAGCCGCCGGCCGCCGCCTGCCTGCCACTCTCCGTCCACCTGTGCTGCTTGGCTTGCACCTCAACCACTCGCCCTCCGTCGCTGCCCGCAGCTGGTAGCCAGGAGCTTCGGTACTATGTGCTGAAGGATGAGGCGCACTGGGGGCTGACCATCCTGGAAAGCTCGGTTTACCGCACGCCCATGCCCGGTCCCACCGGTGCTTTGGGGCCACCCAAGCACATCCCCCCGCCCGGCGTGTGCGCCCACCTGCTGCGAAAGGCGGTGCAGGTGGGCCCCGGCTGCCAAGGGTGTGAGATATGAAGTAGGGGCACGCCCAGCACAGCGTTTGGCTGAAGGCCCAAAGCGCACGGGCTGCCGCAGGGCCGGCTGGTTGGTTCAGCCTTTGCAAGCTGACTGCTATCAATGCCTGATGCCGTCATACCTTTACGCGGCCCCAGCCTGGCCGAGAAGGCAGCCGAAGTAGCGGAGCAGCCTGAACGACTCTGCGTTTTTCATCCGCATGTAAGGTGACCTCTTCTGCGTATTCCCCTCTCCGCAGGACCCAACCCTGGCCGAGAAGGCAGCTGAGATAGCGGAGCAGCTGATGCTACAGGGGACCCGGCTCGAGGCGCCCACCCTGAAGGTGAGGGCAGCTTAGCGGCCGCCTGCTGCCACCAGTGACCTCACATCGGGTCTGTGAAGCCTGCATGCAGGGGCTCCACTCGCTTGCTGGAACAGCATTGCATGCACCAGCGGGTCACCAAATGGCAAGCCAGAGCTTGTCACTAAACGGCAGCCTGCACAGCTGATGTGGCGGTACGCCCCCTCCCTCACACCCGCACTTCAGGCTGTTGTGGATGCCCTGGGCAAAGCGGATGCCCTGCCGGGCGCGCTCCCGATGGTGGATGCCTGGCTGCAGCAGCAAGAGGAGGCGCTGCAAGATGATGCCAACACCCGGGCGCCGCTGCAGGTGGGTGGGGAAACCAACTCTGGAGGGAAGCATAGAATGCGCTACTGGCTGTGGTTGAATGGCGCAAGATGATGCCGACACCCGGGCTTCAGCCGCTGCAGGTGGGCAGCTGAAAACTGGAGGGGACTGTGAGATGAGTGGGAGTCCCCACTAGCTGTGCATGCACTTGATGCATGGTGTAGATCACACGCTTGCGGTGCGCCCGTGCCCCTCGGCACCGTTGGCAACCCAGCTGTGTTGTTTCAACTGTTCAACCTTTCCCCGCCACTGCTGCAGCTGCTGACCACACTCATGGACACGGCTGCGCGCGCAGAGAACACGCATGTGATTCTGCAGGTCGGTGCCGCTGGGTTCGGGTGTACAGAGCGCCAGCCAGCCACCCCACATGCTGTGTTTGCTGGTCAGCCCAGCCCCCCATGCTGCTGCCAGTGCAGCTGAGCGCCTCCCAGCTGCTGCTGCTGCTGCTGCTGCTGCTGCTGCTGCTGCTGCTGCTGCTGCTGCTCTTGTGGCACAGCTACTGGCACGTGTGCAGTGGTGGCTGGCAATGAACCATCATGCCTTTAGAGCCCAGCTGCTGCCGTGACACCAGTGCCGCTGCTGCGGCGAGGTGGCCCGCTCACTTGGGTGGTTGCTCTCGCGCCACAGCATGCGGTGTGGCTGGATCGCTGCAAAGCTGGCAATCAACCCATATGCCGTTGTTTGCTGCTCTCGCGCCGCAGGTGCTGGCGCGCATGGCACGCATCGGCGTCCTGCCCTCCCCCCAGGTGCGCTATTTGCACCACGAATAGATCGACCGTGCCACACACACTTTCTAGGAATGAACCCTTTCCAGTGGCCATGCGCGCCGCATCATGCGCCAAGCAACGCACCCTCTAGCTGGCCGACACCTTGTCGGTTCAAAAAGCAAACAGAAACAATCTTTCTCTGCCCTTCCTGCCGCAGAGCCTGACCACGCTGCTGCAGTGCTTCATGCGACTGGGCCAGGTGCAGGTGGCGCACCAAGTGCTGGACTGGATGCGCCGCAAGTGAGTGGGTGTGCTGCCATCCATCAAATTCAACCTTCCCTGCATGGCATTGCTGCGGCGCACCAGGTGCTGCGCTGCATGCGCTGCAAGTGAGTGAAGTTGCTGCCTTAATCAGTCAGCCTGGCCTGCATGGCATTGCTGGGGCACACAGGTGCTGGACTGCACGCGCCGCAAGTGGGTGCTCATTCGTGCTGCGTGTTGGCAGATTCACATCAATTGTAGCACTGCTGGAGGGCTACCGGCTAGCACCGGCAGCGTGCTCTCTTGCACTGCCACACAACAGCTGAGGCCACCTGATCACTAGGCAGTTGAGCTGGTTGCACGTTTCACCCACCCCTGGCAGCAACCTGGAGCCCAACATCTACTCATACACCGCCCTGCTGGCCCTGCCGCGCAACGTGAGCGAAAGCGCAGCCACCGAGCTGCTGCAACAGGTGCGTACCGGAACACTGTGCCCCTTCAGCTGCACGCTTGGTTCATGTGCACAGGTGGGTGCTGCCTGGCAAGCCGTGCAGCTTGAGCGGCGGTGCAGCGCCCGAGCTGCTCCAGCAGGTGAGCCTGTGGCATCTAACTTGAACAGGTGCAGGTGTGCATCAGCCCTAGCACTGAGCAGGCGCACAACATGCGCTGTGCCGCAACGCCTGCATGTGACGCGGCAGCAGGTGGGCGCGGCAGCATGCATGTGCTCCACTTCGATGCTCAACTTGGATTCTCCGGAGCGTTGCAGGAGCAGAGCGGCCCCAATCCATTTTAGGAGCAAAGCAGCCCCTGCGCTCCCAATCCATGTTCACTGGCCCCTGCTGCTGCTGCTGTACAACACTCCCATGCTGCTGGGATGTGCAGGCGCAGGCCGCCTATGTTGCAATCGTTGTTCTCTGGCCGTGCCGCTGCTACTATACAAAACTCCCATGCTGCTGCCCCATGCAGGCACAGGCCGCCTACGAGAAGATGCGGGAGGATGGAGTGCAGCCCAACGCGCGCTTCTACACAGGTGCGGCATGGACCTCTGCGTGCGCATTAGGGTTGGGGAAGGGCTGCCATCGGCATGCGCATGCGTGCAGGGCTGCTGCGCGCGTGTTTTGGGTTGGGGGAGGGCTGCCACCGACAGCGCGCGTGCAGGGCTGCTGCGCGCATGTGGGGTTGGGGGAGGGTCACATCTAGCCCCGCCGTCACTCGGGCGCTTGCGTGCCAATGTGGGGGCACCACCTCACAACCGCGCCTCTGCTGTGCACAAACCCAACCGTGGTGCATACAGCTGCAGGCAGGGAGGAAGCTGCAGCGCTTCGTGCGCAGCAGCCGACCCCGGGGTAAACAGCTGGATGCGGGCCGTTTGAAACCCAAACATGGGCTGTTTGCAACCTGCACCTGCAACCTGCACCCCCCACCCTGGCAGAGTATCTGCGCATCTGTGGGAGGGCGGGCGACTTGCAAGCTGCGCAGGCGGCATGGCGCGATGCCCAGCGGCTGAAGGTGCAGCCCGACCTGATCCTCTTTTCAGCCATGATTGACGCGTGTGCAAAGGTGGGTGGGTGAACGATGGCACAGGCTGCGCTCCTGGCTGATGTGTGCAAGCTGTGCAGGGCCAACTAAGGGACTAACTAGGGCACAGACAGGTGTTGACCCCGCACTCCGCTACGCAACCTCCTCTCGCCTGGCAAGCGACTTGTGAGAGGCCCCGCCCAGGGGCCGAGCCCCAATATGAAAACGCCTCTGTGCAGCGCACCAGCCACCGCACCCAAAGCCCTGCTTCTCCGCATCCCATCTCCTCCACATCCCATCCTCTCCATATCCCTCCGTATCCCATCTTTCTTCTCCGCATCCCATCCCCCCGCAGTGCGGCGACCCGCAGGCCGCGCTGCAGGTCTTCCGGGAAATGAAGTTGGGCAGGGTGCAGCCAGACGTTGTGGCCTACACCTCTCTGCTCACCGCACTGCACGGCACACCCAAGGTGGGTACTCCACCTGGCTCGCTGCGACTGTAGAAGAGGGTAGGAGAGGGTAAAAGAGGGCAGCCAGCTGTGGCGCATGCCCTGTCTGGCGTGCATGCTGGGCTGTGCGTAGCAGGCGGGACGCGGCAGAGTGTGCCGCCTGTGCTTGCATTCAGCCTCCTTGCCCAGTCCTTGTTGGGGACAAGACAGAAGCAAGCACATCCCCTGTGCCTCTGCCCACCCTCCCTTTTGCTGCGTCCACAACGCGGCAGCTGCGAGCCAGCATGCGCTGCTGCCGCTGCCAAATGCCAGCTGACCAGCAACAACGCTCCTTGAGACTCTGCCGCAGGCGGCGTCCACGGCACGGCAGCTGTGGGCCAGCATGCGTGGGGATGGCGTGCCACCCAATGGCATGGCTGTAGCAGCATTTCTGGATATTCTGTTGGTGGAGGGCGAAATTGACGAGGCACTGCAGGTGTGCTTCAGTGGCCAAGGCTGTGCCCGTGCTTGCGGCGCCTGCGTCCACTCAAAGCAAGCAGCATGCACGCTGCTCCACGTGCCGCTGCAAAGGGCTCCAAACTGCTGCACGCAACTGTCCGTGCCTGCCCCCACTTGCTGTTGCAGCTGTTGGCGGACCCACAGGCGTACAGCCCAGCACCCGCTGCTGCAGCAGGCGACTCGGACGGAAGCGGCGTGCTGTTCCCAGTCAGCACGACTGATGCCGCTGCTGGCAGCACTGCATCCGCGGCAGCCAAGACCCGGTGGCAGCGTAAGACGGAGCGCCACCTGGCGGAGGCTGGACTGTTAGAAGAGGCGTGGGCAGGCGCAGAGCCGGCGGCAGCAGCTCCCGCGGCAGTGGTCGAAGCAGGGCCAGCGGCGGCAGAGGCAGCGGGGGCAGCGGGGGCAGCAGGGGCAGCGGGGGCAGAGCAGGAGGGAGAGCAGATTGACGTGCCGCGGCTGTACGAGCACTTCATGTTTGCCATGGCACACAAGGGCCAGTTTGCAGGTATGGTTGAAGCAAAGGGGTATGGATCAGGCGGTGCATGGTGGGGCGGGCGTGGATACCTTGCTTGGGTTGGGTTGGCACAGGTGCAGATGGCCCCCAGCTTCGTTCCGTTTTTGTTCCCGGCTGTTTTGTCCCGGCAGGTTGCGGCCCCCCATGCCTGAGCAAGCCCCGAGCAAGCCGGCTGCCACCGCCTGGCCTGCATGCACTTGTTTACCTGGCGCTCGCCCGTGCTGCCCGCCCCTGCTCCGCAGTGGTGGAGACCATGGCTCGGCACATGCGGTCTCGAGGCCTGCCCCAAACCCTGGGCACCGCCTCGGCTCTGCTGACCGCCCAGGCGCTGCAGCACGGCCACGAAACGGCCAAATGGCTGCTGCAGGCGCCGGGCACCGGCGGCGGCGGCAAGCAGAGCGGCGGCGGCAGCGGCAGCACTGGAGGCAGCGGTACAGACGTCCAGCTATCCGAAGCCCTTGTGGACAGCTGCCTGCTGGGGCGGGGCGACCCCAAAGCGTGCATGGCGCGGCTGATCGGTGCCGACAGCGGCAGCGATGCCCCGCAGCACCGGCCCCTGGGAACGGACGCCTTCAACGTGGTGCTTGCGGGGCTGGCTGTGCGCGGCTGCACCCAGGAGGCGTTCCAGCTGTTTAAGCACATGAAGCGGCTGCAGCAGGAGGCGGAGCAGCGGTTGGCGGCGGCAGCCAAGGGCGCCGCCTCGGCGGGGGGAGCGGCAGCTCGCACAGCGGCGCGTGCGGCGGCGGGCCGGCGCCAGGCCATGGCCCCTCCGCCGGGGGCGCCTGATCACTGGACCTTTAGCCTGCTGCTGTTTGCGGCGCTGAACGCCCCCAAGGAGCAGCAGCTGGAGCTGACGCTCAGGGCGGTGCAGGAGGCGCGGTGAGGACCTCGTGCACTAGAGCTGAGGGGTGGACGCGGTTGGCCGGGGTGGCATGCGGGGCGCCTGCCTGGCGGTCGGCTGCGCCTCACTGCTGCTGCACCCTGGGCTGTGTGTGGGGTTGGAGGCACGCTTTTGTGTCTCTTGCCCACGCCTGGATCCGCACTCTGCTTGGCATCACACCTGCGCCTGCCGCGTGCTGTCCCCTCTTTTCCTGCAGGGAGCCTGCAAGTGGCAGCGGCGGCGTGCGGGGCCGGGGCCGCCTGCCGCTCGACCGCCGCACGCGCAACGCTGTGGCCGCTGTGCTGCGGCAGTCGGAGCTGCTGGGCCATGCCGAGGTGGACGAAGCGGCGGAGGAGCGGGAAGAGGAGCAGCGGCGGCAGCTGCGGGGGCTGCTCAGCTGAGCGGGGCCAGCGGCGGTGTGCGGCGGTGTCTTGCGGGCGGGGCGTGGGTGTGTGCGTGATGCCATACCTGGGCCCTGCCGGGCCTGGCCCTTGGCGTATTCACATGTGGCAGGGACCTTTTATATGCAGTGAGGTTGCCATGTTTGCAAAACAATTAGCAGCGTGGCCCCTCAGTGGCCAATCTATTGCGGAAATCCCGACGGCACCCAACGGACGGTGCGGCGGCACGTGCCCGTTCGGCATGCTGTGCCTGCTAGGGTAGGGTTCTGCGTTTGGCCATGGCCTCCAGCAACCCACACACCCCGTTGAACCGAGGTCGAATATGAAACCATGCAGCTAGCCCATCTCATATGCGGCCTGGCAGCCCTCCTGCTCCAGCTGCGAGCAGCTGGGGCGAGTGCGCGCCAATTGAGCGACGGCACGCTGCCGTCCGACACAGTGCAAGGCAAGAAACTGCCGAGGGGAAAGCAGCGCGCACTGCGGCAAGCCCCCCGGCACAGCGTCCTTTACGCCGGGCACCCTGCCCGCTGCACACGCAGGCACAGTGCTGCTGCGTTTTGTGGACTGGGCCGATGGCAGGGCGGCAACGTGAGCGCGCCCGGCTCAAGGCAGCTGCCACCGCATCATGGCGGCGGCCGCCGCCGCCGTACCCTTCCCGTACCACAGAGTGGCGGACTGTATGCACTCGCATTCGCTGCTGCGCAGCATGCTACTTGTGTCCCGGCTGCGGAATGTAGCGCCACAGCCGTGGCGCTGCGTCTGCCCTCACGTTGCTGCCCATGCATTGAACGGGTGCTGTGCTTGGTGCGAACACCGCTGCTCCTGGTGCAAACACAGCTGCTCCCCGCCGAAGCTCCTCACGTTGCCTGCCGTCCCTCCTGCTTGGTTGGACCCACCATCCAACCCCCTCCACAGGCTGTACATGGTGCAAGAGCCAGGCAGTGTTGAGCCCGTGCAAGTGGAGCTGGAGCATCCATCAGACGCCAAAAAGTTTGTGCGCGGCGCCCTCCTGCGCGTGACCGGCACCAGCCCGCCGGCACCGCCCGGCCAGCAGCACCCCAAGCGCATCAAGGGCGAGAAAATGGAAGTGCTGAGCGGCGGCGATACCAGTGGGGGCGATGAGCCGCTGCTGGTGCAGAACACGCCCGCCCAGCAGGCGGCGGCGGTCAAACCTGTGGGTGCCGCAACAGCGGTGGCCACCGTCCAGCAGCTGCCGGTCAAGCTTGCCCTGATGAAGCTGCTGGTTGTGCCACGTGAGCCTGAGGGGGGGGTGTGCACACAACCATGCCTGGTTTGATTTATGCTGCTGACCTCCTGCCGCTCTACCTGCTGCTTGTCACATGGGCTGCACCCGTCTGTGCACACCTGCCTGCTCGCCTGCCCCTCCTGTACACTGTGTGCAGTAAAGGTCAACGCATACCTGGCTGACGGAAGAACACTGAACCAGGCCTGCCCCACCAGCGGCCAAGTGTACATGTACACAGGCAAGGCCCGTCAAATCGTTGCGCATGCCACTGTGTACACATGTGCTTGCTTTGTGGATGCAGGCAGGGGCTGTTAGTGTGAGGGACACCGGTCCATGCCTCCCAACCGCCCCCAGACTCGGCCACCGGGCGGGACGTCTACTCGCCCTGGACGCTGGGGGGCCTGGCCACTGAGACAGTCAGCCGGGACCAGCTGCGGGGCGCCTTCTTCGGGCCCAACACAAATGGCGAAACTGTGGCATCCATGTACAGCAATTGCAGGTACGGGTGGTTCAAGTGGGTGGGACGGTGACTATGCTGACTTGCAACCACCAGACGGGCACGAGAAACCGACTCGTGTATGCATAACAACCACATGCTTGCACGGCTACCCCACATATTGCCGCAGCTACCAGCAGACTCGGGTGGCAAGCGAGGTGCAGCTGGGCGGCAGCAAAGTCATGAACTACGTTGCGCTGCCCTGCACCGGCAGCGTGTGAGTCCAGCAAACCATGTGCATACGGGATGCTGCACTGCTGCACAGTGGCGCACCCGGTGTAGCGCAGTGTGGCGATAGCGGTTGCGACGGGCATCCTGCTGCAACCAGTGGCCTGTTGTTTTCGCTGCAGCTGCCTTGAGGCAGCTCCAGCTCCCCTCTGCTTCCTGGATCCCCTCTGACCGCAGAAATGGCATCCCCATGCAATGGAGCGTCTGCGACTCTGACAACTGGGTGGCAGCTGGCGCCTACCTGGCACAGAAGCAGCTGGCGCTGCAGGGCGACTCGCTGGACAACTACCCGTACAAGTGAGATGCAATCTGGCTGGTTGGCTGGCTGGCTGGTTGGCTGGCTGGCTGGTTGGCTGGGTGGTTGGCTGGGTGGGTGGCTGGTTGTTGCATGGCCAGCTCGATGCGCGTGAGGTGGCAGGCACCGCAAGGTGATGCACGGCTTACAGCGGGGGCGGGCTGTGAGATGAGCAGCCCGCGGCCAGCAGCGCGGCAACCAACCAGCTTTCGCCACCTGATGCCAGCCTGCACCCGGCACTGCCCCTGACCCTTGCAGAGTGTTCCTGCTGCCCAACCGCCCAGCTGACTGTCTGTGGGGCGCCCTGGCCTGGGCCACCGTTGGTGGTAGCGGCGACCAACAGGTGCACGTGCAAGCGCTGGGCGAGTGGGCGATTGCCCCCTTCGTATATTTCCACGAACTGGGGCACACGCTGGGCCTGGAGCATGCCGGCAAGGGAGACAACGTGTATGGTGAGTGCGCTTTGCCAACGCTTTGCCAACAATGCGGGTGTGTGGCGGAGCTGCTGTTGCTGTCCTACGAGCTGCCTTGTGGGGCGTTCTTGGCAACTATTTCACAGCACTACGGCAGCATGTGGTCAGGGGGCAGCCCACGCCTGCTGCAGGTGACGACACAGCGGCGATGGGCGGCTTCCCGCCCGGTGGCGGCATTTCCAGCGGGGGCACCGACCGCTGCCACAATGCGCCGCACTCTTGGCAGGTAGGTGGACGGGTGGGTGGTGGTTAGGTGGGAGTTGGGATGACCGAGTGTGACTTCAGCTGCCCACCTCCTCCACTCTCTCGCACCGCTACGCACGTGTGCTTGCATGCACCTGCACCACCAGCTCGCTCTCCACCCCGCCGCCCCCAAGTCACTACGCCTCCCTGTCTGCCTTGCCGCCAATCGCAGCTGGGCTGGACGGACGCGGTTATGCTCAACAAGGACAGCCTGCGGGCGGGTGCCACCCGAGCAGTCAATATCTACTTGCCCACCCAGTCTGCGCCTTCGGGCGGCACCCCCCAGGTGCTGCGTGTGGTGCCCAACTGGCTCACCTCCACCTCGTCCCTGCGCATCTGGGCCTCCTACCGCACCCGGGAGGGCGGCGACGATGACATGGGCACTGCCCTGGCTGGCAAGGTGCACATCTACACCGGCAGCATCAACGGCGCCAACCAGTGGATCATCACCAACTGGGAGGCCTCGCTGGCACGTGAGGCAGCAGAGGGGGAGGGTGGGTGGGTGGGTGGGCTTGCCTGTCGTGGCGGTTGAATGGCAGGATGCAACGCTCTGTAATGCTGGCCGCCGCCGTCTGCGGCATCGCGATGCAACTTCACCCTCCGCCCATGCCCGCCTCCGTCAGTGAATGGCCCCGCCTGGGTGCACGCCCCCTCCGGCCTGCAAATCCAGTTTGTGGGGCTCAGCGGCAAGACGGCACGCGTGCGCGTGCGCCGCTGAACAACAAGGCTGCCTGCGCCGGTATGCCCTGGGGTGCGACGTCCAGAGTTGGGCCACCACGCGGCCTGCAAACTCGCGATGTTCACGCACACCTACGCGGCGAGCGTGGATCCGCTGCTGCTTTTGCTAAAGCCTGCCTGCGACTTCGTGCACTGCTTTTGTCAAACACTGCTTCCATTCGTATCTGAAAGCTGTTGGCGGCCCTGCCCCGCGCTTTTCATCGCCCTCGTCATCTCAACTGTCCTGCTGCACTGCACACTTGCTCTCTAAGCCTGCACCCCCGCCTCATTAACCCGGTGCAGGCGCCCCTCACTTACCAGTCTGCACATTGCAGCAGCACGCTCCAGCTCTTGTTGCTTATCCCTGCACCCTGGAACGCTTCTGTTCTTTGACGCGTTCATGCACCATCACCCATCAACCTTTGCCCATTCACCATGCGTGCCCCTGTTGCTGTGGGCACGTGTTCACGCATTCACTCCACCCACCCCACATCCTCACTTCACATCACCGCTCCAACAATGTCAGTGCGCCCCGTGATTAAAAACTCAAACTGTGCACCGCAAACTGTGCACCGCATGCACAGCGTGACCTGCGCCCTTGCGGCGCTTACCCATCACCCCCCGCGCCTGCCTTTCAAGCCTGCCGTGCCACCCTGCCCTGTGGTATGCAGCCAGGCAAACACACGCCCATCCAGCATTCCCTCCTCCCTCTCACCCCTGCCCATGCACACTCGCCAGCCTTTGAACCCCAGTCTTGTACTGTGCCATCCCAGTGCACTGTCCTGTACCACGCCATCCCAGTGCACTCTGTGTGCGTCCATGCATCAGCCACGCCACACTTCATTCGCATCGGCGTGGATCCACCAGCCTCCCGCCATCCCACCCATTGCAATTCAAAACGCACACAGCACTGCCCTCTGCATCCCCTGCATCGGCATGCTCTTGCGTTTCAGCAGCTGCTGAGGAGGGCTGCGCTTGAGTGCAGCATCCACTCAGCAGGCTGCTCCAGAGCACTGCCGCCCAACAGAACCCAAAGTGCCCCCAGCCTGCCTGGCGCTTTCATGGGCACAGCCGTACTTGCATCGTTAGCACCACCCTCACTCTGTCAACTGCAAGGCGCTTGCAACGACCCTTTGGCGAGGGGCAGACAACGGAGCATATGGGGCCTGGGTTGGAAAAGAGGGTACAGGGCGGTTCCTTTGAAACTTCCTTGCATGAGAGAAGGCCAGAGAGAGGAAGCCGGGGAAGAGTGGAGATACAAGGCTATCCAGTGGGATTGGAGCAATGGGTGCATGGTACACATGAGGGAACCAAATGGAGTGCGGGCAGGGGAATGAAATGGCGGCCTGGGGAAAGTCCACAGGTCTGGGTATGCTACAACAGGCGCGTGCGAGGGGCGCACAAGGCGGTGGTGCAAGCACGCGTGGTTGGCAGGGCAGCAGCAGCAAAGTGGCCCACGACAGCTAATTGCGCTTTGGTCCACATCGCCGGCGGGCGGCAAGCCATGCCTGCTGCCGCTGCCCTGCCCCGCTGTGCACGCTTTGCACGGTGTGGTCAGCCTGCGATCCAGCAGTCCATCTCCCGGATTGGCAGGTTGATCACGTGGCTGTGCACCTGCTCAAACGGCACTGCACGGGCAGGAGGGCAACAGGCAGAAGGCAAGCAACTACTCAGGGCAAGTCGAGTGAGACCAGCAGCCGCCGAGGCAAGCAAGCCCCACGTGCGCAGCTGCAGCTGGGTCCGGGCTGAAAGCAGGCCACACGCCTGTCTCACAGGCTGCACAGCAGCTGGCACAAACAGCCAGGCCTTGCTGTGCGGGCCTTTCCGCCAAGCTCAGAGCCCCCATAAGCACTGACCAAACACATAGGGCGTCATCCCCCGGCGGTGCTGCCGCGTCTCGGCTCCCTCCTCCGCCTCCTCATCCGGCTGCACGTCTGTACAACCGGAGCGACAGCCGGATGGCAGGCCAGTCAGCAGGGCGGCCCAGCAGGATGCATGCACCAATGCCGACGCACTGGCCACATGCAGCTGTCATCGCTGGACAACAGAAGGGGGCATGGCGTGCCAGCCTGGAGCCGACCAGCCCGTGCGGCGCAGCGCAGCAGGACAGCCGGCACTCACTCAGCAGCGGCTGCTCCTGCCGGTCCTCCCGGTCCCAGGACACAATGGCCTGCGGAGCAGAAGGGCGGCGTGTGTGCCGATGTGTTGATGCGATTTTTTTTCCGCCAGCTGCGGGACCAAGCAGACGACAGCCAGAGAGCAGCGGATGCGGATGTCTCAAGGCAGAGGGTGCCAGAGGGTGCCATGCCACGTGAACAGCCAGTTGCCAGCGAGGACCACATGGGGAGGAAACATTGAACGGTTAAGAAAAAAGGCAGCCGCGCACCTGGATGTCCAGCCGGTTGTTGGCACCGGGGACGGTGGAGCGCAGGCGCAGGCGCGACCGCACTTCCGTGCTGCCGCGCATGTCGTAGCGCATGGCGGTCCACACCCGCTCGCCCTGCGATACGAGTTGGGAGGGCAGGCCAGGCTGGTTGAGGGCGCAGTGCTCGTGACGCACACGGGGCAGAGAATGGCACGCGCAGTGCGCAGCCCCTTGGCCTGCAGATCGCGGTGCAGAGAGCAGCAGGTACTGCAGTTCGGGCTTTGACTGGTCGAGTCGGTGTAGTCTGGCTAAAACGGCTCACTGCCAGCCCACTAGGCAAGACAAGACGTCCCCCTACCTCCTGCTTGAAGCGGCCGTGGAAGACTTGCTCGCCGTCCTTGCCGCCCCCGCCCCGCCCGCCCCGCCCGTAGTGCGCCTGGCTGTGCAGGTGGCGCGGGGGCGCCGCCAGGCTGCGGTGCACCTGCACAGCAAGCAGCACCGGTCCAGTGCGGGGGAATCGCATCAGCAGCGGGGTGGAAGCTGCGTGCACAGAGGCAGGGGGCGCTTTGGGTGCGGCACACCACCAGTAAGCCAACGCGCGCCACAGCACCTCAACTGCGTCACCCACCTTGGAGAGCGGCTCTTCTAGTTTGTGTCACATGACAATCAATCAATCCCACACCAGCTTGTAAAACAAAACAAATAAAATAAACCGCCCACCTTGGAGAGCGGCTCTGGGCTCGTGCGGTACGCAAATGTGCCATCAGGGAAGAACCGAAAGTACCTGCAGCAAGTTTGTTGGCGGAGTTTTGCGGCACTCTGCTGCCAGCTCCATGTTTCTATGCATGCGGGCAGGGTCATGGCTTCGCCCAGCGCGACGCCCCACCGGGTGGCACAGCCATGCTCGCCAGCCAGCTGCCCCTGCACTGTTGGGGCGCTTATCAACACAGGGCAGACCTTGTTGCAAGTGCAATTTTGCCCTTACTGCAAGTGCACAGCTGCAAGTTGTTGCAAGTGCACGGCTGACCCCACCTGAAGTAGAGCACCAGGTGCGCCGCCGATTTGGTCTGCCACTCCACCACGCCCATGCGCAGGTACGTGTTGCGGCTCACGTAGATGCCTGCATACGGCACAACAAACACACAATCCAGCATGAGCTGCATTGCGGGAACCGTGGGTGTGCGTTGTGCATGCCAGAGCGCCTCCTCAAAAAGGGCGGCACGTGGTTCCAGCAGCACTCTCGCCATGCAGCCTTCACAACAGATCCGCAGCGCGTCCCAGCGACAACGCGCATGCGGGGCCGCTCCGGCAAGCACACGCAGCCTCCTAGCGTACACGTCAATCAGGCATTGGGTGACCACATGGACCCACCGTCAAAGCGGATGTGGGGCCGCTCCAGCAAGCACACGCAGCCTCCTAGCCCCACGTCAATCAGGCATTGGGTTGCCACATGCACGCACCGTCAAAGCGGATGTGGGGCCGCTCCAGCAGCATGCGCTTCCAGCAGCCGCGGTACTGGCTGCGCGCCAGGGCCGCGTTCTGCTCCGGGGTGCTAGTGAAGAACGCATCCCTGCAAGCATTGGATCAGTGGGCAGAGCAGACAAGGAAGTGAGGAAGAGCACCCACCGCGGGCTGCTGGGCATGTGTGGATGGGCCCCTGATGGAGATGCAAAGCTGTCGGCACTGAAGGCAGGGAAAGAGGCACCCAATCAGGCTGCGCCACAGCGGAAACATCCGCTCCCACAACCGGACCAACCATCCACTAGCCCACACAACCGGGCATCCACACGCACATGCAGGCTCGGCGCCACAGCGGCTGCGCGGCGCCGACGCGGCGCCACTGGCGGCACACCAGCTGCGCCGTGGCCAGTGCGGTGATGGGCAGCCGCTCAAAGATGTGCAGCAGCAGCTCCTCCGGCAGAACCTGCTCAATGAGCGACAGCTCGCCCTGCAAAAAAAAATAGCATGAGGGCAGGCCAGTGCGGTGGTGGGCAGCCGCTCGTGGATGTGCAGCCCAGCGGCGCAGGACAAGGCCACTGCACCACCAGGACCACAAGCGCAACTTTCCACCTGCTCCAGCACCGTCACGCCAGCTGAACATCACGTCAGCAAAACACCAGCCGAGGCCGCACCTGCTTCTGCTGCTGCCCGCCGCTGTGCCGCAGCCGCACGCCCAGCAGCGACATCCAAGGCCTGCGGCACAACAGAGGGCACCACGCAGCACCGCCTCAGCTGCCTGAACCGCAACCTCTCCAGGGAGTCCGGGCTGCCAACCGCAGCGACAGCGACACTGGCTGGCGCAGACCGGGCAACAACCATTCGAGTTTAGGCCAGGCCCTGAGGCAAGGCCTGGGCAGGCTTGCCTGTAGGCCTGGATGTACGCCGCCGCATTGTCTGGCGGCTCCAAGTAGCGCTCTGTTGCGACGGCCGCCATGCTGCTGCAGGCGGCAGAGAGGGCGGTGGGTGAGAGGCAGCGGCGGCGGCGGCGGCAGGGTGGTGAGGCGGTGCGGAGAGACAGCGGCCTCAATGTGCGGCAGACCGCTTGCACTGCATGGCCAGCGACGAGGTGATGGGGAACAGGCGCGCGAGCAAAGCCCGCGTCTCACCTGGTGCTCCCCTGCGCTGCTGGACGCGTTGGAACCGGTCTATATGTGTTTGGGAGCACAGTCAGCCGTGCGCGGCAGGCGCACTGAGGCGGGAGGCGACGGGAGCTGCTCGAGCTGCAGACAGGAGAGCCTGCGAGCGTGCTGCCTGGGTCCCGGTCGTCGAGCAGCAGCAATGAGCACCTGTGAAAGCTCGCAGGGCCGCTTTGGCGCACGAGGGTTTTTTGGAGGCGCAGCACGGCAAATGCACCACCCTGCAGATGCTGATCGCGGACCCTGCAGTCGAATCAACATGTCCATGCTGATGGCATGCAGCTGGGCTGCCCAGGCGGCCCGCAGAGCCATGTCGACCAGTGCGGCGAGCGGCGCGGCCCACACAGGCCTGGTCGAGCTGCGTAGCTACCAGTTGCAACCGGAGGGCATCAAGGTAATTGTTGCAGCCCGCCGATCGGTGGCTGCGCTGCAAGCCACCACCGCGCCGCCGCCGCCGCCGCAACTTTGTGTGCGTGTCCAGTGGTGCAGCATGCTGGCGCCTGTGTGGTGTGCATGCCACACCTAACACTCACATGGCGACACCCGCCTGCAGGTGGTGCAGCATGCTGGCGCCTGTGTGGTGTGCATGCCACACCTAACACTCACATGGCGACACGCCCGCCTGCAGGTGGTGCAGCATGCTGGCGCCTGTGTGGTGTGCATGCCACACCTAACACTCACATGGCGACACGCCCGCCTGCAGGAGTTCATGCGGCTGACCAACGAGAAGGTGGAGCTGCGCAAGAGCCTGCTGCCGTTCCTGGGCATGTTCACGTGCGACACCGGCGGCCTGCTGTCGCGGGTGGTGCACTTCTACCATTATGACGACTTTGACCATCGCGACAAGCACCGCGCAATGACCGCAGCCAGCAAGGAGTGGCAGGTGTGTGGGCGGGTGGGGGCTGGCTGGCAGCCCTTGCCGTGGAATGGAAGCGCGCTGTGACTTGCAGACTGGTGCCGCTGCTGCCCCCACTGTGCACATGATTATGTCGTTGGTGCCGCTGCCGCCCCCACCCGCACATGATCACCTGACTGCTGCTGCCACCGCTTTGTTCGGCTTGTGCAGGATGACTACCTGGCCTTCTCCCGCAAGTGCCTGATCACACAGGTGCGTTCCACTGCAACGTGCGCTTGCCTGCATCGCCCAGACTGCTAGGCTTGCAACATTCAGCGCACCCTTGCTATGGATGGGCTACGAACGGTTGCCGCGAATAACGCTGTTGAGACGTGGCGCTGACCCAGCCGCGAGCCTGCTTGCTGCCCCCCGACAGGAGAGCAGCATTTACGTGCCCGCGGCGGGGGTGCTGGCGGCAGCGGGCGCGGTGCCGCTGCAGCAGTACCGCTCGCCAGCGAAGCAGGGGCAGCCCATCTACGAGCTGCGGCAATACCAGGTAGGCAGACGAGGAGGGGCCTGGGCTGGGCGATGTGTGGCTCTTGGCTGCACGACAAGCCGCACCTGCACCAGCCAAGGTTCCAGTTCCACTATGTTGTAGGAATGCCCGCCCCACCCGCCACCCATGCTCCCCACACCCCCAACTCACCTCCCATCGTGCATCACAGCTCAAGCCCGGGTACGACGGCGTGCCGCGGCTGCTGGCGGCGTTCGAGAAGGGCATCCCACACAAGGTGGCAGCCGACCCTGCGGGCCAGCTCGTGTTCTTCGGCAGCACTGAAGTCGGTGGGTGGCGCTTGGGGATGATGGTGCTGGGTGGGTGCTGGGTTGTGAGCCGAGCAACCAATGTGAAGGAGGCCAAGGGAGCACCGCTGGCCAGCACGCGTGCGCTGTGCTGAGCGGCGCGGTGCACGGCACCCGCAGCAGCTCCCTGCAGGTGGCGCTGACCACAGCCGCCGTTCTCGCCTCACAGGCATGCTGAACAACGTAATCGAGCTGTGGCGGTACCCGAGTGCCCAGGCGTGCCTTGACGCGTGAGTCCGGGGGCATCCGCTGCGGCTGGTAGTGGGTTGCTGGTTTGACTGTGTGCAGGCACACCGGGTGCTGTGCTGCTGTAATGGGGCGCTGCTTGTGGTGGCAGGCTCGATTTTCTCACTCTTCAATCTGTGGTGCTGCTTGGTGGTGGCAGGCTCGAGCGTCTCCCTCTTCTCCGCCCCGCAGGCGCAAGGCGAGCCGCGCAGTGCCGGAGTGGCGGGAGGCGATTGCGGCGGTCACGCCGGGGGTGGAGCACTTCACCAGCTCCTTCATGCATGCGGTGCCGTTCTCGCCCATGCAGTGATGCAGCTGTGACCAGGTGGCTGTAATGGGTGGCCCGCAGCGGAGAGGCATAGGGCCCAGCGCACCGCGGAGGGCAGCGGGCAGCAGGCGCCGGTTGCTGGTGGCTGAAGACTTTGTTTGCGTGCCTGCCCACCTCAATTGCGTCTCGGTCTAGGCTACAAACTGCGCGCCATGGCGTCACGGCGCCCCGCAACGGGCGGCTCCAAGCCAAAGACGGCAGCGCCGCCGGAGCCCGATGAGCTGGAGCGGCGCCTACAGGAGAAGGAGGCGCAGCTGGGCTGCGCGGCCGATAAGCTGGAGCGGTGAGGAGAGCGGCTTGACCATCTTGGCCGGGGCTAGCTGGCCCTCGGCTAGGGGCCCCGAGGTAGTTACCGATCCTCCAAGGCGCAATATGCAGCCAGCGGCCAGAGGCGCGCGCCCCCGCTGCTCACTTGCCGCCGCCGCCCGTGCCGCTGCCGCCGTTGTGCAAATCCCATCTCCCCCCACAACCCCTTCCAAGCAGGCAGGCGGCGGCGCAGGCCCTGCTGCAGGACAAGCAAGCGGCAGCCTCTGCCCAGCTGCACGCAGAACGCAGCCAATTTGGCGACCTCAGCGCCTTCCTGCGGCACTCACTGGCCGAGCAGACGGCTCGTGCAGATGGCCTGCAGAGCTCCCTGGCGGATGCGCTGGCCCGCCTGGAGGCTGCGCAGAGTGCGGCCGCAGCGGCTGCGGCAGCAGCAGAGGAGCGGCGTGCCCGCGAGGCGGCGGCAGCCGCAGCGGCGTTGGAGGGCCAGCGAGAGCGCATGCGGCAGGTGGGTGCTGGAGGCGCGGGCTGTTTGACGGGCAGCTTGTGGTGCGAGCGGAGGCATATCAAGTTGGCGCGCAGAGTTGATTGGACATGACCTTTGCTCGATGGAGATCGACCGTAAAGCGCCCCGCTCCGTCAGCTTTGAAACGCGTGCACCTGCTGCCCCTGCCCGCAGGCGGACGCCTTCCTTGCGGAGCGTGATGAGCTGGTGCGGCGGGCGCAGGAGGCGGAGGCGGTGCTGGAGGAGGAGAAGCGGCGGCACCACAAGCTGCAGATGGTGAGCGTATGAGCTGATGGCGACTGCATTGTCCACATGGCTGCACCCCTGCTTGGCACAAGTGCTGCTGGCAGAGGAGGAGCAGCGCCGCAAGATGCAGCTAGAGTCTGGCTGAGGCGCGGCATTGCTGAGGTCGGAGGCTGCCCCTCGTGCACTCGATGGCTTTGCGAGGGACATGTATGATTGGCCTCCACAGTGACTCCATGCCCGCCACCTGTGGACTCGTGTGCAGGACCGGGAGCGCAAGCACGCTGCGGACCGGGAGCTGTGGCGGCGTGAGACAGCCGAGGCGGTGCAGCAGGCACGTTGTAGCCGCACCAGTAGTCGCGTTGCGGAGCCACAGCTGGGCGGCAGGCTTGGCCGAGGGTTCCGCAAATGGAGCTCCTCCAAACCGCAGGCTCAGCCCACCTCTTGCTGCCGCTGCCACCCGCCGCAGACGCGGGAGGAGATGGCGGCGCTAAGCGACCAGCGGCTGGATGCCACCACCCGGCGGACGCTGATCGAGAACGAGGAGATGGCGGGTGAGGCGGCTGCGGCCCAAGGCACAGTTGCCTCGAGCTTGCCTCATTCATGCCGACGGCTTGATGTTTTGGTCATCAGCTGTCATATTTGGCCGGCTGTGCACGCCGCTCCCTTCTGCCACCATCCGAGTGAGTCATTCCATCGGCCCTGAATGCCGCAGGCGAGCTGCAGTACCAAGGGCGCCACGTGCCTGCGCTGCTGGCCCGCAACTCCGCACTGCAGAAGGAGGTGAGCAGTGAGGGGAAGTGCTTCCTGCACATACGTAGCATGGCTGTGGGTGCAACACGAGCTTGTCGTAGGGTATCCAGGTTTGCCTAGCTCACCCACATGGTCCTAGCACACGCGCAGGTGGCGGAGCTGCGGTTGCAGCTGTCCATCGGGCGGCGCAACGAGGAGGAGCTGGCCCGCAAGGTGCTGGCCTGCGAGCGGGCGGCGGAGACCCTGGTGAGGTCCACACAAGGTGCTGGTCTGGTCTAATTTAGTTCAACATCTTAGTTCCAGCCCACTGGGCCCCAATCTTTGTGAGACATGGCCGAATTGCTAAGCCGCACGGTTACCATCAGCCCCCATGCCTCATGTGCACAGGTGGCGCGCCTAGAGGCTGTCGAGGCGCAGCGCACGGCGGGCGAGGAAATGGCTGAGCAGCTGGCGTCCCAGCTGGAGGCGGCACGGGTGCGTAGCTTGTTGCGCGCGCATGTCCCAAGCTAGACTGCCCTGGCTTGCATCGAACATCTCCATCCCTGAGCGTGCCCCAACATGGCATGGCTTTGTCGCACGGCCATGCAGGAGGACGCACGAGCCGCAGAGCTGCGGGCAGCTGCTCAGGCCTCACTTGTGGAGGAGGCGCATGCGGCGCTGGAGGCCACAGCGTGCGCAGGGCAGGGGAGTGGATGGAGGGACGCGCCATCTGTTTTGTGAGCTGTGCATGTGCATGTGCAACGTGGCCATGCACTTCTGGGAGCCGCACAAATCCCACCCCTCCCCCATTTTTGCACCCCCTTTGTGCAGGCGGGAGATGCAGCGTGTGCGGGAGGAGCGCGAGGACAGCGCCGCCTTCCTGCTGGCCTGCCTGGCAGACACGCGGCAGGAGCTGCTGGCACAGCAGGGCCGCGCTGAGCTGGCTGGCCTGTCGCCGCCCGCCGGAACCGGCACCACAGCACCCGGGCTGGGCGCCATTGCCGAGCGGGCGCAGCAGGACGAGGAGAGCGGGTCTGGTGAGGGTGACCTCCTGGGCGGATCCGCCTCTCTTTGCAACAGCGCAGCTGGCAGCAGGACGGCGCCCGAGCCAGCAGCAGTGCAGCTGGCAGAGCTGCCTCCACAGCAGCGGCAGGCGGTGCTGCTGCGCCTGCTGGAACGGCTGGGTGTGGACTGGCGAGCGCGGGAGGGCCTGCTGCTGCCCGCCACCAGCGGCAGCTGGCCCGCTGGCCCGGGCGCAGCGGGTGCTGCAGTGGCCGCGGCAGTTGAGCAGGGAGCGGTGACCAAGCCATTGCCTGCCGGGGGCAGCACGGGTGCGGCCCCCAGCCGGGGCGCCTGCCTGCGGAGCAGCAGCGGCGCGCTCTCCACAAGCCGTGTGCTGTCTAGCGGCAGCAAGGGCGCGTGCAGCGAGCTGCTGGAGCTGGTGCTGTCTGATGTGCGGCCCTGGGGCGAGCGCAGCCTGTCCAGCGGCACAGTGCCGGCGGCGGCAGTGGGGCCGGCCTCGCCCTCGAGCCGCCGGCTCGCCTCTGTTGCATCGGAGGGCAGCCGGTGATGGGCGGGAGGGCACAGTCGGTTGCGGTCAGCAGTAGTACTGTTTGCCTAGAGTGTCGTGAGAAAACACCATTGCCATTTGATTATATGATTATATGGTTATATAATTATATGGTGTTGCCAAGTAAGCCGGCAAGGCATAGTCAGGGTTTGTGAGTTTGTTATCACTCGTCGCAGAGGCGGTGGAGCGCTGAGCGCGCTGGGAGGCTCTGTGCTCAGCTCAGGGGCTCTTTCGGCGGCGGGCGGCGGTGATTTAACCCGTCTGCGATAGTTTCAGCTTGCGATGGCAGCCATCGGGGCCGCAGCTGCTTGGGCCCGTTGCCCCAGTCCCGCCTACGCCGTCTTCAGGGGGCCGCAGCGCCTTGCGATCCGTCCGCAGGCAGCTTCCGATGCGTCCCAAAGCGCCGGCAAGGTCTACCTCGTAGGCGCTGGCCCAGGGCCAGCCGACCTGTTGACGGTGAGCGCGAGCGGCGGCGGGGCCGGCTGGTGAGCCGGGGAAGCAGATCCATGGTGGCACCTGGCCATGGCGCTGTATCTTTTTGTAGAGGATACACTGCGTGTGTAGTGAAGACACGGCGGCAGTACCAGGTTGCTCCTCCACAGCGCCGCCACAAAACTGCCTCGATGCATAACCGCCCTCCCCCAGGCGCCTATGCCCCCTTGCCACCCCTGCAGGTGCGTGCCGCCGAGCTGCTGCGGCGAGCAGACGTGGTGATCTACGACGACCTGGGTGCTGCAGAGGCGCTGGAGCGGTACGCCCCACCAGCAGCGGAGCGGTTGTATGTGGGCAAGCGCGGCGGCCGCCCCTCCATTAAGCAACCAGAGATTGATGCTCTGCTGGTGGCGGCGGCCGCCGGCGGGCGCACCGTGGTGCGGCTCAAGGGCGGCTGCCCCAGCGTGTTCAGCCGGGTGAGCCGGGCTGCTCCATCTTCAGGCTGTTGGCTGCTGCGTTTCTGCTGTTGGTTGCTGCGCGTTCAGTCGGTTGCACAAGTGTCTGCTGGCTTCATCTGTGTGGTCCCTTGTTGCTGCGTCTCGGCCCGGCGTTCTGCAGCACCCTACCTACAATGACGGGGTTGATCCACTGCGTGCTGCGCTCGCTGGCCCGCAGGTGCACTCTGAGATGGCCGCCCTGGCGGCAGCGGGCATGGCGTACGAGCTGGTCCCTGGCGTCTCTTCAGCACTGGCCGCCCCGCTGGCAGCAGGTGAGCAGCAGGGTTGACATGCATATTGGCATGCATGACTTTATGCAAACCTCGTGAAGGCAGCTCACTGTGAGGCGTCACAGGCCACCGGATGACAGGCTGGGAGGGGTGTGCTGCAGCTCACAAGCGTCACTCGCGCTGTTTGTCGCTCGCACTTGAGTGTCTGTGCCGCTGCGCTGGCCGGCCCGCAGGCTTCCCGCTGACGCACCCTGAGCTGAGCCGGGCATTCGCCGTCACCAGCGCCCATGATCCGGCTGCCATGGACTGGGCAGCGCTTGCGGTGCGCGCCTGTGCAGTGTGTTGGCAGAGGCATTGTGGGCAGGCGGGAGCATGAGCACACGTGCCATCGCAGCCATGCAAGGTGCTTTCAAACCGTCGGCTGCTGAGCCACAGCAATACATGGCCGCTTTAAAAAAAACTGCCCGGGCGTCGTCCCGCTTGCAGGATCTGGACACGCTGGTGCTTCTGATGGGAGGCAGCAGCCTGGCCGCCATCTGCGAGCAGCTGCAGCGGCACGGCAAGCCGGCTGGCACACCAGTGGCGCTGGTGCATGCAGCAACGCTCGACAGCCAGCGGGTGTGGCGCGGCACGCTGGGCGGCATCGTGGAGCAGACAGAGGGGGAGCGCTTGTCGCCGTGCATCATTGTGGTTGGCCAGGTGGTATCCCTGGGCCTGTAATGGGGCTGTCTGCCGGCAGAGGGCATGGCTCCCAAGGGGCAGGACGCCACCTCATCCGGCGGCAGGCCGCCTCGCCGCCGCCAGCCGCTTTCAAGGCGACATGCATTAGTGCTTTTTGGCTGCCCACTCGTTCGCCCTACACAGCTGAGCAACTTGCGAGCGCTCCTGCAGGCCAGGGAGCCCGGGTTCGTGGCGCACGCGACTTGTGCCACAAGCAGGTGCAGCGGAGGGCGGCGGAGATCGACTGTGTCTATGTGTAATGTGCTGCCAAGTTTGTTGTGCACACTGCTGCCGCTCCGGCGCGAACCCGAGGGCCGTCTCTGCAAGTCTGCAGCCCGCCTCCTCCCGGCCCTCTGCGCAGATGCAACTGGCTCGACGCATCTGCACCGCGGGTCAGCAGCTCAGCAGGATGGCGCTCCGCTGCTCCAGCACCGCCGCCGCCGCTCGGGCGCCCGCCGCCGCCGCCGTNGGCGGCCCTGCGCCGCGCTGGCCCCGCCACCCTCGCTGGCTTGGCCGGCCTCCGCACGGGGTCGATGGTGCAGCGCCTGCCGCTGCGGGCCCTGACTGTGGCCGCAGCTGCTCAGCCGGAGGAGCCGGCAACCGCCGCCGCCGCTGAGGAGGTGCGCTGGCCTTGTGCTCGGGTTGGTTGGCTGCCTGGCTGCGCTAGTGCTGTCCAGCGCAGACTGCCCGGCCTCGAGCTGCTTCTGCAGCGGCATGGAGCTGCAGCTGGTGGGGCCGACGGCTGCCCGTGCTTTGCTGCCCCGAGTTGCCTCCTGGCTGGAATGCCACGTGCCGCCGCGCCCAGCCGCCGCCGCTGCAGCACTGACGTTACTTGCCTGCGGCTGCTGCCGTCCCCGCATGCAGCAGCCGGCCAAGGAATATGTGATTGTCAACTTTTACCACCTGGTGGACATTGAGCGGCCGTACGAGGCAAGCAGGCTGGCTGCCTGGCCTTTTTCCAAAAGAAGGACCCTGGCGATCAGCTGCAGCAGGCTGGTTGCCCCAGAGGAGCTCAGCGGCTGCTCCCCAGTGTCAGCGGGCCCGGCTGCGTCGCGCGTGCCACACATGCACCGCTGCTGCCGCAGCGGCGTCTGCCCACCACCCGCCGCTGCCCAGCAACGAGTGGGCACAGAGCAGCAGCAAACACTGCTAGAGCAGCAGCAAACAGAGCTCCACTGCTATTTACCCTGCAGGTCATCAACCAGCACAAGGCTTGGATGGAGGGCAAGGACGTGCGCGGCCGCATCTACATCTCAGAGCAGGTCAGCCACAACTTGTGAACGAGTGAAGCCAGCGTGCGGCGGGCGGGCGCGCTTCCCGGCGGTTTGCAGCAGGGCGGCGTTGCCGGATGCGTTCAGTGTGCGGGCCTTCTCCATCCAGCCTGTATGCACCCGCTGCCGAACCCGCATGATGTCTCGGCCCGCCCGCTGCCTGACTGGCGCTGCGCTAGGCATTGCCCGAGTATTGCAGGGCATCAACGCTCAGTTCAACGGCGCGGAAGATGGCGCTGCTTGTAGCTCCCTCATTCTTACCCTGCGTTGGTCCTTATTTCGCTAAAACTGCAGGGCATCACCGCGCAGTACGGCGGCGCCAAGGAGGATGCTGCTACTTGCACCACCATTCTTCAACCTGCTCTGATTCACTTCCCCTCGCACTGCAGGGCATCAATGCTCAGTATGGCGGCACCAAGGAGGATGCGGTGGGCTACGCCCAGTGGCTGGAGCAGCAGCCCATGTTCAAGGTGCGGGCCTGCTGCCGCTGCTGCTGCTGCTGGACCTGCATGGGATTTCTTGCTGCTGCTGCTGCTGCAGCAGCCCATGTTCAAGGTGCAGGCCTGCTGCTGCTGCTGTGCCTTGGGCATGCGGTTGCTGCTGCTGCTGCTGCACTCCTGCATGTGGTTGCCGCTGCTGCACCCCTGCATGGGAGCTGCTGCTGCTGCTGCTGCTGCTGCTGCACCCGCATGCGCTTGCTGCTGCCGCTGCACCGACGTGTGATTGCTGCGCTCGTTGCACCGACGTGTGATTGCTGCGCTCGTTGCGCGTCAAATGTTGTTGTGCGTGTGGATGCCTGCACTGCGTTGGATGGCCCCGCCGCTGCGCCGTGCGGAGCGAACACTGGCCTGCAAGCACTCCCTCTGGCCAGCTGCTGCCGCTCGTCTGCCCGCCGCAACTCCCCACGCTCTTGCCGCCCCGCGCCGGTCTCTTTCCCACCGGGCGGGCTTGCCCATCCCCCCGGTGGACGTTCTTACGGCGCCAGAGCAGGCAGCCAGCTGCAGCGGCCTTTCCAAGAGCCCGCCGCGCGGGTCCTTTCAAACCGCCGGCGGGCTCCGGAGCGGCCACCACATTTCCACCACACGTGTTGCTTGGTTGCACCCAGCGCATCAAGCGAGCCACCGAGTTACCCTTGTGGCGCTTGCTCTTGCATATCAATGCCCAGCGGCCGTCCCTGGTCTTCCGCAGCCGCTGCTCAGCCTGCTCATTGGCTTGCTCAATGACCTGCTCTAATCCATGCCTCCTACAGGGCCTGTTCTACACAGTGTGGCCGGTGGATGAGCACATGTACCCTCGGTGAGCTGGCGCTGGGAGCCAGGTTTGTTTTTGCTCCGGTGCTGTGGCTCGCACAGTGGCCCCTGCTGCAATCAACAGGGCGTGCTTGGACGCTCCGCCCTGCTGCTCTCAGAGCGCTGCCCTGTGCTGATGGGGCTCCACGCAGGCTGCGCATTAAGCACAGCCCCAAACTCATCTCGCCGGCCGTGCGGTTCCACACGCACGTTTTTCTCCGGCTTCAAACCCCCTTTGTTCCCTGCCCCACGCAGGCTGCGCCTCAAGTACCGCCCCAACCTCATCTCGCTTGCGGGAGGCATGCAGGAGCTTCCCATTACCAAGCCCGAGGCGCGCGCCATCCCCACCCCCGTGAGACACGTGCTGGCTATCTAGCTTGGCTGTGTTGCTTCAGTCGTACCCCTTGAGCCTAGCTCTACTGCTCTCTCCAGCCGGCTGAGTAGACTGGCAAGCTGCCCAAGTGTGCGGCCACCAGTACCCCTGTTCTGAGCTGCTGTGCTGGATGGCTTACGCTATCGAATCTGTTGCCTCCCTCAATCGCAGCCGGCCCAGTGGAAGCGCATGCTGAGCGAGGGCGCTGCTCGCATCACCCTCTCTCGTAGCACAGTTCTGGCTGGCTTACGCTCTCTAATCTGCCGAGTCTGCCGCTCCCTCTCCTGACAGCCTGCCGAGTGGAAGCGCATGCTGAGCAAGGGCGCTGCTCGCATCACCCTCTCTCGTAGCACAGTTCTGGCTGGCTTACGCTCTCTAACCTGCCGAATCTGCCGCCTCCCTCTCCTGACAGCCCGCCGAGTGGAAGCGCATGCTGAGCGAGGGCGCGGCCACCGGCAAGCCGCCCCTGGTGCTGGATGTGCGCAACTCGTACGAGTGGGACGCGGGCCACTTTGTGGGCGCGGAGCGCCCCCTGGAGGTGGGTTGGGTTGGTGCCCAGTTTGTTTGTTTGGGTCTCTTGAGCTGCTGAATGCCATCCGGGGTTGTGCGCACTTACCAACTTACGAGCGAGATGCGGGCCACGTTATGGGCGAGCCGCCAGCTGAGGTGCTGCCCTGAGTTGGTCCTGACAACACATTGAATACACTCAATTGAATGTACATACTTGTATGTACTCAATTGAACACATTGAATGTAGTTGCGTCTTCCCTTCCAACCGCAGGACAACTTCCACGAGACGCCCACCGAGGCGCTGCCCACCAAGGTCCCGCCCTACCTGGAGGTCAGTTGCTGGTGTGGCTAGCTGTGGTTTGGTGCTTGGGGTGCGCATGATTTGAGCTGCGCACTGGCATCTCGTCACCTACCTTAGTCCAGTGGGGTCTCTGGTGGCAGTTACTGTGGGTTGCAACGGTTGTGCGGTTGGGATTTGTGCCGATCGGCCGGTCGCTCAACACTCCGTTTCCTGCCCTGGAGCTGGAATTTGCGCCGATCCGCCGTCTGGCTGACACTCTGCTCTGGCTCCGAACGCCCAACTGCCCCTCCCCCTCTGGCTCCACAGAACGCCGACCCCGACCAGCCAGTCATGATTTACTGCACCGGCGGCATCCGCTGCGACGTGTACGGCACGTACCTGCGCAAGAAGGGGTGAGTATGTGTAGATGTATTTTGCTTCAACTATGCTATTAATATCTGTCTTTCTTGCGACGTGCACGGCACCTACCTGCGCCAGAAGGGGTGAGGATCCTGAGATGTGGCGCCACCGGGGCTGCCAAATGGCTCATGAGCATCTTGCAAGGTGCACGCGCCTACACGCTGTGCAGCCTGGGTGTTGCATTTCGGACGACGTGTTGCATTCCCTGCCCCTCTACACCTTTGTTGTTTGTGCAGCTTCAACAAGCTCCACACGCTGGAGGGCGGCACCCAGACCCCTCCGTTGCATTTCCTGCCCCTCTTAACCTGCGCTGTTTCCTGTGCTGCTTTTGCAGCTTCAACAAGCTCTACACGCTGGAGGGCGGCATCCAGAACTACCTGCGCACCGAGGGCTTGGACCACTGGAACGGCGAGCGCACTTTGGATTAGGATTTCACGTGCAGTTTTGGAGATTGAGAGCGCATCTGGAGATTGGTTCGCGCTGCGTTGCGTTGCTATCATTTGCACTCCAGCCCCTTCGGTGGAGCGAGAGGCCTCACTCCCTCCCTTCCTGCTGCCCACACCTGTGCCCGTTTTGCCGCCACCCAAACACCCCTGCAGGTTCGCTGTTTGTGTTCGACGGCCGTATGGCCATCCGCCCCAGTGAGTGGCTCGGTAGCGTGTGCGCTTGAGCGTGGCTTATATGGGCGACCCGCTGCTTGTGGCTTATTGACCACGGGGTGATAAGTGGCCTCGCTGCAAGCTGCTTTGGGCACCTCAGTTACTGCCAGCCGTCCCGTAGCGTGGGCGCTCCAGAACGAAAGAAAGAAAACGCCTAGGCGCGGCGTGGATTGAGGGGGCCAGCTGGGCAGCCACCGTCCTTGGCGCTCCAAACACAGCCCCTGTCCGATTCCCATCCAAATTGCAGACAAGGACGAGGACGCGCCGCTGGAGGCCGCGGCCCCCTGCTCCGTGTGCGGTGCCGAGGCGGCGCTGCCGCACATGAACTGCGCCAACATTGACGTGAGCACTAGCGTGTTGGGAATGGCAGCTTCATGGCCTTTCCTGCCGCTAACAGAACGCATGACACACATTGTGTGAGGGCAGATGCAAGCGCACAGGGGAGCCGCGTTTGCCCGCCATGCCTGCGTGCCCTGGCTGCCATGTCACGCTCTTATGCCTCCCTGCCACCCCCCGCCCCCGCCCGCAGTGCAACAAGCTCTTCATTGCCTGCGATGCTTGCAAGGTGAGCTGGGCACCCGATTGTTTTTGGGCAGCCAGCAGACCGCCGTGCGCAGCTCGTGCACGGGCGCAGCTTTGTTCGTAGGCATTTTGCGTGCATGGCCCAATTTGTGATCATGCCAGGTGTATGCATGCCAGGAGGCACCTTGCCCGCAAGCGCCCGGCCTGGCTTTGCAAACGCCCGGCTCCGCTTTGCGAGCGCCTGATCCATACCGCCTGCCCCCCGCCCGCTCCATAACAGACCAGCTTCAAAGGTTGCTGCTGCGAGGCGTGCCAGGAGGCCCCCCGCCTGCTGCGCCCTGCAAAGACGCGCGGCCTGTACGGCAACTGGAGCGAGTATGCTGAGGGTGAGCCGGTGGGGATGGATGGCACTTGGGTATGTTTGAAAGGTGGGGAGTGGGCAGGTCAAGCCCGCCGAGACGCGCGGCCTGTAAGGTCCCCTACGGCAACTGGAGCGAGCATTAGCAGGCCACGGACCAGGGCTGCAACTTGGGCCGCCTCTCACCGCCTCAATCTTGACTTCGCTCCAGCTTCCCCCGTTGCTTTTGGCCGCAGACGGTGAGCAGCAGGCGATCAGCCAGGGCCGCGGCGAGGGCCGCATCTCCCGCCGCCGCAAGCGGCAGCAGGCGATGAAGGTCCGGGAGCAGGCCAAGCGCGCCGTCAAGGTGAGGCGTGCTGAGCTCAAACGCTGCTGCGCAGTGTGAGTGGGGTTGCTTGGGGCAGCAGGCAACAAAGGTCCGGGAGCAGGCCAAGCGCGCCGTCAAGGTGAGATGTGCTGGCTCAAGCGCTGCGTTGCTCAGTGTGAGTGGGATTGCATGGGGCAGCAGGCGGTGCAGGTGCGGGAGCAGGCCAAACGTGCCGTCAACCTGCTTTTGTGCTCCGTCAGCCTGCTTTTGTGCTCAGCAGTCTGCCCTTGTGCTCGTGCTCTGAGCAGCGCCTCCTGTGCTGCCCCCAATCCAGGTGGAGCGGCGGCACTGCGCCAAGGAGCTGATACCAGCTGCCCAGGGCCACCTGCTTTCTTTTGGGCTCCCAATCTAATCAGCACCTCGTATGCCACCCCCTGCTGCCCCCGATTTAGGTGGAGCGGCGGCACCGCGCTAAGGAGCTCATGTCGGCTGCCGAGCAGCGCGGCGAGGTGCCTCCCCCGGGCGGCGCGGCGGAGCAGGCTGAGCGGCTGGCCCGGCTGGAGCGCCTTCGGGAGCTGCGGGAGCGCCTGGCCGGCAGCGCCAAGCAGACTGCTGCTGCATAGGCTCCTCAGGCTGCACAAGACCCACCTGAGTAGCGTGCAGGGCGGGGCTGAGCACGCGTGCGGGCGGCAAGCAGCAAATGGGCCGCCACTCGTTGCGTTTGATGCTCTGCACCGCTTGCTGAGGTCAGCCCTGCCCCACCACAACCTGCCTCACTGCGTCCAACCCCGCTGGACAGATGTTTGCAAACCCCCTCGCACTGATATAGACCCAGCACTGCCGGCGCCGGCCGCCTACCAGGGGCTGCCCGCCATTCTTTTTGTGTGCCATGCATTGCCGGCCCATTGCTGGGCAATGCCACCACCCTATGCGTACGTGTGTGCCTGTGCGCCCTTTTCGCTCTCGCTCCCACCATGTGTGATGGGCATCCGTAAACCTCCAACACTTCCCTAGCCTTGCCCTCCTACTCTTAGTTCTTTTCTCTACGCGTCGATCCTCCCTGCTTTGCGTGCCCACCGCCGCCCTTGTGCCATGCGGTTTGTTGAAGTCAGGTAACAACAAGCTCCTTCCACAAGCAAAACAAAGGTGGCTCAGCGCATGGCGCAAGGGCAGCGGCAGTACAACGGCAGGGATGCAGTTGACAAGGCAGCTACAAGGCAGGGTGGCTTAGCAAGCTGCTGCCGAGTGCCGAATGCTGCGCCTCATGCATCATCCCAGCTTGGCGACAGCAGCCAGCAGGGCTTTCGACATGAAAGAGCTTGTGGCCTGGGCTGCCGCCTGCACCTGCTGCCTAGCATCCGCCGCTTGCGAGGGGTACTGCTTCACCAGGCTCAGCAGCAACTTGGCCAGCTTGGCGCTCCCTGCCAGCTCAGCACTCGTCGCCGCCGCCGTCCCGCAGCCGCATGCAAGCTGCGCCACCGCTGCGGCGCCCAGGGGCGGCTTGGCATTCAACGCCGCCTGCAGCACGCCCACCGTGTGCTCAGTCCAGGCCGCTCCGCCGGCTGCGCCAGCTGGGCCGCTGGCGGGTGCTGCACACGCCGCCGCCAACACCTCTGGGAGCAGCGCTTGGGGCAGGCTGGCCTTGAGCATGGCCGACAGCAGCTCAGCTTGGTGCTTGTTCAGACCTGGCGAGCTCAGCAGCGGGCGCAGGCAGGCGGCTGTGAAGGCCTGGGGGTTGGCTGAGCCTGCGGGGAAGGGGAGCAGACACATGGACAGCTTGGGCAGAGAGTGTGGAATATAAGGAAGAAGGAAGAATGGCAGCAGGCCTGCCTGCCCTGCAGGAGCCCCCTGCCATGCTCCCCCCGCATCGCAGCAAGGGAGTGGAGAGTGGTTGGGGTTGCATCCTGCTGGTGGCAAGGCGGCTGTGCACATAAGCGGCACCGTGACATCAACACGTCCAGCCACCGGCTGGCGCAAGCACGCGCAAGAGCAGCCGCCACCCGACAGCCAGGCAGCAGATGGCAGCTCCAGGCCACTCACCCACGTGCTGCGCCGCCGCCGCCAGGTCGCGAGGTGCGGGTCCCGCCAGCCCCGCCAGCCGTGGCAGCAGCAGCCCCGCCGCCGCGGCGCGGCAGCGCGCAAAGCTGCTGGCCGGCGTGATGAGATCTGAAAGCAGCAGCAGGAGCAGGCTATCGTCGTCCAGGCTGGCCAACCCTGCTTCCTCTAGTGCCTCGCTGCCTGCTGCACTGCCTGAGGCAGCGTGAGTCAGCAGCACATCTAGAGCTGCCCGCAGCGGTGGCTGTATCGCGGTGAGCTCGCTGGCGCCGCCTGCTGCGTGGGCCGCTAGCGAAGCTTTCACAGCAGCCACAGCAGCGTCCAGCTCAGCTTCTGCTGCGCCTGCTGCGCCTGCTGTGATTGCTGCTGCAGCAGGAGGGACCGCAGAGCGCGGCCGCTTGGCGTCACCTGGGCTGCCTCTGGGTTCTTCTGCTGGGCGCTTGCCGCCTGCTGCTTCGCCCGCTGCGCCTGCTGCGCCACCTCTTGCCTGCTCCGCCTCTGCCTCCTCCTGCGCCCTTCGGTGGGCCTCTTTCAGCTGCCGCTTGTGCAGCGCGGCCGCCGCGGCTGCATCTGTTAGCACCGGCGCCCAGGGGAAGCAGGGCTGGGCTGTGTACAGGAACGGCGGGCAGGGCGGCACAGCAGCCGCTGGTGGAGGCAGGCCCCGCAGGCTGCCCTCTGCCTCTGCTGCCAGCAGCTGCACCAGGCTGGCATGCTGCGGGTCGGCGGTGCCGAGCCCGGCAGCCGCCACGCGGTGCAGGCCTTGCAGCAGCGCTGCCTGCTGTGCGGCAGTGAAGCGGTGTGGCGCCGCCCGCAGCAGGAGCAGCAGGTTGAGGTGGGCTGAGGGCGGCAGTGTCGCCAGCGCCGGCAGCGGGCCGTCCTGGGCAGTGGGACGGGTGCTGAGCACCGATGTAGAGCGCAGCAGGTCCTTCACAGCGGTGTCCACTTCCGCGGCCTGCGTTTGGAGCATATTCGTGGGCCAGGGTGGGCGGGGGAGGTGGCAGGTGGCGGCGGCGGCGGCAGGCAGCGGCAGCCGGCCACAGATGGGCGGCTGGCCATCGGGCGGTGCCGATAGCGGTCTGGCGTGCTTGCCAGTCATCCAGCAGCCTTACCGGCAGGCTGGCGAGCTCCTGCAGGCCGCGCTCCAGGCCACCGCGCAGAAGAGCGGCTGCCATGGACCGCGGTTGGATGTGACACACTGTCAGGCAAACAACCCTGCGATCCGAACAGAGCGCCAGCAGAATGGGAGCCTGTTTCGCCTGCATGGAAAGCCATGTCCGCCTCTGAGGCCGAAATGAGCCTCAAACGCACTCAGATCGGACCACGGTGTCTGTGATCGCCATCCGAGGGCGGCAGCAGGTCGCCCAGCGGTCAACGGAGTTCCTGGCCTCCCCACCGCGCTCCCCAGCTCCCGCTCTGCAGCTTACGACACCCAAGCAACCCGCGATCGCCGGCGGCGGCCTCCGGGGAGCCCCAGGACGGACCGGCTTCACCCGCCACCCACCCGCCGCCACCGCTCACCTGCCCTCGGCTCTCCTGCCACTGCCCTGAACTGCAACCGCCATGGCGACCGAGGAGTACCTCAACAAGTTCATTGCGGGCGGCAAGCGGTATGCCGAGCTGCCCGACCGCTTCAGGCTCACAGTGACGGAGGAGGACTGGCGCCGCCGGTGTGTAGCTGGGCGGCCATGGAGAGTGGGTTGTGGGTGCTTGATGCTGTGGGTTGCTTGAGCACGACCGGCACGTGCGTGCGGGCACGGCTGCCTGCAGCCCACCTGCCCCATTCAACCCCTCTTCAACTGCAACCTTGTGCAGCGTCAAGGACTACTGCATCGAGCGCGGCTTCAGCTGGGCAGTCACAGTGGCCAACACCGTGTGCCACGAGCAGGCGAGCGGTTGCAACTTGGCATGGTTCGGCATGGTTGGCATGAGCGGGTGAACGGCAGCTTGGCGTGCCATGCACAGCCTTCCCAGCTCGCGTCTGACGACTCTGTAGGCTCAGCCGCCACCCCATGGCGCAGCATGTTCATGCCGCTCGCGTAGCCGTGAGCCCCTTCCGCCCATGCCCAGCCCAGGCTGCTGCAGACGCCTAGGCTGCTCCACATGCCCAGGCTGCTGCACATGCTTCTCCTTTGCAGGACTACTACGAGGAGCTGATCCGCCACTATCGCTACCAGAAGCGGGTGGGTAGCACACTGGAAGCACAGCTGAACTTGCAGTAGCACAGCACCGGGCAGCATGCGTGTGCAGCCGGCATGGCAACATGGGAGGCATGAGCACTGCCGTACTCATAACATTCTGCTCACATGCTCCCCTGCAGCTGTTCCCGTACCACCTCGGCGAGTACATATGCCGCCAGATGCGCCTGACGCCCTTCAGGTGAGCGGCGGAGGGGCGTCAGCCGGCGGCATGTGGCCCCGGGTGGTGCTGGGCTGTCTTACGCGGCCATGGGAGCACTGTGCCAAACCCTGCCATGATGGCAGGCGGTTCTCTGCACTGCTTCTGGTCCCTCCTATTTTGATGAAATACAGGTACTACACCAACATTCTGTACGACAGCATGAAGGAGGACCAGCCGTACGACTCCATACCCAACTTCACGGTCGGTGAACAGCAGGGGGGGAGTGGGCTGGTGTTTTGGCTGATGTTAAGCCATGGCGCGGCACTGTGTTCTGGAGGGCAATGTGGGTTTGCCGCAGGCCAACAATGCTGGCAGGCGCGCCTGCTGATGCATCCCTCTTTGGTTTTCACAAACCGCAGGCGGCCGACATCGTGCGCATCCTGGGCATTGGGCGGAACGAATACATCGCGGTCATGGTGCAGGTGAGAATAACACGCCACACTAGCTGCCATGCCCGAATCCAAAGGCTGTGTCGCGCTCCTTGTCAAAGGATGCACCTTGGCATGTCACACATCCAGCCGGCCAAGTCCGAGCGCCGATGTGGCGCGTGAACAAGGGCACCGCCACGGGCCTTTTCAACTAGCATTGCGGTTAAGTATCTGATTGTTGCCTGCAGGCCAAGTCCAAGAAGCTGATGTGGCGCATGAACAAGGGCATCGTCAAGGACCTGCTGCCCCAGGCGCCCCTGCCACCCCAGATCGGTAGGTAGGGCGGCATGCCTTGCTGTGCGCGATGGCCGGTTTGGGTGCCAGGCGCCGCTGCGTCCCCGGTTGGTGGGTTGCAGGGCATCTTCTGGCAAGTGGCCATCCCGTGCCCTGTGCCCCGGTCTGATGCGGCCTGTGCAGGCGGTCTGCGGCCTGCTGACTGCTGACCCACACCTCTCCCTCGGCTGGTGCAGACCCCTGGTGGGTGGTGCACGTGGTCAATCTGACTGAAGGGGAGTATCGCCAGCTGGACCCGGCAGGTGAGCGCCGGCTTCAAGCGATGCCATGCGCTGATTGGTGGTTGTCATGACTGGTTGGTTTGGAGCACCCAGATGCGCTGCGTTCAGTGCGCAGCGTGCGCAAGTCAGTGCTGCTTGTCCTGGTGCCCCTTCACTTGCAGAGGCCACGGTGTGCCACATCGCTGCACGCCCCGGCGGCGCACGGTGCGTGTGTGGTCACAGGGCCCCTGCGCTGCTCCTGTGCAACCTTGCATGCGTCAGCCAGTGCAATGCCCGCTGCCGCATGGGTCAGTCGGCAGCGCCTGGTGGCATTTCACTCGCCTCCCGCCAGCCCCTTGTGTTGCAGCTACTCTGACCTGAACAGCAGCGCCGTGCGCCAGCTGTATGCACGCGGCCTGGTGTGGCTGGAGGCGCCCGTCCGGCCAGAGGACCACCTCTCAATCCCTCCGCTAGAGGTAATCAGCCTGCTTGCGCGCGCGTGTTTTGCTGCCACGGCGTGTGTGCCTGGTGTGGCTGGAAGCGCCGCCCCCATCCGCCCTTGTTGAAGCTGAACGAATGGGAGATGAGCTCGCGCAGCAGGCCGGGCCACTCAAGAGTGCTCTCTGCAGGGCAGGGGGGAGCCGCATGTGATCCCGCTGCTCCCGTTTGCCCGACGCCACAAGCAACGCCGCTGCTGGTTCTGTGCGGCTCCACCCCCAGGGCTTTGTGTCCAACAAGACCACCGCGGCGGCGGCAGCCGACCCGCTGGAGACGCTGCTGTACCAGATCTTTGTGGCAGGTGGGCCCATGCCTGTGGTCCTCTGTTCCTGCTGCCCTGCTTATCCATTGATCTTTGTGGCAGGTGGGCCCATGCCTGTGGTCCTCTGTTCCTGCTGCCCTGCTTATCCATTGATCTTTGTGGCAGGTGTGCCCCATGCTGTGGCCCTCTGTTCCTGCTGCATTTCTTGTCCATTGGGACACGCACGTGCACTGCTGTGTGTTGCACCAGCCATGCCAGGGAGGCGGTGTCGATTGCGTCTGGCCGAGTGCCCTTGTTGAGCTGCTGCCATGCCCGACCTGCTATCCCGCGTCTCAATCGTGCCCTCACTGCCTGCAGCCTCAGACCGGGTCACGGTTGCCAAGCTGGCTGACATCCTGAACGTGGATGTGCCCACGCTGCGGTGCGTTATTGCTTGCATGCGGCGGAGGGTTGAGTGGAACTGCTCGAAGCCAGCTGGCGGGGTGCAGGTGGTGACCCGGGCCAGCTGCTCGGTCACCTCGTGCTGCCGCCTTTCCGTGAACTGCTGCATGTTAAGACGGCCGTAATAATTGATAACCGATTTCCGGGGTCTCACATAGTGGTGATCGTCATTTCCAACACTGCAGGGTGGCCATCTCGATGGCCTGCCGCCTGCGCTTCTGCCGCAAGCTGGACGGCGGCGGTGGGGAGGAGGCTGCCGCCGGAGGAGTGCTGCCGTCTCCTGGCGCGCTAGCGGGGGCGCTGGATCAGCTGGATTTGGACGCCATGCTGCGGTGCGTTTGCTGCTTTGGCTAGTTGCTTGCGTGTGCATGCTAAGTGGGGTGTAAGGGAGGTGCACGAATGCCTGGCGGGGGCGCTGGGGCAGCTGAACATGCGCACTGCATCGGCACCCTCACTGCACATCTGCAGCCATACCCGACTTGGGCACCGATTGCCTCCCCGCTGGGATCGGCCCACCTGCCATTTGCTCCCGCCTGCTCATCTGACACGCTCTTGCCACCTCTACTGGCTTGCAGCACGCCCGACTTGGGTGCGGATGCCTCCCCGCTGGAGTCGGCTCACGAGTCAACTGAGGGCGGCGCTGCTGCTGCGGGCGGCGGCAGCGGCGGCGAGGGCGGCACGGGTGTCGCCTTTGTGGTGGATGCCGAGGTGGGCAGCTGCAGATTAGGGAGTTTAAGGTTAACAACGATGAGCAGCTGCAGTGGAAGGTATGCAAGAGAGGCCTCCAAGTTGAGTCGAGCCCGCCATGCAATGCTACGACTCTGCTCGTATTACCTGTCGCTGCACCTGTTCGTAGCAGAGAGGACCAGCATGCGGTGTCGGCAGCGGGCCCGCTGCGGTATACTTGTCGGTTGTGCCCAGGCATGAACGCTGCCGCACTTGCCACTGGTACTGTGCAGGTCACCGGCTACCTGATGATGGGAGCCCTAACTCCCAACTGCAAAAAGCACTCAGGTGGGCGGCCCTGCTGCTTGGGCTGCATGTTGCGATTCGCTGGTGCTGTGCCTAGTGATGACTGTGCGTGCCAGCTTGCCCCTGAGCTGTGCGTGGCACCTGGCATGACCAGCGCTAAACTGCATGTGGCACTCCCTGCACCCTGCCTGACGATAGGCTATTGCAAGGCAATCTTACCACGAAAAACTCTTCACAGAATGAATACATTGATGCTGCATCGTCACCCCGTCCCCTCATCACCCCGCCCCCTTGTGCAGTCACGCTGTTTGAGGGCGGGCGCGTGTACGGGCAGGACGTGATCAATGAGCTCATCGACGAGCTGCACGCATCAGTGGGTGAGCCATCTGCAACAGTGCTGGCCCTCTGCTCTTTGCTTAGCTTGTTGGTGCGGTCGGACGCAGGACGTGGTCAACGAGCTCATCGACGAGCTGCATGCCTCAGTGGTTGAGTGCTGTGCTATGGGGGCGTTTGCGTTGGTCGTGTTGCAGCCAGGAGGGCTCAGCTTTGCATCTCAACGCTGCAAAGCTAAACCCTCCCAAAGCCCAGTGAGTTGCATGCGGCCAGCTTGGCTGCGAACCAACCCGCCCCTGCTGCTTGGCCTGTCCTGCTGTGCAGAGATGAGCGCCGGGTTTGAAGGGGAGATGAAGAGCCTGGTGGACTATGCTCGGTGAGTGTGCAGCCAGGGCTGATGTCGCGCCTGCACGCTGCGGTGCTGTGCATACTGGCCGCCAAAATCTCACGCCGATCATTTTGCGCTGCGGTATCCCAACCTGCAGGGTTGCTGATGTTGGTGCTGCAATGCATCCGCACGGGCGCCATGCAAAGCATTCACACCGTCTGATCATCCCATTTGCTCGCAACACCAACCGCTGTGTGCAGGTCGCTGGCGCTGGTGCTGGAGTGCATCTGCACAGGCGCCCTGGCACACCAGCCCACCTCTCCCGCTGACCAACGCCCTCTTTGTTGCAGGTCTCTGGCGCTGGTGCTGGAGTGCATCCGCTCGGGCGCCGGCGGGCGGCCCATTGAGCTGCTGCGCAAGGAGAGCCTGGCGTCCATGCCGCCGCCACAGGTACATTCCACTGGGTCCTTGGGTCTGCTATGGTGGTTTGCTTCACGTGCTGCTTCATTTGCTGCATGGAGCTGCTGCGCCATTAGAGCCTGGCATCCACAGGTGAAGCAGGCACGTAGTTTACGCATCCGGGGCAATAGGCATGCGGCTGTTTCCCTGTTCGGCGCTGCTGCACTTGCTTTCTGTGTTATTGCCTCTCCAGGCCTTCGCATGCTGAGCACAGCTGCAGAGTGGTGATGCCAAATACCTTCCCGTCATTGGCTGCCGAATGCCCCGCTTTTGTTGTCCACCCTGCCCCGCTGTGTTGTCCTCCCTGCCCCACCTGTGGCGCTGCCGGCTACCCACCCCTCCTCTGGCCCACCCTACCCCACCTACCAAGCAGGCGTTCCGCATCCTGAGCCACAGCTACGGAGTCGTGCTGCCCATCACAAGCCTGGCCTTCCCGCCGCTGCCGCTGTCCAACGCCCGCCCGGCCTCGCCAGCCAGCTACGGCCCCCTGCCGGCGGCGCAGACGCCCTGGCTGCAGCTGGCGCTGTACACAGCTCTGGGCGCCGGGCCCCGCACCCTCGTGCTGGCGGCAGGGCAGCACCTGTCACGCCTGCCGCCGCAGCTGCGTGGCGCCTCGCATGCCCTGCTGTGGCCCTGGGACGCAGCGAGCGTCAAGGCGCAGGTCGGACATGGGTCTTTGGCTTTGGGGTGGACTACCTGCGCTCGTTCCCCTGGGTTGAGGGCAAGAACCCCCCTGGGTTGAGGGCAAGCATCATTTGTACTCCACCATCGGCCACCTTGAGCGCCAACTCGCACTCAGCAGGGCGGCGGCTGCCTCCTGATGCCTCACCCAGTGCTGCGCACGCACTGCTCATTCTCCCACGCTGCGCCCACCGCAGGAGCTGCCGGTGGTTGTGGAGACGGGCACCCTGCTGTACGCCCTCAACGAGTACTTGGCTCGGTGCGCACTGGGTCCCGCAAGTTGCAATGCGCAGCGGCTGGGCAAGGCAGTGGGGTTGGGATGCACGGAGGCGGGCGCCCTGCTGGTTGCCCTCCACCAGCACTTGGCGCGGTGAGCAGGTTGCACCAACAGGGCGGAGATGTGGTGTTGCCTTGGGCCTGAGATGTGGTGTTGTTTTGGCTTGGGTGTGCGCTCACGCCTTGGCCCGTTGCGCACAGGGCAGCGGGTCACCGCCCAGCTTGCCAACCCCTCCCTCTCCCCCTGCAGCACCGCGCTGCTGGTGCAGCCGCTGCGCCTGCCGCCCGGCAGCAGCCCAGCCGGCGGCAGCGCCTCCCGCTCCCAGCTCTCGGAGGCAGCGCCCATCACCACCATTGATGTGCCGCTGCCGCTGACCCTGCTGCCGGGCCCCGAGGCTCCAGGCGGGGCTGGGCCGGCCAGTGCCGCAGGGGCCCCAGCAGCAGCAGCAGCAGCAGCAGACAGCTGGAACCCATTTGAAAATGGCGGCGGCAGCAGCAGCGGCAGCGGCGCAAGTGGTGGTGCCGGCGGCAGCCGCAGCGGCAGCAGCGCGAGCAGCAGCCAGCCGGTGCGAGCGGTGGGCTACCTGCCCAGTGGGGACACACAGGAGGTGGCCCTGCCGCCGGGCCTGCCGGCTGCCCTGCAGCAGCTGGGGCTGGGAGGCGCCCTCGGCTTCCTGCGGCTGCTTGCAGAGCCGCCTGAAGGGGAAGCGGGCGCAGCAGGCACAGCAGGCGCAGCAGACGCAGCAGGCGCAGCAGACGGGGCCGCCGGCAACAACGGTGGCAGCACTGTTGAGCAGCAGCAGGAGCCGCAGGGGGAGCCGCGCTGGCTGCCGCTGGCGCTGTGGCTGGGCGTGCCCATGCAGCCCTGCCAGCTGTGCCACGCGGTGTGCGACGCAGCCACGGCACGCGGCTTCCTGGAGCCTGCTGCGTTGCGGGCCCAGCGCGAGGGGCAGGC
>RRZL01000032.1:2195471-2236580 GCA_006782975.1 Chlorella sp. Dachan
CCGCTCGCCGCGCCCTCGCCGGCCGCGCGTACGCCACTGTGGCAGCGCCCGCAACCGAGCAGGAGACAATGGTGGCCCAGCCGCACAAGGAGTACTTCCGCAAGGTGGGTGTTGAGCTGTGGCTAGTTGCCCACGCTGTGCGTGCTGGAGCCAGCTGGGAAGTCGGCTTGGTTCAGTGGGTGTTGGGCGTGGCACAGGGCTGCTTGCGGTGTGGCCAGCTGCATGCCCATGAAGCAGGTACGCTCCTCATGTGTCGCAATGCAGCAGGCCCGCTCCTCATGGCTTCACACACGCACGATCCTCATGCTTCTTTCACAGGACTACAAGGCGCCCGCCTACCTGGTGGACAGCATCCACCTCAACTTTGTGCTGAACGAGGATGTGACCCGGTGCGCTTGCTGGCGCTGCCGGCTGCATGGGCTGGTTGCTGCTGCTGGTGCCGGCTGCATGGGCTGGCTGCTGCTGGCGGCACCAGCTGCATGGGCTGGTGGCTGTGGCTGGTTTGCAGTTGCGCGCAGAGAACCGGAGCGCAGCTGCTGCAGGGCACGTTGCAGCACAGCTGCCTCTGCAGCAGCCCCTGGACAGACCGCATTGTTCCGCAGCCATGTAGCGAGTCCCACCCGAAACCGTGCCTCTGTGACCCCCCCACCGCAGCGTGGAGAGCCGCATGCGGGTGCTGCCCAACCATGCCGACGGCGAGCGGCCGCCCCTGTTCCTCAACGGCCGCGAGGGTGCGCTCACTGTTGCTGGCATGCTGGATGTCAGCTCCTTGCTCTGATCAGCATGGCGAGCAGCCGCCCCTGCTCCTCAAGGCCGCAAGGGCGCACGGCACATGCAGGCTTTGTTTCTGCCCCCGCCGCTGCCGACTGCCCCCTGCTCCTGCCTGGTATTGGCTACCCGCAGATTTGAAGCTTGTGAGCGTGAAGATCAACGGCGAGGCGCTGCCTGTGGAGGGCTACGAGGTGGAGGGCAAGGGGCTGACCATCAAGGCGCCCCCCGCGGGTGCGTCCAGTTGATGGCCACCTGTCCCACCGTCTTGCAGTGGGCCTGCCTTGAGCATACTCAGTCACCCTGCTCCCGGGCAATAATCGCCTGCATGCAGCCCAGCAGCGGTTGCCCGGTTGGGATTGTGTTGGCCGGGCACTGCATGCAGGTGGTGCGGCTGGTGCGGCCGGCCGGTTGGTGTCTGCACTGGGTGTGTGCATTTGAAGCGTGCATTTGATGCGTGCGTGCACCATGGGGCCTGTCTCCCCGCTCCCCTCTCCACCCCAATTGCCACCAACAAACTTCCCGTCTGTGGCTGCTGACCAACGCCTGCCCCTCTGTGGCTGCTGACCAACGCCTGGTGCCGCCCGGTGCAGGCGAGTTTGACCTGGAGATCGCCACCGATCTGCACCCCGACCAGAACACGAGCCTGGAGGGGCTGTACAAGTCGGGCGGCAACTTCTGCACCCAGGTGGGTTTTTGGATCAGGTATGATGGACTTCCTTTTTCTAGACGTTGTTCACATTTTCTAGACGTTGTTCACACATGTGCGGGGCTGCCATGGTAGCACCTCCAGTACAAGTCGGGCGGCAACTTCTGCACCCAGGTGGGAGCTGCGAATGCGGTTGTTCCGCGCAGTGCGAGGCAGAGGGCGTCCACGGCATCAAGCCTGCGCCCCGGCACAGCCCACCTGCCAACTAGCCCTCACTCCTTGCGCGTCACTCCGCTTCAACCTCAATCCGCAGTGCGAGGCGGAGGGCTTCCGGGGCATCACCTTCTTCCAGGACCGCCCCGACGTCATGGCCAAGTGCGCGCTGCTGGGACTGGTTTGCTCATGCTAAGCAGTGGCTTTCATTCAGCACGGTCTTGCAAGGGGGCTGCCATCGCTGCGGTTTTAAATGACCCGAGTTGTGGGCGTGGGTTGGGATAGAGAGCGCATGCGGGCAGGTCACCCTTGGAAAAGCGCAATCCCTGTTCCGCATTCTATTGCCAGGTACACCACCCGCATCGAGGCGGACAAGAGCCGCTACCCGCTGCTGCTGTCGATGGCTCCCGACACGCGCATCCCCAGCCCTCGTACTTGACACCATTGACACCAAAGTGATGCCTGCGGCACACCTGCTTGCAGGTACACCACCCGCATTGAGGCGGACAAGAGCCGCTACCCGGTCCTGCTGTCCAACGGCAACCTGGTGCAGAGCGGGGAGCTGGAGGGCGGCCGCCACTTCACGGTGGGCTGACCAATTCGTCTTGGTGTGCCTGGGTGCCGGATGCGCGGGTGCCTGGTGCACTGGCGCTGGTGCCCTGATGTGGGGTTGGGTGGAGCCCTGCCCGTTTTGGGTGGGAGGGACAGCAGCAGTGCGAGCGGGAGTGGCGCCCGTTGTTCAATGTCGGCGACAGCCCGTTGTTACCCACGCTCCGTTTGAATGAAAACCCATTTTCGCACCTGCACCTGCACGGCGCGCAACATGTGTGTGCATCTCATCACCCGTCCCCTCCGCCTCTCCAACCAACCATGTGCAGGTGTGGGAGGACCCCTTCCGCAAGCCCTGCTACCTGTTTGCCCTGGTGGCGGGCAACCTGGTCATGAAGGCAAGCTGCTGCTGTGCGGTCGGTTGTTTGCGGTGCGTCCTGTTGCCGCCTGCTTGCTGCTAGGCCTGCGCCGTGTGCCCTAGTGGCGGGCAACCTGGTCATGAAGGCAAGCTGCTGCTGGTGGGAACCTTTGGCTGTTGCCCTGCGTTGGGCATCGGCTGGATCGTTGTGGGCTGGCGGGCCACGGCTGTCTGCAGTGGCAAGGTGCCACCTTCTGCCTCTGCCACCCACCGCATGTGCAGGAGGACAGCTTCACCACCGCCTCTGGAAAGAAGGTTGCCCTGCGCATCTTTGTGAACGAGCACAACATCGGGCGGGTCGACTTTGCAATGGAGTCGCTCAAGCGGTCCATGAAGTGAGCGCTCTTTTGGACTTGTTTGAGGAGTGGGCGGGTGGTTTCTGTGACCCCTTGGTTTGTCGATACATCAGGTCGATAATTGTCGATACATTGGGTACGTCGTGGGGCAGATTTGTCGATACAGTGGGTACGTCGTGGGGCAGATTTGTCGATACAGTGGGTACGTCGTGGGGCAGAGAGGCTCCGCAGTGGAGTCGCTCAAGCGCTCCATGAAGCGAGTGTGCAGTGTGCATCCGGCAACCTGCGGGTCGGTTTGCATTCGGCAGCCTGCGGGTCGCTCGCCCCATGTGGGCAGCATGCTGCTGGCCTGCGGCACGGCACGGCCCCCCCGCCCAACTTTGCCGCCGATGTAGAGCGAGCGCTGCCGCTGCAACCAGGAGGCACACAAGCGCCCGCCTGCCCTGCACCCTTCGCACCACACCTGCAGGTGGGACGAGGATGTGTTTGGACTGGAGTACGATCTGGACCTCTTCAACATCGTGGCCGTGGACGACTTCAACATGGGTGCGTGCCAAGCTGAATGATACATTCTGAACCGATTGGTTGAGGAGTGCTGGGCCTGTTCTTGAAATGCAGTGTGAAAACAAGAGCCTGAACATCTTCAACTCCCGCCTCGCCAATGCTGCTCCCCACTTGCTCTGAGAAAAACAGAATTTGCTTCCGCACCCACAGGCGCGATGGAGAACAAGAGCCTGAACGTCTTCAACTCCCGCCTCGTGCTGGCCACCCCCGACACCGCCACCGACGGCGATTTCGCGCGCATCGAGGGTGCGCCACGTGCTGTTATTTGCTGCCAACTCTCCTGTTACATTCCCTGCTTAGTGGGCCCTATCAGACCCAGGGCAGGGGGATCTTCAGGGGCACCAAGCCTGCTTGTGTCTGCTAGCCCCAGCGCTGCTGGCCAGCTGTCGCTGTGACGCTGCTGCTGGCTGGGGCGGGATAGCCGAACTGAGGTCTCTGGCGCCCTCCCGACGCCCGTTGTGAAACCCTCATACCCGCAGGCGTGGTGGGCCACGAGTACTTCCACAACTGGACCGGCAACCGCGTGACGTGCCGCGACTGGTTCCAGGTGCGGCCAGGTGCGGGTTTCTGATTGGCGCCGCAGCACGGCAGCTGGGGTTTGCACAGCAGCACAGCAGGGGACGTGAAGGCTGCTCGCAGGCACGTGCTTGTGCTGTGCTCCGCCGCGCCTGCACTAACCGGGTTGGCTGCACCCCTCCTGGTCCCTGCAGCTGACCCTGAAGGAAGGCCCGACCGTGCATGGCCTGCCACTTGCCAACCTTGATCTCACGTATATTGCTGGCTGGCTGCTGCCCTCCACTGTACCCCCTGCAGCTGACCCTCAAGGAGGGCCTGACCGTGTACCGCGACCAGGAGTTCTCCGCCGACATGAACAGCCGGCCCGTGAAGCGCATTGAGGACGTGATCCGCCTGCGCGCCGTGCAGTTCAGCGAGGACAACGGTGGGTTGCATTCTGGCATTTGTATTCCGTCTCTGGCTGTGGCTGCTGCCCCCCTTCTGGCCAAACCGGTCCCCTGCCAGGCTGGATGGCTGCACGCACTGCCCTAACCCCAACCCCAAGCGGATTTCAAACAACCAAACAATATCAATCGATTGGGATGTCATCAGGGACATGGCTTGGCTTGTTGGCGCGAAATATGTAGGGACATGGCTTGGCTTGTTGGCGTGAAATATGTAGGGACATGGCTTGGCTTGTTGGGGTGAACTGATTGGAAACCTGGCCTCTCTGCCCCGCAGGCCCCATGGCGCACCCCATCCGCCCCGAGAGCTACATTAAGATGGGTGGGTGTTTGCTTGCAATTCCAATTGCTGTTTGGCGTTCAGCTGTGCAGCACATGCAGCCACATTAAGATGGGTGGTGGGGCCTGCGTGCTGCCTGCTGCCTGCCGAGTGCTGCTGTGGGGCAGGAGGCGGTTTGTGTCGGTGGCGCAATGTGGTCAGCAAGGGCCGTTGTGTCGTGTTTCAGCCCGCAGATCATCAGCCCAGTGCACTGCCGCACATGCTATCCCGCAAAGTGCCTGCGTTATCAACGCTGGAAATGCCCACCAACACGCCGACCGCTGCCGACTCGCGCCTCACCTGCCACCCCATGCCTACAGACAACTTTTACACCCTGACCGTCTACGAGAAGGGTGAGTGGCAGCTGGCGCTGCGCAGGGCTGTGGTGCCCAGCAGCACCTTTGGGTATGCGTTGCCGCCGACCAACTGCTCAGCTCAGCCTTGAGCTGCTGAAATCGTAATGCAGGCGCGCTGGGTTAACACAGTGCTTTCTGACTGTTCAGAGTGTCCACTGACTGACTGCCTGCAAACCACTGGGCTGTAACGCAGGCGCGGAGGTGGTGTGCCCGTGTGGTGCTGGGCAAGGACGGCCTCCTCTGACCATTTTAGAAAGCCAACTGACTGACTGACCATTGCAAACCACTGCCCTGATATACAGGCGCGGAGGTGGTGCGGCTGTACGAGGCGGTGCTGGGCAAGGCCGGTTTCCGCAAGGGCATGGACCTCTACTTCCAGCGCCACGACGGCCAGGTGCGTGCAACTGCCGTTCCACCCGTAACCGGAAATGGCTTCATGTGCGACTTGAATGGTGATTGTGGCTGTGTGTTTGCAAGGGCATGGACCGGTACTTCCAGCGCCATGACGGCCAGGTGCGTTTGGATGCCAACTGTGAAAGGGCTCCATGTGCAACTTGAGTGGTCATTATGTTCAAGGGCATGGACCTCCCTACTTCCAGCACCACGACGGCCAGGTGTTGCTGTGGGCGGGACGGCGGGCTGCTGGGTGTGTAGACGGGGGGACAGACGTGCTGAGCACCTTGGGTGCCAAAGTTGTTTCAGCACCTGCTGCTTGCACACCAAGCGCCTCGGCGTTGCTCTGGTCATCAGGAACCTTGCATCTCCCTCTTGATTTGCAGGCCGTCACATGCGACGACTTCCTGGCCGCTATGGCTGATGCCAACGGCGAGGACCTCTCCACCCTGGCCAAGTGCGCTCTTGTTTGCTTTTGGATCAAGGGGCGTGCCTGGTCTGTGCCGCGGTGTGTTTGGTGTGCAAGGCGCCAATGGCGAGCACCTCTGTGCCCTGGCGTAGTACGCTGTGCATACCATGCTGGGTGCCTGGTGCTTGCTCCGTCCAGGTGGTACAGCCAGGCGGGCACCCCGCGGGTGACCGCCCTCACTGCATACAACCCCTCGGACAAGACTTTCACCCTGAAGCTCAGTCAGGTGCGTGAAGCGTTTTATTATGCTTCTGGAGTGCTGTGGCGCTGCGCTGAGGTGCAGGTCCTCCCCGCTGGCTGCTTGGCAGCAACCGCCGTCTCAGTGTCCACGTTTCATACTGCCAGCTGTCGCTCCCCGCAAATGTTAACAACCGCTCAACCGCCCGCCCGCCTGCCCGCCCATGCCGTCTCATTGCAGACCATCCAGCCCACTCCCGGGCAGCCCACCAAGGACCCCGTGCTGATTCCCGTGCGCATGGGGCTGCTGGGCCCTGATGGCAAGGAGATGCCCCTCAAGCTGCGCGGGTGAGGCTGTCCTGCAACCTGTGGTTGCGGCAGAGGCTGCGTTTGGGATCGCTGCTGGCTGCGCCTCGTGGCGCTGCTGGGCTGAGTCTTTGTGGCGCTGCTGGCCCCGATGGCAAGGAGCCGCCGCTCCAGATGGGCAAGTGGCGTGCTTTGTCGCAGCCAGGGCGCCTGATGCTGCTGGATTGCCGCTGCTTGGCTTCCGGAGCCGCGGGCGCCCGGCTGACGACCGCCGCGGCGTGGCGCGTGTCGGACCCTGCCCCTCACCCGCTGCTGCCCTTGCCGCCGCGGCGTGGCGCGTGTCGGATCCTGCCATTCACCCGCTGCTGCACTTGCCCCCGTCCCTTCTCAGCGGCCCCGAGCTGGGCACGGAGACCGTGCTGCGGCTGGCCGAGGCGGAGCAGGAGTTTGTGTTCCAGGACGTTGAGGCGCGGCCCGTGCCCTCCCTGCTGCGCGGCTTCTCGGGTGAGTGCCGGCGGTAGGTGTTTGTTCAGCACAGGCGGTTGGTGTTCAGCACAGGCAGTTGTTGTTCCGAGCTCGATGTGCAGCTGTGCAGAGCTCGATATGCAGTTGTTGTTCAGAGCTCAATGTGCAGCTTCCAAGCGGTCCATTTCTTCATATCTTGCTCAGCGCACACCTGCCCATGTCGCCTGCCACTTGTTGCAGCCCCCGTGCACCTGACAGTGGAGGGTCAGACGGACGAGGACCTGCTGCACCTGCTGGCTTACGACACTGGTGAGTGGTTGGATCAGTCTGTTAGCTTGCTGCGTGGGCCAGGCAGGTTGATCCGCATCTATCTGCTGCACCTGCTGGCGCACGACACCGGTGGGTGGGTGGGGGGTGGGTGGGTGCTTAATGAGCAGGCGGGTGGGTGGCTCAGTTGGTCAGGTTGGCAGCGTGGCCAGACCGGCAAGGCTGCTGACACGGAAAGGTCGGTTGATGCGGATTTGCAGGCACCTGCTGGCCTGCACACCTGTGGGATCCTGGCGATTCAGGGGCCCGGTTGCCACCACCGGTGGGATCATGGGAGACGGGCCGCGTGCCGACCCCAACACGCTGCGTACCAAACACACGCTGAACGCCGACCCCTGTATCAACCTGACGCAGACTCCTTCAACCGCTGGGAGGCGGGCCACGTTCTGAACCAAACATACTGTGTTCAAATGCCCGCTGAAAGCCGGCCCCCGGTGTAAACCTGCCGCAGACTCCTTCAACCGCTGGGAGGCGGGCCACGTGCTGGCCAAGAAGCTGATGCGGGAGCTGTACCACGCCGCGGCTGACTCCAAGGAGGTTAGTCGGTTTGTGTGTCGCTGTCGCTGTATGTGTAGCCCAAGCTTTGCGTGAAGCCCCAGCTTTGGCTTCCAGTCCGGATGCAGGTGCGCCCTCCTGCTGCGCCAGCTCGACTTACGCGCACCGCTGCTGTGTTGCTTCTGCTGCTCTCGGCTTTGCAAAACAGCTCGGCTTAATGCACTGCTGTGCTGCTGCCGCTCCCGGCTTTGCACCCCATCTGAACTTACGTGCACCGCTGCTGCTGCTGCTGCCCCTCCTGCCTTTCCGCCAAACAGGGCAGCGTGGCGGAGCGGCTGGCGGCAGCGGGCGGCGTGCGGGCCAGCCTGGTCGACGCTTACCGCGCCCTGCTGACCGGTGAGCTCAGTTGGTGCACTTGGAAACCGGCTAGCGTGCAGTGTTCTTCTTACCACCCTGTGGTATGCAGATGATGAGGTGGGCGGTGTATCAAGGCGTCGCCATCTCGCTGCTGCAGCCCTAACCCCGAGTGAATCTAGTGAATCTCGCCTTGCCACCAAACAACTCCTGCAGACGACAAGGTGGACGGCGCCTTCAAGGCGTACGCCATCTCTCCGCCGGGGCCCCTACATCTTGCCTTATGGTAAAACATTTCACCCAACAACAACACCTCCTGCAGACGACAAGGTGGACGGCGCGTTCAAGGCGTACGCCATCTCGCTTCCCGAGCAGAGCGAGCTGGTTGACAAGATCCCCGAGGCCGACCCGGTGCTGCTGTACGAGGTGGGGACCACTGGGGGGAACTGGAGCTGCGAAGGTGTGTTATCGAATGCTACAAATAATGCCCCGCCTGTGGCAGGTCCGGGAGTATTTGACTCACGAGCTGACGCAGCGGCTGCTAAGTTATCGAATACCACAAATTGCCACGAATCAGGACTGATGTATTCGTTGCCACTTGCAGGTCCGGGAGTATGTGACCCGTGAGCTGGCGCAGCGGCTGCGGCCCGAGCTGGAGGCGGCGGTGGCGGCCAACGCCGACGGTGCGCTGTGCTGCGGTTCATGCTGTGCTGCATTTCATGCTAAGCTGCGGTTGTTGCTTGCTGCGGTTCATGCTGGGCTGGGCCGTGCTGCGCTGGGCTGCTGTGAGCCCAGTCAGAGTGCAGCCATGTGATGGCACCAGCTAGCCGCCCATGCCGCCTTCCTGGCTTGACTGAAATTGCCCGCACGCAAACCCGTGCAGCCCCCGGCACGCCGTACGAGTTCAACGCGGCGGCATGCGCGCGGCGAGCGCTGAAAAACAAGGCCCTGGTGGGTGTGCTGCACCAGTCGGTGCGGCGGGGTTGGTGGATTCAGTCAGCAGGGTGCGTGCGTTGATCGGCACTTGAGATCTCGCGCCCAGCGCGGATGGACCAGGCGCCGGCGGGTTGGGAAGGTGGGAGCCGCGGTTGTGGCAAAGCCAGAGCAGCGCCTCCAGGCCAGCGGACGGGTGGCGTGCATTCGCAATGTTCAACATGCTGTGCAACCCTGGAGCCAAGCCTGCAAGCTTGACAACACGAGAACATCCATCCTCCTCTTGTAACTCCTCCAACGTCCAACCCATCACGCCCCACCATCTGCTGACCGCAGGGCTACCTGGCTGCCCTGGGCGAGCCGGCTGTGACGGAGCAGCTGGCACGCCGGGCCAAGGAGGCAACCAACATGACTGATGAGATCAGCGCGCTTGCCGCACTGGACCGTGCCGGTGAGCGGCTTGTGTGCATGCCGCGGGGTGTGCCTGCGCCGCGTGGGCGGCCAGTTGGGCACGCCCCCTGGCTGCTGCCTTGCAAATGTGCCACGCTCAGCGCCAGTCTACCGCATGCGGGTGGCTGCTATTCCCGGCCGCAGGCGGCCAGCTGGGCACACACTCCGGCTGCTAAGCTGCTGAACGAATGATTCACCACCACCCCATCCATCCACCTGTCTGGTGCTCTCTCATGCGCAGGCGGCCAGCTGGGCGCATCCCCCGGCTGCGTGTCGGCGCGCGCCTCCGCCCTGCAGGGCTTTTACGACAAGTGGGAGGCAGAGCCGCTGGTGCTGCTCAAGTGGTTTGCGCTGCAGGTGGATGCCTAGGCAGTCGGTTTGGATCAGTGGCAGGTGCTGGGCATGACCTGCACCTGGTTGGAATGGATGACGCACCACTGCACTGTCCCTGCTGCTGATTTTTTGAAAAAGCAGGTCGATGGGCTGCCGCAACGACGTTCAGCCCTGTGGCGATGCTGCTTGGACTCAATCCAGCTGGCTGCTTGCCCTGCCCTTCCGCAGGCCGGCAGCAACGCGGCCGGCAACCTGGCGGCTGTGAAGGCGCTGGTGGAGCAGTAAGTAGGGTTCGGGGCTGGTGCGCTTTGCGGTTTGACAGCACGGCGTGGCCCTGTTCGTGCGCACACTAGCTGGACCCAATGCCCCAGTGACAAACCCGCCCAAGACTGCTGTCCCTTTTTGTGCCCTAGTGGGCTGGCGCTTAGCTGTTAAACTAGACTAAACTAGACTCTGTGTGCGCCCTGCCCCTCCTGCTCGCAGCCCCTCCTTCCACATCACCAACCCCAACTCCTGCTACTCGCTCTTCCTGGGCTTTGCGCGCTCCCCCGTCAACTTCCACGCGGGTGGGTCGCTAGTTAGTCAGGAGCAGGGTGCGGTTTAACCGTAGTACGAGCGCCTGGCCGCCGGCAATGGATAGGGCGCAGTGCCTCGGGGGCTGCCCAGCAACGCTGCGCTTGCGCTGAGGGCTGTATTCCACGTCACCGCATTCTGTCCACCGCTGCAGCCGACGGCAGCGGGTACGAGTTCCTGGGCGACATGGTGCTCAAGGTGGACAAGATCAACCGCCAGGTGCGCCATTTTGGGCGCCGTTTTTAGCTCCAATAAGCAGGGCGCCAGCTGTTGGTGGGCCAGGGACAGCTGAGGTGGACAAGATCGACTGCCAGGTGGGCCCGGGCGCTGTGTTGGGCCTGTCATCGTATTGTCCGATTCAGACAGGTGTAAAGCCAGCCAGCCAGCCAGCCAGCCAGCCAGCCCAGTTTTGGAAGCAGGTTGCCAGCTGTTGGGGTGGTTCAGAGGCTGGCGAGGCAGACAACACCAAGTCATCTAATCGCCAGGTTTGGTACCGTACCCACAGCTGGGTGTCGGCAGCGGCTGCGCCACCTCGGCGACCATCAGTAACACAGCCTTCCAACCTCGCCCCTTCTCTTCGCGCCTGCTGCCCCCGATCCCAGGTGGCCTCCCGCCTGGTCTCCGCCTTCAGCACCTTCAAAAACTACGACTCCGCCCGCCAGGTGGGTGCTCCCAAGCGGTGTGGCTAATTTTCTGGGCGCTCCCGTAGAGCGGAGCCCCCTTACTTTACTCCGTCTGCTGGCACTGTACGGGTGCTGCCAATGCGGGCCGCTTGCTGCTGCGTGCGGTGCAGTTGGCTCGCCAACGATCAAGGCCAGCGGCTGGGCTGCTTTGCAAACCCTAGCCCGCGCCCTCGGTCGCTCCACCCCGTTGTGTGTGCAGGCGCTGATGAAGGCGCAGCTGCAGCGCATCGTGGACACCGAGGGCCTGAGCGAGAACGTGTTCGAGATCGCGTCCAAGTCGCTCAAGGACGCGTAGAGGGGAGAGAGGGTACCAGGCGGAGCAAGCCGGGAGAATCGCGGCACCCTTGGGCGCCGGCGGCGTTTCTCTTGAGCACGCGGCAGCGTCGACATGATAGCCTCCCCCTGAACCATTTCATTCATTGCCTGCATCTCGGTCTGCACCTGGAATGCCGTTTGGCCGTCACCCAGCGTGTAAAGGTGGGCCGCCGGTGCAGATGCCCGATGCGGTTGATGCCCACGAGGCAGGGCGGCATGGGTGCCCTGGAGTTGTGTTTGGTGCGGTTAGTCCCTCCCGCAGCGTTCTTGTCTGCTGCTCCCTTCAGCGAATTCGGATTCCCGCATCCCCGACTGATTCACGCCCCAGAAACCCCAGCGCCCGCCCGGGAATGCTGGGCGCCCTAGCTTTGCCTGTTGGGCCCCTGACGGCCCGCAGGATGTCCGGAGCGGCCGTAGCGCGACCGTCGGTCACGGCGCCGCTGCGGGGTTGGGGTCCCCGCCGCCGGCCCGCCGTCGCCGGGCGCCGCCGCTCTGCCCCAACACGCGCCATCCTCACGGTCCAGCTCTCCAACGGCGACGTGGCGGTGGACGAGGTGGAGGCATTGCGCCCGCCCCCGCTTCCCACCACGCAGGCGATTCTGCTGGAAGGTATGCCCATACCTGCCGCTGCTGCCGCCACCATGCCCGTTCCCCGCGCCCCACTGTCACCCACTCGTCTTGCCCGCCTCTCGGTGCAGGCTTTGGGTGGCAGAGCTGGCAGGGCAACGCCTGGTGGCGCACGCTGCGCGGCCAGGTGCCAGATCTGGCCAAGCTGGGCATCACCCACATGTGAGCCGGGTGTGGCGGTTGGGCGCCGGCAGCATGTGCCCGCTCGCCAACTGGGTGCCGGCCGCTGCTGGCCCCACTCCATCCCAGCTTTGCCGCCTCCAGCTGAATGCCCTGCACGCTGCCGCCTCCCCTCGCAGCTGGCTGCCACCCCCAAGCTCCAGCGTGTCCAATGAGGGCTACCTGCCGGGCCAGGTGAGGCCGGGTGCCGGGTGCGCTGCTGCGGCAAGAACCGAGCCTGGAGAGTGTGGGGGCAGCGTGGTGGCTTGGAAGCGGCAGGGAACTGCTGCGAGGCTGTGAAGGGGGTGCAGCCGCTGCGCCCGGATGCGCCCCGCCTGCTCGTGCGACCGGCAGCGCAGACCGCCCAACCCTGTCCCAACACAGACCGCGACCCTGCCTCTTTGCCCCGCCCCTGCAGCTGTACAACCTGAGCAGCCGGTACGGCAGTGAGGAGGAGCTGCGCGCGCTGTGCGCCGACCTGCTGCGCGCAGGCATCCGGTAGGCTCACGCCCGATTGCGCAGCTGCTGCCTGCAGGGAGTGGTGCACAGCCCGCTGGCCGTGGGGCACAGCTGCCGCATCCGCTGTCGCTCAGCTTGCGCTGCTAGCCTCCGACAATGCAGGCCCATGGCCGACATTGTGATCAACCACCGGTGTGCTGACGACCAGGACGAGACTGGCGCGTGGACGGTGTACAGGTGCGGCCCCCCGCTGGCACACTCTGATGCCGCGCGGCTGTTGCCGCTGCCCTGCAGACAGCAGGCGGCGCCAGCCTGCTGACGGCCTCTCCTCATCATGCTCCGCCGACACACTGTGGCGTGCTGCACTCCACAACCTTGGCCCACGCAGGGACACGGTGCCGCACCCCGGCAGCAGCATCGCGTGGGGCCGGTGGGCCATCACCAGCAACGATCCCTCCTTCCGGGGCCAGGGCGCGCCCGACAGCGGAGAGGACTACGGGCCGGCGCCGGGTGGGCAGCGCAGGCGCCCCGCTTGCTGCGTGGTGTGTGCCGGTTGGCGAGCGGCTGCTGCTGCCTCCTGCTGCCATGTCTGTGTGCGTCCAGAGCGCCTCCAGCCCCAGGCTCCCCTGCCGCACCTGCCCCCAGACCTGGACCACACCAACCAAGCAGTGCGGGATGGCATCGTGGACTGGCTCACCTTTCTGCGCTCCCACATCGGCTTCGAGGGCTGGCGGTTCGACTTTGTCAAGGTGCGGAGCGCTGACCTCTTGAACAAAATTGATATGTGCGTGTGAATGCTGGCCTCCTACAGGAGCTGGGGCGGAGCAGGGGCGGGGCAGCCGGGGTTGCACTGGTTGGAGTGCAGCGCTGGGCGCATGTCGAGGCGCCGTCCCCGACGCAGCCTCCCTCATCAGTTCCTGCCCCACCGTGTACGCCGAGACCGACAGGCGGATCCTGCACCCCCCTCCCTCCAGGGCTACCACCCGCGGTTCACTGCTGAGTACGTAGAGCGAACCGTGGGGCCCGAGGCCTTCTGCGTGGGAGAGAACTTTGTGGACCTGCGCTGGTGCGTGCATGTATTGCCAATTGTGTGTGTGTGGTGTTTAGGCACTTCAAAACCACAGGCCTGTTTGCTTGGGCGACTGCTTTGTGGACCTGCGCTGGTGGGCTGGGTGGTGTGCGGGGGCAGTTGAGCGATGTTTGCGTGGCATGCAACGGACCCGCCGCCATGGGGCCTGGGGCAGAGGCGTGCCGTGAGCAGTGCGGCTGCCTTGGCCTGCGGCCGTTGTTCGTGGTGAGCCAGCCGCTTCTGGCTGCCGACCCGCCCCTCCTCCCTGCCCCGCCCTCCCCGTTCTGAGAGCAGGCAGGGCAGCAACCTGGAGCGCAACCAGGACGACGCGCGCAACCGCTTCAAGGGCTGGCTGCGCGAGGCGCGCCACTGCTGCCTCTTTGACTTCATCACCAAGTAAGTGAGGGGTGAGGGGCGGGGGTTGAGGGGGCTGCCCAGCTGTGACCCCAGGGCTGGCTGCTGCCCTGTGCTGGCTGGGTGGTTGATTGGAACGGAGCGCTTCCTGACCCCCAACACCAGCTGAGCGCTGAGCTAGGGGTTGCCTTGCCTCCCCTGATGGTCTCTGTCCCCCACTCCTACCCCCTCCCTCTACAGGGGCGTCCTGCAGGAGGCGGTGAAGCACACCGAGTACGACCGGCTGCGGGACGGCGGCGGCCGCGCGCCGGGCCTCATCGGCTGGTGCCCCGACATGGCCGTCACCTTTGTGGACAACCACGACACCGGGTCCACGCAGCAGGTGGGGTGGTGGCGGGCGGGCAGGGGCTGAGCACGCTGTGTCACCCAGCCACGGTGGCTGGAAATGTTTGGCACACAGGGGCAGGCAAACCGGCCTGGAGATTGTTTCACACACAATGGCTGCCTGCAACCACCCCACCCCCGCAGCACTGGCCCTTCCCCCGGGGACACCTGGGCCTGGGCTACGCCTACATCCTCACCCACCCCGGCATCCCCTGCCTCTTCTGGGAGCACCTGGCGGAGGCGCCGCTGCGCCAGACCATCGCAGACTTGGTGGGCGCTGGGAGGGGATGCAGGGCATGCGGCTGCTTGCAGGCTGGGGTGTTGGGTGTTGGGTGTTGGGTGTTGGGTGTTGGGTGTTGGGTGTTGTGCGCCGCCCGTGCCAAGCCAGGCCAGCAACTATCCTGCTTGCCTCCTCCCCAACCGCCTTCACCTCGCCCCCTCCATGCCAACCCTGCCTCCGTGCAGGTGGCGCTGCGGCGGCGGGCGGGCATCCAGGCGGACTCCAAGCTGGAGATCCTGGCGGCTGAGCGCGACATGTACGTGGCCCGCATCAACGGCAACGTCACCCTCAAGCTGGGCCCCCGCTTCGACATGGGCGGCCTGGTGCCTCGCAAGGAGGACGGCTGGGCGCTGGCCGCGGCGGGCAACGACTTTGCGGTGTGGGAGAAGAAGTGAGGGGGAGGTGGAGGGGGCGGCGGTGGCCAGCGGGGCAGCGGGATCGACACGCTGCTCTGCTGTGCCTCCCTGCCCTACGAGTCGCCCGGCCAAGCTTTGATTGGTAGGCCGAGGCGCCGATGCAAATATTTGGTTGCCTGTATAGTGTGCAGCCGCAGTGGGCTGCTGGTCCCCAGCGCCTGCCATTTTTTCACAGCCTTTTTCCAGCATGCGGCACTGCATGTTGCGCAGCGCCGTGTTATAGCGTTTGAGAGTTGAATTGTTTGATTACTGCCCTGTTGCGAGATGCTGTGCCCACACTGCCTGTGCTCTGTCTGTGTACCACTTTTGACCCACCCTGCTCCCGACGCCTGATATTCTAAGCCACGGCTGCCCGTTTGGTCAGCTCAGGACTTGAACTGCCCCAATCCCCTTGTGCGCCGTGCGCAATGACAGCGTGCGGCCACGCTATGTGTAACGTATTGCAAAGCCGGGAGACACTTGCACCTGTGCGGCTGCCCTTCCTTAGCCAGCTTGCTGCAGTTATGTTACAATCGGGGCAGCGGCATGCAAACACTGCCATGGGCAGCCTGCCGCCAAACGAGCGGCAGCCGCCGCAGGGCGCCCAGCGCCCAGCCCGCACGGCGCGGCGGTTAGAGCGCCAGCGGGTCTGCCGAGTTGCAGGGGTGCTCCTGCGGCCGCGGGTAGTAGCGGAAGTGCAGCTCGCCCACGTCCTCGCCACGCACCTTGGTCCAGCCGGCCTGGGTGACGTGGTAGACTGCGGAGCGGGGCAGGGTTTTGGGGAGGGACGGGGTGGTAAGCGGCAGGGCGCAGGGCATGGGGCACGGAAGGAAAGCACTGTGATCGAGCAGCTGCTGGTGGCGTGGCAGTCTGGACAGTGGATTGCAGGTGAACGGGGCAGGGGCAGGCGAGGGATGAGGCAGCGAGGTGTGGGGGTGTGGTGAGCAGGAGGGGCTGGTGCGGCACGCGCTGGGCAACTCACCCCAGCATGAGTACAAACGGGATCAATTCCGTTTGGGCCACCAACTGAGGAACACAGCCAGGCTACACGAGCCGGGGCGCATGAGCTCACCCGACACGGTGCCGCCCGAGGCGGCGTCGCGGAAGGTGGCGTGGTAGATGGAGCGCAGGCCCAGCTCGATCGCCTCCTCCACGCTCAGGTCCCAGCGGTAGCCCTCGTCCAGCACGCCGTAGGCGTACAGGCTGCGGGGAGCAAGGGATGGGCGGCACTGGCTGAGCAAGGGAGAGCGGCACTGGGTGAGCGCAAGACGTGTGGGCGCAAGACGGGCGTGAGTGCAAGGGGGGCATGAGGTAGTGCGGCCAGTCCCCAGTGGTGGCCCTCGTGGAGCACGCAGCTGCAGGCGCGAGCATGATGGTGCGGCTGACTGGGGCGCCATATCCCAGCGCAACCAGAGAGAGCCTGCTGTGTACGTGCCGGAGCCCACGCTGAAGAGCTTGCCCTCGATGCCCGCTTGCCACTGCTGTAAAGTGTCCCAGCACAACACAACCGAGAGAGCCTTCTGGGTTCACCTGCCGGAGCCCACGCTGAAGAGCTTGCCCTTGGTGCGCTGGCCGTCGCTGTCCACGTAGTACAGGCCTGGCCCCACCTCGTCCCAGCCCGCCACCATGGTGCCCTGCAGATCACGGCGGCAGTGCAAGTGCGCAGCGTCAGGTGGGGCTCCCCGCAGGGCGACAGGCCTGGACCCACATCGTCCCAGCCCGCCACCATGGTGCCCTGCAGGTTGTGGCGGCAGGTTGTGGCCGCCATGCAAGCGTGCAGCGTCAGATGGGGCTCCCCCATGCAAGCGCGCAGCGTCAGATGGGGCTCCCCCATGCAAGCGTGCAGCCTCAGATGGGGCTCCCCCATGCAAGCGTGCAGCCTCAGATGGGGCTCCCCCAGGGCAACGTTGACCTTGATGCAGCACGCCGACCCGCGTTCGATGTGCCGCCGTTGACACCCACGGCCCAGCACTGCACGCGTGAGCAGCCCAAGCTCAACCCACCATGGACAGCCCATGAAAAGGGTGCTGGATCGGGCACGCAGCCATTGCATCTCAACCCTCACCAGCCAAGTGCATCAACCCACCCACCATGGACAGGCCCATGCCACGGTAGGAAAACATGGTGTTGGCCAGCAGCTTGGAGGCGCCCCGCACCGTGATGCGCTTGCCGTTGTTCAGCTCGTACAGCCGGCACTGCAGGGGTTGACAACCGTGAGGTTTGCTTGGTTGACAAACGTGGGCTTTGCTTTCTGTCACAACAACTGTAAAAAAGTTAAAAGAAGAAGATCGTGTGCTTGCGTTCAAACGTGAGTGGCAGCTGAACACTGATGCAGGCAGTAGTTTTCCTGCTGATGTGTTCAGCTCGTGCAGCCGGCACTGCGGCATTGAGGTGTGGTATTAGGTAACCGAAGTTCAAGCGGCCTGCTTTGGGCACCTCGAAGAGGTGCAGCATGAGATGGTGTGTTCAAGGCACGCCCGGTCGCCGCAGATTGCGCTGGTACAGCAACCGCAGCAGGCCAAAGATGCCTACCGCCCCAGGCTGCGCTCCCAGAGCTGGCAGCCTGCTGCTTAGTAGCATGCAGCGGCAGGGCAGGGAAGCAGGTAGGCATGCGGCGACCAGGAGCCCACCTGCCGCCCCAGGTTGCGCTCCCAGAACTGGCAGTCTGCCGCGCCGCCCGCCATCGTGCCCAGCAGGTAGGGGTTGATCTCAATCACTTTCTTCACGGTTTGTGACGCTGCGGGGCGGGGCCGGGGACGAGATGGCGGGGGCAGCGGCAGGTCAGGACGGGTAGGAGGGATGCTGGACAACACTGGACGCCGCGTTGCGCACAACAAGCCGTGCCACAAATCCACCAGCATGGCCGCAGCGCCAGCAGCTTGCCGGCAACCGAAACACAGCGCAGACAAACATACAGCACATAGTACAGGACAACTGAAACACTGGTTTCATGTCACGACTCACAGATGTAGGAGCCCTGGCTGGCCCGCGAGTCCACCGCAATGATGACGCCGCCCTGCACACACAAGGGGGGTGCACACCGAGTGGGGGTATGGAAATGCTGCTGGGTTGAGTGAGCCGAGGACAGGGGTTGCACGCAGGAGGGGGTATGGAAATGCTGCTGGGGTGAGGGAGCTCGCGGGCAGGGGGCGGCTGCATTGGGGACATGAGCAGGGCGCTGCAGGCCATCCGCGCCGGCACGCTGCGCCATCGGGGGCGGCAGCGGGGGCGCGCACGCCAGCGGGCAAGCGCACACGCGATGGCGGCATGGCAGCACCAGCCAGCCCAAGCAGGCGCCCCCAACGAGCCGCGCCTGGAAGATGAATCCTAGTGTGGTGGTGCCGTGGTTGGGCTTCACAAACTCCACAACCTCCCGCTCAAACGAGTCCAGCTGCGGGCAGAAGGCAGGCAGAAACGAGCAGCAATTGGAACGATGCGGGAAGAGGCCCAGCGGCAGGGTATGCCGAGGGCAGGCTGCGTCGGCGAACCTGACGGGATGTCAATGCTGGTCAAAGCACTGCAACAGTCCTCGAGCCAGAGCTGCAGCGGCACAGCAGGCTGGCAAGCTGCAGCCCCAACCAGCGGGAGCAGAAGCGCAGGCGGGCACAGGCACCACTGCCGGCTGCCGCTCACGTCGTGCACCGCCGGCAGCGGGAAGCAGTCTGCCGCCGGGCCGCAGCCCGCGATCGCGTCCAGGCCCACTGTCTCCCGGGCGGGGCCCGCGGGCTGCTCCAGCATACTCAGGTCCAGCTTGCCGAAGGGCGCCATCCTGTGCCGCTGCTGCCCCTCTCTGCCGCCGACCAGTCCGATGCCGACGCTGCTAGTGTCAGCCGCCCCTCGGGCGGTCTCCCGAGCGCAAAAAAGCGGCGACCGACGATCCCCCGAGCCCAAAGCGCTGGAAGCCGGCCTGGATCGTTCGATCAAAGTGTGGGACCCGCAAGTTAGTCTCTGATCGGCGCTCGGAGCCCAGCAAGCATGGGCGGGCTGCCGGCTGAGCTGGCTCCTCCGCCGCCCTCCGCCCGCATCAAGTCAGCTCAGGCCGCCGTTCATGCTGCTTACAGGAAGTCACGTCCATCGTATCATGTTGTCTGACATTCATTTGAGGCGCAGCAGGTTCAAGGGTACCGCTTCTACTGCGTCTAACAGTGCACGCAGGTCCATCTATCTGCTGAAGGCCCGCCCTCAGCTGCTGCTGCTGCCGGCCTGCACCTCCTCGAACAGAGCCTGGGCCTTCTTCACAAGCATGTGGTCCTCCCCATAGCCAGCCAGCGCCTTGAGGTGCTTCTGCGGGCAGGGAGGGCACCAACCGGCGGCAGCAGAGGGTGGGAGGCAACGCCAGGCACAGCGAAAGGCGGGCGTCTGCGGGAGTGGGGTAAATCTGCGGGGCGTGGCCGGGCGCCCATGGCGGCGCAGGAGATGAGGACATGCCCTGGAATGTGGTGCTACCAACTAATCGCATGCCCGGCCATGCCAAAACCACGCTCGCCCCCAGCCACACGGCACACCATGCCATGCCTTGACGTGCCATGCCATGCCATGCCATGCCACCCAGCGGACGGCATGGGCGCGCCAAGGCCCTGCGATGCGGCTACCCAGCTAGATCCATGGCATGGCTCAGCCTTGCTTCCACACCTGCATCGCCTTCAGGTTGCCTGCCCTACAGCCTGCAACCCATATTGCATGCTCAGCAAGCTGCTGGCCTTCCAACCCACCCGCAAACCGCTGGAACACCGCCCTGGTTACTCGCCCTCTCCCCACCTGCATTGTGTCAAGGTGCTCTGCCTTGCGACCGCCATCCGCCACGCCATCTGCTGCCATCTCCCGCAGCCCAATCAGGGCCAGCATGAAGTCGATTTCCTCGTTGGCTGGGTTGCCCTCCCCCAGGTTGGCAACTGAACATCAAGGGGTGGGTGGGGGGCAGTTAGCACCAGCAACAGGGCATCGAGGCTCAACGCCGCCTTGCCCACCCAATGAAGGGGCTGAGGCGACGCGCCTCACGCAGCTGGGGGTGCGGCTTGTGTCGCATGTACAACAGGAGCAGGGCGAGCATGGACTCTATGGGGAGGCGGCGGAGGCTGCCCATCCACTATGCAACTCGAGGCAGGAACACGCCGCACGTGGCGGGCAGCTCGGCAAACCAGCACTGCCCGGGGCAGCCCGGCTCAACTCACCCAGGGAGGGCGCGGCCTCGTGCAGCATCTGTTACGCGGCGTCGTACCAACCACCCCACCCCACAAGTGAACGAGCACGGCGCAAAATCATGCAAGATGGGCTGCACTCACCCAGGGCTGGGGCGACCTCGTGCAGCATCTGCTTGGCGGTGTCATACTCGCCGAGCAGCGCCAGCACCATGCCCAGCCGCTGCTGCACCGTCAGCAGGTGCTCCTCTGCAGCTTGAGTTGGAGGGAACGCGTGCAAGTTCAGGGCATGCTCGGAGCGTATGCAAGTTCAGGGCATGCATGAGCACAAAGGCAAGGGCATGTGGTCGAGGGAGGGATCAGCGTGCCGCAATCCAATCTCACCTCACCACATGGCACCTCTTCCCAAGTCTTGCGCTGCGCAGAGGGGCACACAACACAGCCAGACACAAACTGCGAGCCAACCAAGTATGCCCAACTCGCCTGCCTCCGGGAAGTGTTGGCGCACGGTGGCCAGCGACCGCCGCAGCGACTCGGCCGCCGCCTCATACTTGCCCATGACGTACTGCGGGCAGATGTGGGAGCATGGGTGGCTGTGGTTTGAAACCCTCACACACACAATGCGCATCGTCCAGCCACAGGTTGCTGCCTCAACCTTGCCCCGCAGATATTGCGCAAACAACCCGAGGTTGCGCAAAACAACAAAAGGTCAGGAGCAGGGCGGATCGAAGCAGAGAAGCGTGCTGCACGTCTGCCCATCAGCGCCGCATCCGATGCGCACAGCGGTCAGCCACCAGGCGCTATGCATGCATGCCGGGGCCCATGCTCTCACGTGCCGCAGCTACAGCCCAGTCGCAGCCGTGGGTTTGTGGTGATCTGTACAGCATTGGATTGCCTGCCCACCTGCAGCGTGCCGCACTGGTAAAGTGTGAGCGCCACGTGCTCAAAGTTGTCCCCCGCCGCCATGTGCAGCCGCACATCCTGCACAGACCAGCGGCAACACCGTTCATTCAGTACAACTCAAGCGCCACGTGCTCAAGTTGCTGCAAAGTGCAGCCGCACATCCTGTGCGAACAAATACAACCAAATCCGCACAATCTGCCTTGCCCGTCCATGCATTCCTGGGCGGAGCGGCAGGCACGACAGAGGGCGCCACCTGCAGCCATGTGCAGCCACACATCCTGCCCAGCACAATCAGGAGGCACGTTCTGTACGCGTTACGTGCCACGTGCCGCGTGGCAACCAGCCGTGCCGCGTGACAACCACGGCACAGCTTCCAGCTGCACCCGCTGCCGGCAAGCTCACCAACCGCAGAGCGCTTGGCGTAACTGCCCACCGCTGCACACCGCCCAAATCAGTCAGCGGACACAGTCAGACAAAAGCAGCGCCTTGCCTGGTCGTACAGAGCCTCTGCAAGTTCCTGCTGGTTGGACTCGAGCGCCGCCATGATCAGCCTGCTGTGCTCCCTGCACAGCACAGCATAACGCAGACTAGCAGGAGAAGTAAGCCTCCCTTTTGGTGAGCCTGCTGTGCTCCCTGCGCAGCGCACAGCACAGAGCGGCGCAGCATGGCACAGGGTGAGCAGGGTGGCATCGCCAGCTGGCTGTGCTCCCCGCCGATTGCGTCAAGGCGCCACGTGACTGGGTGCATACATGGTTGCTGGCATTCAAGCCAAGCGCACCTGAGCCCTGCCGCCACCAGCGGGCAGTCGCTGCCCAGCTGCTGGCCCACCAAAGCGGTCATACATTGACTGTTGCAGCAAGTGCTGCACACAACAAGTGCTGCACACAACAAGTGCTGCACACAGCAAGTGCTGCCCGCCCACCCACCTGAGCGCTGCCGCCACCAGCGGGCTGTCGCCGCCCAGCTGCTGCTCCATGGCCTGCAGGCCACCTTCCATCTCCTCAAAGTGCGGCCCCACAGCTGCGGCAGCAGGGAGGGCAGAGAACATGCAGGCAGCAAGGCAGCAAGTTGAGTCAAAGTGCGGTCCCACCGCTGCGGCAGGAGGGAGCTGGGCTCAGTCAGCAAGCAAGAAGAGGCACAAGTTGAGCCACAGTGCGGCCCACCGCCGCGGGCACGGAATGGTTTCCCCAGTTGTGTGCGGCCGGCAAGTGCTCACTCAAACGGCGGACACTGTTTAGCAACGACGCTTGCTGGACAGCCCAAAAACGGCGCACCATCGGCGGTGAGGTTCTGCGCCTGCTGCGCCAGTGCATGGTAGAAGCGCGCCTCCCCCAGCCCCAGCTCAAACTTGTCCTTCGTTTCCTGCAGCTCCTGCACTCGGGAGGCAAGTGTGCGGACGTACGTGGTTGGTGAGCAGCAGCATGCACGTAGGCTGCAATCGCAAGGCCATGGAAAAGTATGCGGTCCTGCGGCCCCCGCCCAATCTCACCGCCTCCTCCTCCTCGTCCTCCCCCTTGAGCTCCGCCAGCATGCCCAGTGCCTTCTCCAGGCTGCTGATGGCCTGCCCCGTGTACAGCTGCGCAGCGGGCAGGGCGACGGCAGCAGGGTCAGCATGGCGTGTACTGTGCAGCGGGCAGGGCAATGGCAGCAGGGTCAGCATGGCGTGTACAGCTGCGCAGCGGGCAGGGCAAACGGCAGCGGGGTCCGTCAGCATGCCGTTTGCTGCTTGGGAGCGACTCGAAACGGTGCAGCAGGCATGCGGCACGGCAGTCGTATATTGAGATGCAACCGCCCCAGGCTGCTGCCGTGCAACCAACGGAGCTGGACGGGGCGCGTACATGCCTCCACCTGCGGCCCCTGCGGTTGCCCGTGCCCAGCAGCGCAGCGGAACAACCCGAGTTGTGAACTAGCTCTGCCCATGCACACCCACCCGCGCCCCTTGCGGATCGTCTGCCCCCGGCAGCGCAGCGGAACAACTCCGGCTGTGCACTAGCCCTGCCCATGCACACCCACCCGCGCCCCTTGCGGATCGTCTGCCCCCGGCAGCGCAGCGGAACAACTCCGGCTGTGCACTAGCCCTGCCCATGCGGCCCACACCCACCTGTGCTTCTTGCGGGTTGCCCGTGCCCAGCAGCGCGGCGGCGTAGCGCGTGGCCGCAATGGCCATGGCAGGGCCAAAGCCGCTGTCGTGCTCCCTGAGGATGTCCAGGGCTTGCTTGGCTGCGAGGGCAGGAGCCATGGGTGTACATTCCATCGTTCAGCAGAGACCAACATCCCCTGCCTGCGTGTATGCTCAGTGCGGAGGTCCAGGTGAGGGCTTGCTTGGCTGCTGTGAGAGGCACACAGGGGAGCCAGGGGAAAGACAGCAGGCACCGGCTGGCGCAGGAGCTGGGCTGCACCCAGCTGCGCTGCATGCAGCAACGTTCAATGACAATACGGCTGCACGCAGGGCGGATGGCACGTGGCACGGCCCTTCACACCACCCGGCAGGACACAGCGTGCAGCAGCACTGCCCGCCTGCTTCCGCCGCCTCGGGCATGCGCTTGTGCAGCAACCAAACCGCCAAGCGATGCCCACAGCAGGGCAGTCACAGCACGGCCCATCAGGGTATAAAAGAAGAAGAAGAAAAAGGCCCACCTGCCTCCGCCGCCTCGGGCATGCGCTCGTGCAGGAATCGGATCACGCACAGCTGGTCGTACAGCGCCGCCAGCTCCAGCGCATTCGCCCCCAGGATCTCCTCTGCTTGCTTTGCGCCTGCAAACATGCGGCAGCAGCAGTGGTGCAAGCTTCGTTGAGCAGGCGGCAGCCGAGGAGTCAACGTGCGCACCGCACCCACTTGGTCTGCGGATGGTCAGGGTGGGTGCGCATGCGGCACATGCATGCTGGCCATGCGCCGCTGCGGTCTGTCTCCATGCTGCATGCGCCACCAATGCATCACCGTCCTCAAGGGCAGCAGATGTGCGCAGCCCAGCCCAATCTGAGCCCCCTGAGCCCACTCCCAGCGCAGCGCAGCGCACCTTCCGACAGCACATACTCCGCTTCCATGGGCTTGCCCTGCTGCACCATCTCAAATGCCGCCTGGATGAGGCGCTCAAACGCCTCTGCCATGGCATCCGCTGCCTCATCATCGCTCAACTCTTCCTCATCGCTGGCCGAGCCTGCAACCTCGCTGCTGCCGCCGGCGGCGGCTGGCGGCGGCGGCGGCGCGCTGCCGCCCGCCTGCCGCTCCGCCATCAGTACGGTGGCGGAGCTGATGCCGCGGGTGAGCTGCCACGAGGCTGCGAGCGCTGGAGGGGCGCCAGGGGCTGTGGGCTGCGGCGGCGCGAGTCGCATGTGTGGCGTTCCCGCCGCCGGCGCTGCTGACCCTGATGCTGGGGCCTCCAGCAGTCCTGTGGAGCAGCGCAGTTGCGCCAGAGCGCCCCGCAGGAACCTCGACCTCGACAGCGCCATTGCCGCTGGGCTTGGCGGGCGATCACGCTTGTGAACCTTTGATGGCAACGCGCTGGTTTGGGTTCGAGCATTGGACGGCCGGCACCTGCAGCATGTGCGGCATGGGTGGCGCGGAGAAAGCACCTGCCGTCTTGCAGGCCTCCCGGCATCCGCTCCGACACTTCCGATCGCGTACACCATGCAAACCACCGCACTGGCAGCAGTGGCAGCGCCCCCGCGGGCAGGGGCGCTCGCGCCGGCAGGCCCGCGGCGCAGGCAGCTTGTGCGGCCCTGGGTGCGCTGCTCGGCCACCGTGAGCGAGGAAAAGGCAGCGGCGCAGGGTCAGGCGGCGGGTGGCCAGCAGCCCGGCGGCGGCAACGGCGCCCTTGCGGGCGCTGCTGCTCCGGCCTCGCAGCAGCTGCCCCAGCTGCCCGAGCTCCCAGTGAACCAGACCGTGTGCATGGAAGGTGAGACACAAGCACGGAGCAGCAGGGGGGGTGGCAGAGAGGCAGGGGCGTGTGCAGGCAGCGCGGGCGTTTAACGCCAGTACATGCGTACGCCGCCCGAGTGGTGGAGGAGTGGGGGCCCTCGGGGGCACCGCCCACTTGCCGTAAGCAGCGCAGCTGCGCCCTCCCCGTGCTGCTGGTGCGTCACCGGTGGCGGTGGCACGCACGCAACCCCTTCCTCCCACCCCCTGTACTGCAGGGTTTGGGTGGGACAGCCACAAGACCAAGCCATGGTACAAAGTGGTGGAAAGTAAGATTCCGGAGCTCCAGGCGTCTGGCATCACACACCTGTGGCTGCCGCCCCCCAGCCAGAGCGTTGCACCGCAAGGGTACCTGCCCGGACAGGTGCGGGGGAGGGAGGGCCGGGGCCGGTTGGCACACAGCAAACGGGTGGCCGAGTCAGGTTGAGGGCTGTGTGGCTGGCGAAGGGCTGGCACGGTGGAGGGAGCAGCTTGCGGTGGAGGGATCAGCTGCTGCAGAGGCCGCAGTGCGTGTCTCCAGCGCCCAATGCTCGTTGCCTCCTCGCTCGCGGCGTTGCGCCACGCACAGCCGGGCAGGCCAGGCACCTGTTGCCGCATGTCCCACTTTGCGCCTGCGCCTCCAGCCTCCCGCCGCCGCACATAGCAGCCAGTACAGGCGTTTGGCTTCACAGAGGCGCCCATGCCTCACAGCCTCTTTGACCCATCTCAATGCCCACCGCAGCTGTACAACCTCAGCAGCCAGTACGGCAACGAGGCGGAGCTGCGGGAGCTGAACCGCAAGCTGCGGGAGGCAGGCATCCGGTGAGGGGTTGGATGAGGGAGCTTGCCAGTTGTTGGGCTTGCGAGCTGAACCGCAAGCTGCGGGCAGCGAGCATCCAGCGGAGTTGTGCGGCTCTTCGGGCGGTCTGGGATGTGCCAGCTCAGAGTGCAGGGGGCAGGGCATGCGCCCAGCCAGGAGCGAGGGCTGCCCCTGACTTGCGCTGTTGGCTGGCCAACAACCCTCCTGTGGCGAAGCAGCCGCCACCTTACCTCCCTGTGTCCAGTGCGTCCCTGCCCTCCTGCCCCCAACCCTCCTCACACGCCGGTGGCGTACATTGCGATCCACCACCGCTGCTGCCCATGCCTGGCCTGATGCGGCATCTCTCAAGCACCAGTTTGCGGCCTGCTCCTCTGCTGATCACAGGCCGGTGGCCGACATTGTGATCAACCACCGCTGCGCCGACAAGCAGGACGAGAACGGGGTGTGGAATAAGTATGGAGACGACGTGAGTTGGCCCTCCTGCTTGGCTGTATTGTTTGCAGCGTGCCATGGGCGTTGCGTGGTGGCTGGTGGGTTGGCCGGCTTGCCTACCTGTTGCTACATGGCTGTTTTGTTGCTGCGTGGCAACGTGCATGTGGAACAAGCACGGAGATGACCTGAGTTGCGCCGCGTCATGCCTGATGTGCTGATGCTGCAGATGATGCAATGTGCTGCACTACAGCATGCATGCGTCGCACAGCATGGCTACCACGGCAGGGCGGGCTTGTGACAGCGCCACATGCCTGAGGCGCCTGCCATGTGCTGTGCCTGCTCACACCTGCCGTGTGCTGTGCCTGCTGCATGGTGCAGGTCGACCACAACGGGCGGCCCATCAACTGGGACAAGTGAGCACAAACTGTTGCACCCAGGCAAACGACGGCAGCCGTTGCCATGCCTGCGCCCAGCTACTGCACTGCCCATGCGTGGCGTGCACGTGCCTGGAACCACGCCCCGCCCACCACACACTTTGTTCTAGTTCTACACCGTCCTCCCGATCCCACTCGCCAAGTGCCATTCACATCCTGCTCGCCGGGTGTCACTCAGATCCTTCTTTTCCTCTACCGTGCAGGTGGGCCATCACCAGTGATGATCCCAAGTTCCGAGGCACAGGCAACAAGGACAGCGGGGACGATTACGAGGCGGCGCCAGGTGGGCATAGCATGATGCAGCAGGGCGGGCACAGCAGCGCAGCAGGGTGGACGGGCTAGCCGCAGGAGGGCCATTGCGCTCATGAGGCAGCTGGAGCGCAAGTGCTCCGGCGGTCAAAGTTGCTCGACTCCACTGGGTGTGTGCGCTTGCAAAGTCTTGTGCGCAAGTCTTGTGCAGGCCTGGACCACCACAAACCGCAGGTGCCGGAGAGCCTGATCGACTGGCTTATGGTTCCAACGCAGCTGGCAACAGCCTTTCCTTGCAACCCTCCCATTGTGCAGACCTGGACCGCCACAACCCGCAGCTGTGGGAGAGCCACACCTCCTGGACCATGGTTCCACCGCAGCTGGCAACAGCCTTTCCTTGTTACCCTCCCCCTGTGCAGACCTGGATCACCACAACCCGCAGCTGCGGGAGAGCCTGATCGACTGGCTCAACTGGCTGCGCGATGACATCGGCTTCGAGGGCTGGGTGGGTGAATTGCACCTTAAGCGCTTTTAGGCTGGCCGTTGCATGCATCCCATCCTTGCAAGCAGCAAACCCCTCGGAGCATTGCTGGAGCTCGGAGCATCTCGAGCTGTTGCATGCCCGCCCTTGTGCCTGTTGCCTGCCACCCCCCTCCCTCCCTTGCTTGCCTTCCAGCTGGCCTGTGCCACCTCGTTGCCCAACTCCTCACAGCTGCCGTCACGGTTGCCCTCCCTGCCATCCTACGCCTCTGCAGCGCTTTGACTTCATCCGTGGCTATGCCCCAGAATACTGCCGCGAGTGAGCAGGGGGGTGTACTGCTATGTCAGAATCAGCGTTGCGTTGTGCTGCCGCGCACGCTCGCCCGGTCCCAGAACACGGCCAGCGTGGCGCCGCAGCCGGCCACCGGCAGGCGAATGGTCCACGTGCCAGGCACAGGGGCTGGAGCGTGGGGCGTGTGACATGGCTGCGGTTGGGCGCTGGCACGCATTGCGGCTCACGCCCCCGCCTGCGAGCCCTGCCCATGCAGGTACTGCGAACAGACGCTGGGAGGGGACACCTTCTACGTGGGAGAGTACTTTGTGGACTTGCACTGGTGCGTGCTTGTGTTTCCAGTTGTTGTTTGGTGTGAGCTCTCCAAAACCCTCACCGACTTCTCAGCTTGCTGGGGCGCCTGCCCTGCCCCGCCCTTGGAGGGCCGCAAGTGCATCCAAGACTGGCTCCTCACTTCCGCGTTGCCACCCGCTGCTGCGCCCTGTGCAGGAACGGTGAGGGCGCGGGGAGAGTGGGGGGCTGTGGCTGCGTCGGCAGTCACGATGAAGGGCGTGTGGCTGCGCCGGCAATCGCAATCAAGGGCCTGTGGCTGCGCCGGCAACCACAGCACTGGTTGGCCTCTCCAGTGACGCCCACCTGCAGTGGCGGGCGCAGGCTCCAGGCACCTGCCGCTAGTAGCTGTGCGGGGAAAGCTACGGATGGCTGAGCTGTTGCTGTGCGGCTGTTGCTGTGCTGCCGACCATGCCACTTTGACTGCTCTGCCCTCGTTGCAACGCAGGATCGAGCCTGGACTACAACCAGGATGCAGGTGGGGGCTGCTGGTAGCCTGCCAAGCTGGCTGCACGAGCAATGCGCCGCTGCACAGCCTGTGCAGCAGCCGTCGCTGCCAAGCTTGGACAGTGCCGGCATCCTGCCGGATGCGGCTGGCCAGCTGCGCGCGCAACCGCCGCCCCGCTGCTGTCGCGATGTTGCGTGGCTTGAGCTGCGTGGCTGCGGCTGCGACCTGCGGCCTCCGAGCATATCACCTGTCGTCAACGCACCTGCTGCTGCATCCCCACTGTTGCTCATGCAGCGCGGCAGCGGCTGTGTTCAACGCACCTGCTGCTGCATCCCCACTGTTGCTTAGAATATATCACCCGTGTTCAACGCACCTGCTGCTGCGTTCCCATTACTACTCCTCATGCCGCATCCCCACTGTTGCTCATGCAGCGCGGCAGCGGCTGTGCGACTACATTAAGCGAGCCGAGTACACCACCCTGTTTGACTTCCCCACCAAGGGCATCCTTCAGGTGCTAACCAGGGGCTAAGCTTGGGCTGCTTGCTGCGGGTCTGTCCAGTCATCAAAGGGCTACCAAGCCTGGGGCTGCCCCGCCCTGTGTGACCTCTTAACCCAAGCCATCCGGCGGGCACGCTGTGCTGGAAGCCTGCAGCTGTAGGGTGTGGGTGTGCGTTTGTTGTGCAGCGGGCTGCCCACCCTGAATAGGAGAACCTCTCATGCAACCAACCTAACCGCAGGAGGGTAAGTTGACGTTTGTTTCGCAACAACCAACCCAACCGCAGGCGGTGAAGCACTGCGAGTATGACCGGCGATCAACCCCCCTTCTCTGCTTTTTGGCAAGCCTCAACCGCTCTGAACTTGCGACAACCAACCCAAGCACAGGAGGCGGTGAAGCACTGCGAGTACGACCGGCTGAAGGACGGGCGGGGCAAGGCGCCCGGCCTGCTGGGCTGGTGGCCCGAGAAGGCGTGCACGTTTGTGGACAACCACGACACCGGGTCCACGCAGCAGGTGCGGATTGTGCGCCATCTCTCTGCAAGTATGTGTGGCGTGCCTGTACGGACGACAGCCACGGAACCGGGTCCACGCAGCAGGTGGTCAGGAGTGATGGTGTGACAACCTGCCCTGTGCAAGGTTCACAGGGTGTTCACAGCTCATCCAAGCTCTTGCATCACCTTCCGGGTTGCTGCTTCCCCCCGCCCCGCCTGCTCCCCCGCAGCACTGGCCGTTTAACAACAATCCCATCATATCCTGAGGCTACGCCTACATCCTCTGATCGCCCACCCTCGCCCCCAACCTCTTGCCTTGCCACGCCTGCTCCCCCGCAGCACTGGCCGTTCCCCAACGACCACGTCATGCTGGGCTACGCCTACATCCTCACCCACCCCGGCATCCCCTGCCTCTTCTGGGAGCACAACTTCGGTGGGTGGAGCGCGTTTGTTAGACTGCTGCTGCATATGGGTGTGCCGTCCGCTGCCCCGCCTGTCTGTTCGCCGACCGCACGCTGTAACGAGATCGCATGTGCGCGCAGCAGCCCCTTGCCGCAAATCAAACGGTCAGTTGAATCGGACGCGCTGCCCCCCCCCTTGCATTGCAGACTGGGGCCTTGGCAAGGACATTGACAAGCTGGTGAGGATTTTGTTGTTGTTGTTGTTTATTTTTTAGCATCTTTTTTACAATGCCTGGCTGTGCCTGCCTGCTGGCTGTGCTGCCAAGGTGCCCGAATGCCGCCTGCGCTCGCATGGCCGTTGTCTGCGCTTGCATGGTCGGCGTTGCCGCCGCACGGCATGCATGGCTGGCGGCGCCTTCCCGACTGCTGCACCGGCTGCCTGCCGCTCGGCTCCCGCCTCTGCAGGTGGCGCTGCGGCAGCGGGCGGGCATTCAGGCCAACTCCAAGCTGGAGATCCTGGCTGCTGAAAAGGATATGTATGTGGCACGCATCAACGACAACGTGACAGTGAAGCTGGGCCCCCGCTACGACATGGGCAGCTTTGCCCCTCGCAAGGAGGACGGCTGGGCGCTGGCGGCCTCCGGCAAAGACTTTGCGGTGTGGGAGAAGAAGTGAGGGGGAGGTGGGGTCGACAGGCGGCTGTGGGCCCCAGCCTGATGGGGGTGTGTTGCTGGGCGGCCGTGCAGCCGGGTGCGCGACCCACCCCTCAGACACACACTGCCATGCCTGCTGTTTGGCAGCCGGCACCGCCCACAGGTGCCAATGTGCTTCCTCCCACCTCGTCCCTTCACCTTATCACTCCCACCCCACTTGCATTTTGGTGCTGTTCAGTTGTGACGGCAGCTGTGCTTTGCTTTGAACGCGCACCAGCCTGCCCACTCAGTTTTGCGCCCACCTCCTGCTTCGGCCTGAATTTTCGCTGCACCACGCAACACGCGAGCCTGTTTTATGTATGCACTCGTTGCCGACGTCTCGCCATTTTGTGGCCGTGTGCTGCAGCCGCTACTTTCCCTCGAGCACTGCCCATGCTGTGCGGTGCGCTCTGTTTTGAGGCCATTGAGCACTTGTGCCAGTGCCCTGGTTGGCGCAACCCCTACGTTGATTATACACTATATTTCCTGTAAGCCTGAGCTTCAAAACAACCATCTGTGGGGGCTGCAACGGCTGCAGGGCCGGCATGTGCCGCACGCGTCCCGGACGGCAGGCACGGCCAGGGCACGGCACGGCAGCCGGGTGCAGGCGCGTGCAGGTGCAAACAGCTGGGCTGGCGCTGTTCAACGGTTCAACGGTTTCAACCACATCATTGAGTCTGCCAAGCAGGTGCGTCTGGGCTTCGGGGCCCCTGGTGCAGCCAGGAGGAGGGCGGCACCAAAGGAGACACGGCGGAGGCGTTGTGAGGCGTTCTAGCATATCTGATCGCGCATAAACAGTCGTGCAAGCATTTTTGCGAGGCCGCCGGCATGCCTGCGAGCAACCAACCCGCAAGTTTGAGTTGCCGGCAGCTGGTTCAAAGCCAACGGTGCTCCCCTCCCGAGCCCTGCAGGCTCGCCTACGTCTGCATAGCACTCCCGAAGCGCCACCGGCGATGCGGGTGTTTGTGCTGGCTGTCCTGCTGGCGCTGGCCGCCGCTCGCGGCGCCGCCGCCCAGGAGAATGCCGACTCTGTGATGGACGTCCTCTCCTCCTCTCCCCAGCTGTCCACCCTCAACAAATACGTGCAGAAGGTGAGTGCAGGCGCGGTGTTCCACTGTCCAGGGCAGCCGCAGCTGGTGGGGAGGAGCCAGCACGCCGGCCGCTGCGCTACCTGAAGCGCCGACGCCGGCGACGTGCTGCCCTCGTGCCAGGATGCTGTGCCGCCACTTGCAGCATGCCGGCAGTGAAATTGGTGTCTTGCACCCTTCTGCAACCACCGATTGCTTCAAGATGCACTGCCTCTCTGCATCCCAGCACGCCTCGTAGTGCCGCTGTCCGCACATGGCTGGTGGCCTTCACTTGTGCTGTCAAGTAGCTGCTGGATGCAGCACCGGTCACATCCCTCATACTTGAACACGCCCCTGCTCCCCGCCTCCTCTATGTTTGCGCAGTCCTCGGCCGCCAAGAAGCTGCTGAACGCCGGCGGCGGCTTCCAGGGCACCTTCTTCGCGCCCTCCAACTCTGTGAGCTGTTGCAACTGTTGTATGCATTCACCGGTTGCATGCGCCGCACCAGCGCATTGCGTATTGGCGTTTGCCCCCGCAGCCTTGCACTCCAGCTGCCTCAAGCGCAGCCTCACGGTTCCATGTGCCGCATGCCGCATGCCTGCCCGCAGCCCGCGCTGGCCTGCGCCCTCACCCCTGCTCCCATACTTCCCAATCTGCAGGCCTTCTCCGCCCTGGGTGACAACCTCAGCGACAAGCAGCTGCAGGACATCCTGGTGCGCCCCTGCACTGCTGCATCTGCTGCGTCTTCATAGCCGTGTTGATGATAGCCGTGATCCTGTTGGTCTGGTAGCCAGGACGGCATGCCTTGCGGCGCACGCCATCCTGGTCCGCCCCTCGTTTGCAAGCGCTTGTTTCATCCAGTTGGTGCGGCAGAGGGGGACCCATTTGCCAGAACACCACTGCCGGGTTGCTGCACTGCATGGGCCGCCCGTGCTTTCACTCAGGCCGTGCCTGCTCACTGCATCCCTGCCCCCCTGCCGCACCCTCTGCCCAACAGCTGCACCACACCATGCCGGGCCCGCCGCCGCTTTGAACAGCCCCGATGGCGGCCAGCCGTGCCTAATAAAGCGAGTGCTGCATCTTCCCCCCTGCAAACAGCTCTACCACATCGTGCCGGGCCCGCCCGCCGCCTTCAACAACCTCAACGACGGCCAGGTGTTCATCACCGCTCTCAAGCCCAAGACCATCACGGTGAGGCAGCTGGGATCAGCGTGCTGCTGGTGATTGTTGCCAGCAGTTGGGTCTCATGTGCCTCCGCAGACTGTGGGATGCTGCCGTATGCTGGCTGCGGCTCAGCTGTAGCTGCTGAGGATGCCCAGTGTTGGTTGGAGGCGGGTTGTGGGCTGCAGTGCGGCCGCGCCTGGCGGCAACCTCGCCATTTGGGCACACCTGCACAGCAGGCGCAGGCTGGTTCATGCAAGCTGTTGGCCCTGTTGGCGTGGCGGCGAGCTGCCCCGCTCACTTCTGCCCTGCCCTGCAGGCCAAGTATGAGGAGGGCCGGCTCAGTCTGGTTGGCGAGGAGGGCAACACGTGCTGCTATGCTGCCCAACCGCTACTCGAACTGCTCCCTCCATGCTTTGCCTGACAGGCCAAGTACCAGGAGGGCCGGCTCAGCCTAATTGACGAGGAGGGCAACACCGCCCGCATCACCAACGCAGACACCACTATTGGGCCCGCCCAGTACGGCGGTGCGTGCGCTCCCCGCTGCGTGTGCGTGTGCATGTGCTGCCCGATGGGTGCAGGGCGCTGCAGCTGCCCCACTGCATTTGGTTGTTGGCACATGTGCGCGCCCAGCACCAGTTGCCTGGGAGGGGCGAGCGTGCGTGCTGGCCAGCATCCCTGTGCCGGCGGCGGCCACGGGCTCGGCACCAGCCTGTCTTGCTGCCTGCTGCCGCACGGCTCTCCTTGTCAACCTCAACTGACCCTCCACCTCTACTATGGTTTGCCCCGATGCTCTGCAGTGATCCACGAGATCGACGAGGTGCTGCTGCCCTTCAGCGTCGGCAGAGTAAGTGCTGCGCTGTGCTGCTGCGCCGCCGCCCTGCCTGCATCAGTGCGCTGTACGGCCAGCCGCCGCCCTGCTTGCATAAGCGCGCTGCGCTGCGGCCAGCATGCCGCCGCCCGGCTACTGCACTGCTCCGCTGCTGTAACGCTGCTGCAGTGGCGCTGCTGTGCCAGCGGATTGCTGCGCAGCGCAGCAGGCCTGGGCGCCTGAACCCGCAGTGTGCGCTCTTCAGGCACGCTTGCCTGCTGCCCGTCCCAAGCGCATACCTTCCCTGCCCTTCTTCCTCACCCTGCCTCTCCCGCCCAACCTGCAGCGCGGCCCTGCCGTCTCCAGCTCTGCCGCCGGCTCTGCCGATGCCGCCCATATTGCTGCTGGCCATGGCTCACCCATCACCCTTTGCCCTGCCTCTGTTCTGCGCACTGCAGAAGGCCTCTAGCTCTGCCGGCTCTGCTGCTGGCTCTGTGGATGCTGCCGACATTGCTGCTGGCGCCGGCGCAGCGGATGGCGAGCTGGGCGCAGCTGGCGGTAGCGCGGTGGATGCACTGCTGGCCGCCAACCTGACCAGCCTGGTTGAGGTGGCCGAGGTGTGCGGGTGGGGCGTTGCGCCGCGACACAGCACAGGCTGTTCGCAGGCGGAAGAGAGGCACGCGTGCCCCGGCAGCACGGCGCTGCGCATGCACCCCGCTGCCCTGCCCGCACATCTGCTGCCTGGCAGCCCCGCCCATGCTGCTGCCGCTTCCACACTGGAGATCATCGCAGCCAGCCACCTCTGAGCCACCCTGCTGCCCCTTCGACTCCGTGCAGCTGGCTGGCCTGACCAGTGAGCTGGGCCCGGGCTTTGAGGGCACACTGTTTGCCCCCAGTGAGGATGCCATCGCGGCGCTTCTGGAGGAGCTGGGCAGCGGCGGCCTGGACCCTGCCCTGGCCCGCGAAGTCCTGGTGAGGCACACGTGCCACTTCCCCCCAAACTTGCAAATTGACATGAGGGATGCATGCCACGTGCAAGCTAGGCACACTGTTTGCTTGCACGTGGCATGGGCCGGCTGGCCGGCTGCGTGTCCGCTGTGGCCTGAGCCGCCGTGCGTGTGCGGGCGTGTGCATCAGCATGGGTTGCATGCAGCCGCTGCTTGCCAGCCAGGCGCGAACCTGTCGCGCTGCCGGCCGTGCGGTACCGCAGCTCGCGCTGTCTTGAATGCCTGCCCTACCCGTGCTTTTTCCTCCTCCTCCTGCCCCACCACAGCTGTACCACATTGTGAACGACACCCTGCGCTCCAACGACATCGCCGGCGGCCAGATCCTGACCACGCTTGGCGGCGCAATCATCACGGTGGGTGGGCAACCTGCGGAGCCGGAGACGCTGTGCATGCTACCGTGCACCTTGCTCCCTCAGCCCCGACAGTGACGCTGTGTGGTGCCAGCCCTTCCCCGCAACCGGGCAGCCCACCCTGCATCACAACCCTAGCTGCTTCCAGCCCCGCCGTCGCTGCTGCCCCTTGCGTTTGCCGCTGCACGCCGACTGCTGCACCAGTCCACTCGACCGATAGCCGCCCCTCCCCGCAACACCCGCCCATTCCTGTGCCCGCAGGCCATGCGCCAGGATGGCCAGCTGTACCTGTACGACGCCGCTGGCCGCCCCGCTGCCCTGGTGGTAGAGGCCGACCTTCCGGCCGCAGGCGGCCTGGTGCATGTCATCGACTCTGCGCTGCTGCCCCGCAAGCTGGTGGCGCCCACCGAGCCGCCCCCAGCCCAGCCGGCAGCACCCAGCGGCGCAGCGGGCCGGGCGGCTGGTGTGGCCGCTGCGCTGGCGGCGGCGGCGCTGGCGGCGGCACTGGCATGAGTGCGTGCGGCTGCCGGCAGTGCGCAAGCCAGCAGGCCCGGCAGCACGCTTGATGCGGCAGCAGCACACGGGCTTTGTCGTGCAAGTTGCTTGCTGCCAAACAAGCCGCAAATGAATGCCATTGCTGCAACGCAAACACATGTGCGGAGCATGCGCGTATGTCCCGCTGGCAAGCTGGAGGCAAACCACTTGTTTCATCTGTTCCAAGAGAGCTGTAATGCAAGCTCAACAACCGCAACAACACCCAGCACAATTCAACACAGGGGTGGTTTGAATGCATTGTTGACATGCATTTTGAGCGGCAGCCTGTGGTGCAAGCGGCGGCGGGTGCTGCCGGCCGTACAGCCGGCCGCAGGGGCCCTGCGCGGCTGTGCAGCCAGCCCCCACGCCTCCAGCATCCCTCAAAACCGCGAATCCAAACAGAAGGCGGCGCACCTGGCCCCCCTTGCACCAGCCCCAGCCCCGCCGGCAGCGGCAGCGGTGGTTGACACCGGGCTGTCGGGGCCTGCCACCGCTCCTGGCTGCCGCCGCGCGGCGCCCGGCCGCTCTGATTCGCTTCCCCCACCCCTCTGCGTCGGTTGCGGGCTGTTGGGGCCGCCGGATCGCGCGCATGGGGGCGGTTGGCCGCGTCACAGCAGTTGGCAGCAGGGACCCTGGCACAGCACAGCAGCCTGGGGGTTCAAAACCGGCTGTCCCGCCCTGCTCGCCCCGTCTCTCACACTTTTGCTCCCCGAGGCTGGCCCCACGTCGCTGTCAGTGACAGGTGAGGCCCTGGGCCACCACACTAAGCCCTGCAAGCCGCTTGCAACTACCAACGGCGGCCGCAGCGCGCGCCCCGTAGCCCCGATCAGCCCTGCCCAGCCCTCAGCACCGCTTGCGACGCTGCTGCAAGGCGCCGCGGGGCCCCGCGCAGCCTGCAGCGGTGCTCGGGCCGGGCCGCCTGTTGCAGTGCCCGGCCCCCCCAGCCAGCCCATCCCCAGCCCTCAGCCCTTCTTGCACGCCCAGCGTACAGCCCGGCGGGGCCCTGCGCGGCCTGCAGCTTGCTCGGGCCGCCGGCTGTTGTTACCTGCCGCCCCTCAAACTCAACCTCCGCGCCCCCTCTGCCCCTATCCGCCCCTCGCAGGCTACACACACCACCATGAACTTCAAGGTCTTCGCTGTCCTGGCCGTCCTGGCCCTGGCTGGCTCTGCCGCCGCCGCCCGCAAGAAGGTCACCAAAAAGGATGTGGGCCCCGCCTTCCCCACTGTTGCCGATGCCCTGGTTGAGGGCAACTACACGCAGCTGGTCGATGCCGCAACGGTGAGGAGGCTGGCTGTTGCGTCGCTCGAGTGGTTGTCGCCCGTCCGCAGCTGTCCCAAAGATTTTCAAGCCAAGGATTTGATGCGTGCTGCACTCTGGGTCCGCACTGTACTTGTCAGCCTTGCTTGGCTAGCACTTCTGTCGACATCCCACCACCCCAAGCATACCCTTCCGCTCATCCCGCCTCCCTCACCTCCCTATGTATTCTGCAGCTCGCCAACCTGGTTGAGGTGCTGGCCGACCCTGAGTTTGTCGGCACTGTGTTCGCCCCCACCGACAAGGCCTTCGCCTCCCTGGTTGATGAGGTTACCCCGCTGGGCCTCGCTCCTGCCCTCGCTGACCCCGCCATCGTCACCTCCGTGCTGGTGAGTTCAGGCAGCAGGAGTTGGTTTGCTGTTTGCAACTGTTGTGCAAGGCTTGAATGTTGGTGTGTCCATCGGCAGTTCAATTTCAAACTGTACTGCACGCAACGCCACCGTGAAGGCCGCATTTTCTCTCCTGCAGACCTACCACGTGCTGAACACCACCGTGAAGGCCGCTGAGCTGAAGGACGGCGATGAGCTGGAGACCCTCAACGGCGCGGTCCTGACCGTGAGTGGCGGATGGGAGGTGGCATGGTGGCTACTCGCTTGACCTACAGTGCTTGTGCCCACGGCACTTGCTTGCCAAGCATACAGCCCATTTGCACACCTGCTCTTCCTCACAATGGACACCTCGTTCTTCTGTTGTTGCAGGTGGTGCTGAAGGACAACAAGGTGTACGTTGAGGACGTGAACGGCCGCCGCGCTCTGGTGAGCATGCTATACCGGTGCCCAGCAGTTTGACCCTGACTTGCCACAGCAGCCTAGCACTGGCTTGCCCTGCTCAACATGCATGCCATAGCACTGCTGAGCATGGCATGCTTCGGCCTCTGGACCACTTCACTGACTCAGTGTGACGCCACCTCCTTCCCCCCAGGTTGGCAAGCCTGACATTGCTGCCGGCAAGGCCATTGTGCACGCCATCAACAAGGTGCTGCTGCCCATTGAGGTCGTCCCCGTCGGCAACGCCACCGAGGTTGAGACCCCCATGACTGAGACTGAGGGCACTGAGACCGCTGCCCCCGAGGGCACTGAGGTGGCTCCCCCCACCGGCGCTGCTTCCGGCCTGATGGCCTCCGCTGCCGCCGTGGCCGCTTCCCTGGTCGCCGCCGCCTTCCTGGCGTAAGCACCAGCACTCCAGTTGTATCCTCACCTCACCCTTTACTCGCTCTGACTTGTGCAACCGTGCGTGCGGCCCGAGTGCCGCCGCGCCCCAAGACAGCAATGCCTTGTGTGCACACCTTTATTGGCTGACTTTCGCTTTGCATTTTAATGGCAGGCGGCTCTCTTTCTAGGTAGCTCCCTCAGGAATTCCTTCAGATGTAGGCAGCTCAATGACATGCTGCGTGCGGGCACCCCTCAGTGTAAACGCTGCGCAGTCCGTTGGGATGCACACAAGGATGGGAGGCAGCATTAGAGGCAATCAGCTTGAGGGTAGCGGTGCTTGGCTGATTGCCTGCCCTGCAACCCTGTTGTCCAGCTGAGGAGTTGTGCCCTGTGCCGCTGCCTGACTCCAAGACCGCAACCGCTAACATGTACAAGCTTGGTAGTGGGTTTGCATGTTGCTGCATGGCAGGCCACTGGCAGGAAGAATGTACAAGGGAAGAGAAGCAATTCTGAAGGCAAGGCAAGCAAGGATTAAAGAGGGTACAGCAGGATCCGTTGGTCTAACAGGTTGGTGAAGAATCGAGGGGTGGGGAGGATGAATGGCGGCGCATGTGGAGCTGCTCGGCTGGCAAATTGGAAGGCGAGCATTGTTGGCACCCAGTCGGCCAGGATAGGTGGCATACATGCCCAGCCAGATGGCAACTGAGCGCACGTGCTCAGTCTCCTCACCAGCAGCCCCAGCAGGCTGCCGCGGCTAGGGCTCGAACCCGCCCGCCCAGCCGCCAGCGGCTCCGGGAGCTGGCCCGGGCCCAGCTGAACCGCCACTAACGCTGCCCCACACCCAGTCAGCTGCTAGCGCTGCTCGGCTGGCGCACCGCTAGAGCTGCACCACGCCACTGGACACGGGGTTGAGCAGCAGGCGCATGCACCAGGTGCATCGGCTGCTAGCGCTGCCCAGCTGGCCCCGCTACCGCTAGAGCTGCACCACGCCGCTGGAGACTGGGTTGAGCAGCAGGCGCATGCGGCGGGTGCGCCGCCCCACGGCCGTGGACAGCATGGTGAAGCTGGTGTACCACAGCGCAAACCAGAACGTAACTTCCGTCAGCTCCGCGCACGCCTGCCGGTCCTCAGTGTCGCGGCACCTGCACAGCAGCATTGGGTTCAGAGCAGGGGTGGCGCATGTGCGGATAGGAATGGGCAAGGCATGGCGCGGGTGGCAAGGTGAGGCACAGCAATGGGCACACATGCTTCCAGGTGGGGGCTCATGGCGCGCCCCACAGCGCACTCGCAGCGGCGCGCTGGTGCACCGCAACTGGCCCCAGCTGCACGTGCAGTGCACAACATGGCTGGGCGGCAGCAACAGCAGCATGATGCAGCGACAAACATGGGCGCAAAAGGCGCAGCCCAGGCTCACGTTGCGGAGAGGCCAAAGGCGATGAGGGTGGCCAGCGCCGCCACAATGCCGCACATGCTGGCTGCCGCGATCGCCAGCGTGTGCATCTGCGACAACAGGGGGCAGCAGCAGGCGCAACGTGCTCAACGGTGGGGTGGCCTGCTGCGCTCCAGGCATACACGCCCGCGGCTCATGGCACCAGCACCCAGCACCCAGCACCGGCAGACAGGCAGGCTGGACCGCAGCGTAGGCCCCCACCACCAGCACCCACCAGCTTGACGCTGGCTGCCAGGTTCCCCGGGCCGCCGCGGCGGCAGCCTGGGAAGCGGTGGATGCAAGCGCTTACCACCGCGCAGACGGATCCGGCGATGGCAATGGCGCTGCGCGTGAGAAGGGGTGGCCAGAAGGGGTGGCTGGTTGGAGTTGGCTGGGAGCACAGCCTGGTGCAGGCGCGCACGCAACGGGGGCCCAATCACGGCTGCCGCACCCTTCCCACTGTGCACACACACAGCAGCCCAAGCAGCATGCCAGGGCACGCACCCCGCTCCAACCCCAGCTCACTTGGCTGTGATAGCCGAGAGGAAGAGCGTGGCGATCGCGCAGCCCAGCCACACGCTCATGAGCACAGCCGCTCGGTCCCACTCCTCCGCAGCGCTGGGCGGCAGCGCCTGCAGCGTCAGCCCCGTGCCGAACTGCGCCGCAAACTGCTGCTGCTGCGGGGGCACGGGCACGCCCACCGCGGGTGCCGCGCCCAGGCCAGCGGCCGCAGGAAGCGGGCGGGGAGCGGTGGGTGCTGGCACGCCGGCGGCGGCGTGCACTGTGAAAGTGGGCGGCGGGTGCTGGCTGGACGCGGGGCCGGACCCTGCAAGAAGAGGGGCGAGCAGGCAGGTTGGTTGGGGTGCCTCTGTAGTCCGGTGATGGGGCAGTCTGATCACCTCAGCAGGTGCGCGTGCGGCAGGCGGCAGGCGGCAGGCGGCGGCGGCGCTGCCCAAGGTGCAGGAGCTGACCTGGCTCGCCCGCCGGCAGTTGCTCATAGCCCTCCGGCCGCGACATGGCTGCCTGCAGTCCCACAGGGGCGCGAACGCGGCGAACAGGCGGTCTACAGTCAAGGGCGGGCTGGGGCGCGAGCAAAGGTTGACAGATTGCAGCTGGACACGATCGCAAGTGGCTGAAACGCGCGGGGCGCCCAATTTGGTGGTCCGAGCATGGCGCCCTCCATGCAGCTTGCGCCTGTGGTGCCTTGTGCCGGCCCGCCGCATCGCCACTAGCCTTGCCATCCCTGCTGCAATTGATTGCACGTTGCTTCCCACGCCGCCCGCCGCCACTTCCCCTGAGCACCTCGCGGCCTATGCAGTTCGACCTGGTGGATCGTCCGGCACATGGGGCAGGGGTGCTGGTGATCGGAGGGGCGGCCCGCCGGGCCAACGCGGCAGGTGCGCCTAGTGGCTGTGCCGCTCGTGGCTGACCGCCACTGGGCCCTGCTGCCCTCTGCCTTGGTAGTGCGGAGTGCCAGGACGGCCTTGCAAGCGCCCCAGCCGCATGCATGTGGGCAGAATGGGTGCCGCCGCCGGCGCCTCCTCTGCCGCTCGCACGCCCTGCCGCCGACGGGTCACCTCCGCCTCTGCACGCCTCGCAGGCCTGTCCGCCAAGGCCAAGGCCCCGCCCGCTGCCAGCATCACTGCCGGCGCGGTGCTCCCTGCAGCAGCGGCAGCGGCGGCCACGCCCG
>RRZL01000032.1:2236699-2270289 GCA_006782975.1 Chlorella sp. Dachan
AGCGGCAGCACCGCAGCAGCCTTGGCGCCCCCAGCCGCGCCGCCAGCAGCGGTTTCCACGCCCCGCGGGGCGGCAGCAGCAGCAACCGCAGCACCGGCGGCGGCAGCCGCGGGCGCGCAGCAGCAGCGCGCCCTGCGCCAGTTTGTGTCGGGAGGTCTGGCGGGTGCTGTGGCCAAGACGCTTGTGGCGCCGATGGAACGAGTTTCCACCCTGCTCATGACAGACGCGCAGCGGCGCTTCAGCCTGGCAGCAGCGGTGCAGCACGCGTGGCGGGATGGCTTGTACCGCGGCCACGCTGCGACGCTTGTGAAGGTGAGGGGCAGTAGGGGGGTTCACCTCGGTGCAATGGGCGTGAGTCGCAGCCTGTGCCTGCTTGTGGGCAGGTGCGCACCTGTGCCGCATGACGCGCCGGCTGTGTGGCTTGCTGCGGACCCGCTGCAGCACTTGGCAGCTGTGAGTGGCATCAGGCCCCCACTCATGCCGCTGCTGGCACGTCTGGCTGATCACCGGCCACTGGTTCCATGCCTGCCTCGCGCAGATCTTTCCAGCAAGCGCCATCCAGTTTGCGGTCTTCAACACGCTCAAGGACCGCCTCCTGGCCGGCAAGCAGCGCATGGCCGCCGCAGCCGCTGCAGCCCAGGCCAGCAGCAGCAGCAGTAGCAGCAGCAGCAGTAGCGGTGCGCAGTCATTAGACGCGGCGCCGGTGGTAGACCTGGCAAACCATGAGCGGCTGATGGCAGGTGCAGCGGCGGGAGCGGCAGCCGCCTCGGTGTGTTACCCGCTGGAGGCGCTGCGCACGCAGATGGGCGGTGAGCTGCAGTTGCTGTGCTGCTGGGTGGTGGGCAGGGGCTGTGTGGGGCACTGAGCAGGCACAGGGCAAGCTGCTGGGCGGCAGGCAGGATGGCAGGAGAGTCGGCGGATTTCGGGCTGGCTGCCGAGGCTTGGCTGGCAGGCAGGGCGCAGCCCAGGCATTTTGTTTAGGCGGCTCGGTTGGAAAGCAGGACGCAGCCCAGGCCTAGCCCAGGCCTAGATATCGCCTGCCTCACCCAGATCGCACCCTCCGCTGTGCCTGCTGCGCAGTGGCGGGCGGCTTGCGCGGCAACCTGCTGCAGGCGGCTCGCTCCGTGGTGGCCTCCCACGGCATGGGCGCGCTGTACAAGGGCTTCCGGGCCAGCCTGATTGGCGATGTGCTGGGCAACGCGCTGGGCTTCACCGCCTATGAGATTGGCAACCGGTGAGGCGGCTGAGTGTGCGCATTGCCTGCGGGGGGGGGGGCTGCTTGGTGCGCGCATACGGTGAGGCTGCTGGCTGCGCGCATAGCTTGCGGGGGGGCGCCTGCGGGCCGCGGCAGCTGGTTGCTGTGATCTGCTGTGGTGACCGTGCTGGCGACCTGCTGTGGTGGTCGTGCTGTGGTCTGCTGTGCTGATCATGCTGTGATCTGCTGCAGTGACCGTGCTGGCTGTGTACCCCCCAGGTCGCCTGCCCTAGTACGTGTCTGAGAACGGTTCCTGCCCTGCCCCTTCCCCTGGTGCAGCATCTACCGCGACCTGAACGGCGGCCGCGCGCCGCCGCCCGCACACCGGGGGCTCATCGGCACCTGCTCCGCCGCCGTGGTGCTCACCCTCACCCTGCCGCTGGAGGTGGTGCGCCGCCGCCTGCAAGTGCAGGTGCGTGCTGCCGTGTGTGCTGCCGTGTGTGCTGCCGTGTGTGCTGCCGTGTGTGCTGCCTTGTGTGCTGCCTTGTGCAGCCTCCTTGGCATGCTTGGGTTTGGGGATGTTGGTCTGGGGCTTGTGGGCAAGACCGCTGCCTTGATACTGCCCCAGGGGGTCGTGCGCCGCCACCTGCAAGTGCAGGTGTGGCAGGCAGGGCAGGTGTGCAGCGCAGCCGCGATGCGGTCCATTCAGTGCGCTACGTGCAGCTGCATACCGTGCCGGCCTGCACCCTTTGCCCAGCCCTGCCGTGCTGCCAACTCGGCGCTGTGTGTGCGTTTCAACCCTGCAGGGCCTGGCGGGCCGCCCAGTGCTGTACCGCGGCACCCTGGACTGCATCCGCCAGGTGCTGCGCACGGACGGCATCAAGGGCTTCTACGCCGCCTCCCTGCCCTCGTACCTCAAGGTGAGTGGGTCGCTTGGGTCGCTCGCCGTCCGTCGAAGGGTGTTCTGCACGCGCTTGTGCCGCGCGTGGGGCAGTGCACATCAGAGTGTTCCGCCCCTTCCGTTGGAAGCAGGCTGCAAGCGCATCACGCCAGCCGCTGGTGCAGGCTGGCGGGTTGGAGGCAGAGACTTGATGGCAACGCTTCCCTGGCTCACGTGCCGCCTGCAACCCCTCCGTGTCTGCCCCCTGCAGGTGGCCCCTTCCATTGGCTGCATGTACTTTTTGTTTGAGGTCTTCATGGCCCACTCAGCCCGGCTGCCCCCGCTCAACCTGCGGCTGCCGCAGCCGGTGCAGCAGGCGGCGCCAGAGGCGGCAGCGCCTGCCGTGGCCAGCAGCTGAGGCGTGTGCTCCAGTCCGCGCCTTTGCCACGCACCGCTGTTTTCTCGCGCCCACGCGCCCTGTTTAGCTCGCACATTATTGACGCACGGTTAGTTTATTGCTGCTCGTTTGTCGCCGCGCCCATTCAGCACGGATATTGTACTTGCTGCCCCCAGCCCCCAGCACTTTCTTCATTCATGCCAGCGCACCACACATATAGCCCTTTCTTCTTCGCATTGCACCGTGTACCGCGCCATTTGCGGCATTCAGCGAAGCCTTCCTCTCCCATGAAACAGCACTCCCCTCGCCGTAGGCGTTGGCGTTTCACCCGGGGCATCGGTGACCCCAAACAACTCCCTGTGTTTTTTTGTTGTCGCTGTAACCCAATAGGCGGCTGTCAAGAGCTGGCATGCGCAGGCCCGTGGCAGCAGTGGCAGCGTGGGCATGCTCCAGGCCCTTGTGTCTGCTACCCCGGGGGACACGCATGCACAGGGTCCTGTGCACTGCTGGCAGCACCGGCCACAGCATTTCGGCCAGGACTGGCGCCGCACAACAGCAGGCACTTGTGTATTTGCCCCAGCAAAGCCCTAGCTGCGGGCTGGGCCACACCCGTGCACAAACTCCCGCCATGGCACGTCGTGGTGGAAGCGCTCCCCAACCGTGGTTGGCCTTGAGTATGACTTGTTGCCCCAAAACATCACCAGTGTGCCATCTGTCCACTCAGCGGCACCGTGCAGCTGGCACCTACGATGGAGGGGTGGAGCGCTCCCACCTCAGGCTAGCCTGAGGCCCAGCAGGCAGCACCGCCGCCGCCCCCGCACAGTGCCGCGGCTCGCAGTGTGCTTAACGTGCAGGGCGCTGCTCAGGCGCCTAGCCCCGCTCAAACCTGTGCACCTAGCAACCTTCGTCAAGCATCACGCTGCGAATGGCTGAGAATGAGCGTGGGGGCAGGAGTGTGAGGCTGCGATGGCGCCGTGGACAGCGTCAATGGGCGTCGTCACCTTGCATGGCTACCGACGTGGCAGGTGCCGGTGTTTTGGCAGGTGCGCCCATTCCCGCTTCAGCACGGCTTCTCAGACCATTTTACACTCCCTACACAAGCTGGTGCCGCCAGAAGCAAGAAGCACCTGCAGGACCGCTCACCTGCTCGCGCGCAGACGTCTTCTACAGAGTTAAAATGGCACGCCACGCTCCTATGCGCGTGCTGGTGCCCGCAGGCGAGTCGTGGCGTTGCCGCGCTGCCGCCACTGCCCCTCGGCGTCCTGGAATCAGGGCAGGGTCGGCATGGTGTGTCGCTGGCGTGTTTGGGTGCGCGAGGCATGGCCAGCCCTCCAGCCCACACCTTGCCCCACAACTCCCCCGCCGCCGCTGCACCGCCTCCCGCAGGCGCAGGAGCCGCCATCCCGGCAGACCACCCGCCTGCGGCAGGCCCTTGCCCATCCTCCCCACGGTGCCTGGGCCCCCGCGTGGCCACCCCCCGCTCCGAGGAGCGCTCACGATGCTGCCTGCACACCAGCGGCAGCCTGGGCTCGCTAGACGCTGCCGCCGCTCCCATTGCCGGCCCTGGTATCCAGCGCCAGCCTCCCGCTACCGACGTGCAAGCCGCCATCCGCAAGTTCGATGCTGCCCTGCCCCTGGCAGGTGAGAAAGGACTGCTTCTTACATGATCCCAGCCGCTGGGGTGCCCTGATGCAGCGGGCCGCCCTTGTGCTGCCGCCTACCACGCCCGTCCTGGAGCATTTGTGGCCACATGTACATGCGAGCCGCTGGCACCCCACCGCACTGAGTCGGCCAGCACCCCGCATGCCGATATTTTTCTCCCCCCCACCAACCTCGCAACTGCCCCACAACCCATGTCCCGCAGACTGTTTGCCGCTGGGGCCCGGGGAAGGCTACCTGGTCGTTCGGCGGCGGGCCGCAGCAGCACCCAGCTCGCATCCAGTCGCAGCTCTGCCGCCCGCCCCAGCGGCAACGCTGGCAGCCCCCCAGCCGTGGACCCCCGCAGACGAGCAGCGCTACCAGCAGTCCATAGCACAGCTGGCGCGGCTGGTCCAGCTGCGGGCCAGCCTGTGGCCGCGCATCCAGGCATGGTACCGCCTGAGGGCCGCCCTGCACGCGTCCGTCCTGCGGGCCTCTGCGGCGGGCTCCCAGGCGCCCCTGCAGCTGCTGCTGCGCTGGGCGGTGATGCAGCGCCTGCGCCAGCTGCAGCACATGCAGCAGGAGTGGCAGCAGCGGCAGGAGCTGGAGGCTTCGTCCGTCCTGCTCCAGCTGTCGCGGGGTCCAGCACGCAGCCAGCCCGCTCCGGCACAGCCCAGCAACAGCCGCGCAGCCATGCTGCCACCGCCGCCGCGCCCGCCCCGCCACCTGCTGCACCCACATGCCCAGCAGGCGCAGCGGCTGCCGGTAGCCGGCGTCCCGCACCCGCCGCAGCCTGCAGCCCAGCACAGCCTGTGGCAGTCTGCGGCGCCGCCCACCCAACCGCCTGCCCGCCTGCAGCAAATGCGGCAGGTGATGCAGCTGCACTGCGCGCCCCCCACGCCGCGCGTGCTCCATGCCGATCAGCAGTTGGTCCCTCCGCTGGCCAAGCGGCAGCGCGTGGTGGCCGCTTCCGCTGGCCGCTGTGCAATAAACGGCAGCATCATGCCCCACCTTGAGTGACCGTTTCCTAGCTGACTTGGCTCGCTAGCGTCCTCCCCCGCATCAATCGATCAACCATCTATTTATGAGCATACCCTGTGGTGCTGCTCCCGCTCCCCCTTATGTACCACCTACTCTCGATGTTTTTACCGTGATCCCAGCGAGCCTCCAACTGCCTCTTTGTCATTGCTGTGCACCGTGCCCACCGCCCTCCCAATAACACGCTCGGCACGGCCAAGCCCCTGCCACCCAACACATAAGCTGCGCCCCGCCACTGAGCCTGTGCGCCCTCCTACCCCTCTCATGTTACCGCAATTCCGCCGTCCCTAGAGCCGTTTCTCCCTCTTGCTGCGCCATTTGCCCACCTGTACATAATTGCAGGCTGCGCCTGCGCTCCCCACACGTGTGCGTTGTGCCCACCGCCATCTAAGCTCACTCGTCACCCGTGCTCACCCTGCCTCATCTCAACACGCCGGCGCCCGGCGCCCTCACCAATCTCACGCCCTCACAATCACTCGCCCTCACACTTGCACCCTCGTCACCCTCACAATCACTCGCCCTCACACTTGCACCCTCGTCACCCTCACAATCACTCGCCCTCGCCCTCCTCATTCACTTGACCACTCACACTCACACTCACCTGAACTTGCCAGCAGTTCACTCGTGCCACCTGAGAGATCGCCATCATCCGCAAGGCCAGGGCCTGCCTTCCGCATCCGGCCATCAGCTTCGCTGCGCTGCTCTGTGCCGTCAGCGCAATGGAAGTAGCTGGTTATGCCCATGTAACACAATGGAAACACTGAATGAATGAAGCATGCTGGTGTGCACGACACAGAAGGGTGCCACAGAAGGCGCCTAGGCGTAAGGCCTTGGCATGCGCTGCACAGGTGGCGCGGATCCGCGCCAGAAAAGCATCCCAAAGTGATCACCTCATCACGTGCCACCGCCGGGATGCCCCTTTGCCCTTGTGTCCTTGTGTAAAAGCAGATCCTTCACAGGCGACGTGTAACAGGCTTGCGAGCAGCCGGGGTTCAGCGTGCCCGCGCAGTCGGGCTGCAAATATCTGCGCTCGATCGTAGAGAAGCACCCCAGGCTCAAGCTGCAGCAGAGCAGGCAAGGCGCCACCCTCCCGAGCCCGAGCCTGGAGCCGCAGGTGCAGCTGCTGTGGGCACGTGCAAGCAGGCTGCGACGCCCTCCTGCGGCTGTTACGGCTGGACCGTTTGCAAGCTGCCCAGCCCCCAACCGCGGCGAGCAGGGCCGCGCATCGTCCCCGCCGTCCTCCCGCCGCAGGGCCACCGGCGTCCTGGCACACCAACAAAGCTGAACCTGCTGGCCAATGGGCAGCCGTGCAATGGTGAGGCCGCACTTTCCTAAATGTAGACGCGTCTTCTTGTGCGACTGCCTGCACCTTCGAGCGACTTCCACCGGCCCTGCAGCTGCCACCCACCCTTGCGCCGACCATCGCCGCTGCCCCCGTCCCCCCCGCCCTGCCACCAGGCACCGGGCGGACTTTCCGGCAGCCATGCAGGCCCAGTCTCGCTGGAACCTATCCAGCTGCAAGCGTATGAACGCCAGGATCTTGTGAACGACTACTCACCATTTGCCACTGCCGACCGCGGCCGCCCAAACCAGCCGTCTGTCCCAGCATCAATCATGGCGAATGGGGGCATGCAGCAGGCAGGCACAGCAGCAACAGCCCTAGGCGGCACCTTCCCGGGCGCGGGAAGCGGCCAGGCAGGCGCAGCGACATTTGCAGGCGGGGGCCGCCTGCAGCGCGCGGCATCAGCCCCCGCCCCCAAGCGGCACCCAGGGTCACCCGAGGAACCGCCATCCGACCAAGTGTTGGCGCGCATGCAGCGCACGCAGCAGGAGCTGCAGGCACGTCATGCTTTGGTTCTTGCCTGGCCCGGCCGGCATGTGCCTGTGATGCGGGAGTGCGCTACGAGGGCTGGTTGCTCTGGTGGAGCAGCGCTCGCCGCCTGTGCTTCAACGCACCACACGTTGCCGAGCCCTGTCCCTCGTCCCACGCCCCTGGCCAACTGCAGCGCCAGCGGGCCGAGCAAGCCGAGTGGGCGGCCGCAGCTCAGCAGCTGCTGCGCGCGCGTGGGCACGCGGTGCCGCAGGCAGGGCCGCCACAGCACGCGCAGCAGCAGCAGCAGCGGAGCGGCACCCTGCCGACGCTGCACCCCCAAGCGGGCCAGCAGCGGCGGGCGGCATCTCTAAATCTCCAGCCCGGCCACGACTTGGGCGAAGCGTTTTCCAGCCTGCAGGCCAGCCTGGGGGCCATTCAGCAGCAGCAGCAGGATTGGGAGGCGCGGCGGGCAGCACACCAGGCTGAGCGTGCACAGCAGCAGGCACAGTGGGAAACAATGCGGGCAGCGGAGCAGTGGGGCTGGGAGATGCAGCGTCAGGCAGAGGAGCGGGCATGGCGGCAGGCGCAGCGGCAGCAGGAGGAGGCGTGGCAGGACAAGCGGCGGCAGGAGGAGGGGCAGTGGCTGGAGAGGCGTCGCGGGGAGGAGCAGGCGCAGCAGGCGAAGCAGCAGCGGGCCCAGCAGCACTGGCAGATGGAGTGCCGCGCCGCGCAGCTGCCGCAGCCGGCGGCGCCAGAGCAGCGGCAGGTGGCTGCGCCGGAGCAGCGGCAGCTGCCGCCTGTGCGGGACTTTTACACCCAACCGCCACCAATGGGCATGCCGCCATCCAGCCTGCCGCCCCAGTACAGCCCCAGCGAGGGAGGCGGCGGCAGCAGCGGCAGCAGCTCTGCTGCGGCGGCGCCGCCCCTCCCTGCTGTCCTGGAGGAACCGGTGCGTGGGTGTGAGGGCTGGCTAGCTGGTTGGCTTTACACCTGGCGGGTGCACCTGGGCCTTGGCCTTGCCTGCAGCGACTCTCCCGCCTGCTGCATGCCACCGCGCCTGGCATGGCTCCCCGCTCCTTGTCTAGCAAGGCGAATCTGGGCCCCACACACGCGAGCCGTGCAGCCGTGCCTGACAACAGCAGCGCCCGCCTGCCCCGTCTGCACCCGGAGCGTTTGTGTATGGCCATCATCGAGCTCCCCAATTGGCCCCTGCCTGCCTGCAGGACAGCATGCAGATGGACCTTCTGTCGCTGGACAGCGTCGAGTTCATGGAGGTGTGTGTGTTTCGTTTTGGCTGCATTCAGATGGGCAAGGGGTTGCAGTTTGGCTGGCGGCTTGCGGCACATGTGCGGCTTGGCCACAGCTGCTGACCCTGCACAGCGCCCATTTCGTGGCGGTTCGACTTGCTGTTGCGTGATCAACTGGAGTTTGAAGGCATGCCGGGTGTGCACTCTTTGTTTCTGGCGTGTCGTCATGAACCTCTAAACGCCCGGGCCTTATGAGTGAAGGCAATGCCGCGCCACATCGCCGATGGCACCCCACACCGGCTGGCTGTGCCCGCTCAGCCAACCCTTGCGCCAAAACCCGCCCTGTCCCGGCCTGCCCACCCTCGCCTGCCGCAGATGGCCCGGGAGCTGGGTGTTGCCTCCCCGGCGCCCAACTTCGATCTGCTGCTGGCAGACGCGCAGCAGGCACAGCGTGGCCCGCTGGGCGGGGGAGGAGGGCTGGGCCCGATCAGCCCCGTGCCGCAGCCCTTTTCGGCGCTGCCTGCGCAGCAGCTGGCGGGCCCCGCACCTGGCCAGCCGCAGCCTGCTGGGCTGGCACAGCGGCAGCAGCAGCAGGTGCAGCGTGCTCAGCAGCAGGCCGCCTTGCGCCCAGCCAGCTTTTAGGCGTCAACTTTACGACACTGGCCGGTACCTCGTTTTCTTCCTCCCCAAGGGCCTTGTGCACTGCAAACGTTCACGGTTCCCCGTGCCCTCTGGGCTTAATGCCCAGCTGGCCCCTCAATCCACGCCCTTGGCGTATTCCTTCTTTCTTTCTTTCACAGTTCCCTGCCTGAATAACACCAATTCACCACCGCCGGAAACAACACCGTGCCAACCAACCGCCGTTTCTGGAACTCTCTTGCTACGATGCCCAGCCCAGCTGTTGCTGGGCCGACTCGGGTTGCAGTTCTGCACAACAGCCCTTCAACAACCGCCCTGGACCTCTGTGCATACTCTGCACCGGGGCACCAGGAAACCGTACCCTTCGCTTTACTGGCTGCCAGTTGGGCAGCGCTGTGCTCTCGGTTTTGTCCTCTTCTTTTTGATCGATGGAAACCTAGCTCAATCCCTTCCAGCCCATCGTGAATGTGCAATGTCACTGCCTTGCGTTGAGGATGTCTTCTTTCCATTGACAATGTTGCAGGCACATGGTATGGATTGATATAGCGTCAGCGTTTTATGACAACAGCTTGTTGATTCGGATAGTGTAATACACGCCTGGCTTGCTCGTGCTGCTCTCATTCCAGCTGTGACACGCACGCCCATGCTTTGTGGGGATGGACGCTCAGCGCGCGCAGGGCACTGGCCTTGCCTTGTTGTTGCTGCAAATGGAGTGGATGCCCGCAACGTCCATCAGCAGTGCTGCATGCAGCTGTTGCTTCAACAACCTGCGGTTGGCGGCGCGCGGGCGAGCAGCGGCGCGCCCCGCGCTGCATTTGTTCAAGCCTGATCAGCGCCTCGCGTCCCCTGTGACCTCCGATCACTCGCACCCGTCCAACAACGCTGGGAGCCGGGCCGTAAATCAAACAGAATGACTGCAGGCACCGTCCTGGTGACAGGCGCCTCAGGCTACGCCGCCCAGTTCATCGTGCAGGACTACGCGCAGCGGGGCTGGCAGGTGAGGCGTGATCGGGGGGCGCAGCTGACCTCGAGCACCGCCAGCCGCCGCCGCCGCCTCTACCGCTGCCCTCTATCGCTGCGCTCCTGCGGCTCCTGCCCGACCCACCTCTGGACTGCCTCCTGCAAAAGCATGGTCCCCTCACCCGCGTGTATCTGCAGGTGGGTGCCACGTACCTGGCCGGCCAGCAGCCCCAGTTCGAGGGCAATGTCCAGGTGTTCAAGGTGCGGTGCGGAAGGGCAGCTTGAATGACCGCAGCGCAGCAGCCGACGGGCTGGGCTGCCGTTAGCTGCGGGAATTTGGCGGGTGGCACTTCCAGGCCGCTTGCAGGCTGTGGCACGACGTCGTTGAGCTGCTTACGAGTTGCAGGCTTGGCACGTGTTGGCCATGTGGGCGAAGCTCCCCTGCCTGCGCCTGCACTTTGCATTTGAAAAGGGCGGCAGCCCTTCCCTCACGCTCGCACTGCTCACTGCTTTTTGAATAGTCACAACCAGACCACGCCTACAGGTGGACTTGGCCACTGGGGAGGGCCTGGAAGCCTGCCTAGACGCACTGGTCCCACTCACCGCGTGAGTATTACTCAGCGTGTGAAACAAACGTGGCTGTGTTGCTTGCACAGTGCCTGCTGAAGAGTGGGGCCCCAGCGGGCTGGCGCTGAGCTGTTCCACTGCACTGGACTTGTGAATGCCGCGCTGCCTCTGCTGGGGGCGGCGTCCAGGTGCTGCTACATGCCTTTAGTAGCTGCACACCAGCATGCCAGCAGCGCACCGAGACTGTGCGGCACCAGCAACCCCACCAGCAACCCCACTGGGCTCACCTACACTCCTGCACCCCACCCTGCAGAGTGATCAACTGCGCCGCCCAGGCGGCGCCTGCAGCCTGTGAGGGCGAGGGCGAGGCGGCAGCACGTGCAGTGAACGTACCCACCCACCTGCTGGCTGCACTTGCGAGCCACGCAGCGCGGCACGGCAGGTGCGTGGAGGCTGCTGCGCCGCCGCTGCCGCCGCCGCCTCTGCTCGCTGCCGGTGCTGTTTGCCAAGCACGCATGCTGCCACCGTCTTGCACCCGCACTGCCTCTCTGCTGCGCTGTGACACTCGCTGCTTTGCCCTCTCACCCTATTGGCCGCAGCCGCCCAGTGCTGGTGCACCTGTCCACAGATCATGTGTACGAAGGCAGCAGTAGCATGTACCAGGAAGCAGCCGAGCTGCGCCCAGTCAACACGTATGGCAGGTGGGTGGGTGGGTGGGTCATGGCGCAGGGCAGGCCATGCCGGACCATGCCATGCCGGGCCGTGCCATGCCATGCCCGGCCATGCCATGCCGTGCCATGCAATGCGCATGCTGTGCCATGCCATGGCATGAGATGTGGACCAGGGCATGGGTCAGCTTGCCACACCATGCCATGCCATGCCATGCCATGCCATGCCATGCCATGCCATGCTGTGCACACCGTGTGAAGGCAGTTGGGCAAGCAGACCGACGAAGGGGTGCAGAGTCCAACCTTCATGGCTGCTGTCCCTGCCTCCCTTTTGTGCTCTGCAGGACAAAGGTGGACGCGGAGGCGGCGGTGGCAGCGGCATGGCCTGGGTGAGGCTTGCTCATGGGTTTGGGGCGGGCCGTTGTGAACAGGCAATGTAAGCTTGCCTGCTGCAACAGATGTACTGCACGCCCCCTGCGGTGTGCAGCTGTGTTTCCACGTGCAGCCAATTGGATCGCCGCTGTAGCGCAAGCACACATGTGCCCCTGCCTGTTATGCCTCTCGTTGCGGAGGCGCCATGCCATCCTGCGCCCCTCCATCACCCTCCACCCGCCCTGAGCCAGCATCGTCACACTGAGCAGTTTAAACACTCAATTTTGCAGGCGCCACGTCATCCTGCGTCCCTCCATCATCTTTGGGCCGCCGCCGCCCAACCCCACGCGCCGCGGCCAGTTCCTGCAGAGCATCGACGCCAACCTGGCCGCCAAGGTGCGAGCGGCTGTGGTGGCTGTTTAGGTCAATCGCTGCCATACATTCCTGGTTGCATGCACGGCGCGCCCCTTGCGCCTCAACTCCGCTCGCGCCTGCTGCCGTAGCCGCGCACTCGTCCACTGCCCCCAACGCGTGTAGAAGCCGTTTCCACCTCCTTCAATGAAGTGTACCGCACCGCTACCGCTGCTTGCGTGGCCGCCTGCCGGTCGGCTCACGCACGCTCTGCTACCCCCAACCGCACACACTCGCGCGCAGAAGCCGTCCACCTTCTTCTCGGACGAATGGCGCACGCCCACTTATGTTGCCGACCTTGTGGCCGCGTGCCGCGCCGCTGTGGAGCGGTGCGAGCAGCTGCCCGTGGCGGCCGCCGAGCGCGTCTTCAATGTGGGAGGGCCGGAGCGCATCAACCGGGTGGACATGGCGCTTGCGCTCTGCAAGGCGAGCTGCTGTGCCTGCGGATGCAATGCTGTTGGGGCTGCATGGTGGGGAGGACGGAGCACATCAGCCTGGGTGTGACGCATCTGCGCCTACCACGATGACTTCATGGTAACTTAAGTGCAATGGTGAATCATCCCTCCAAAGCAGGTGCGCGGCTACGACCCGCAGCTGGTGCAGCCGGGCTCCGCGGCCTCGGTGCCCCGCGTCTGCGCCACGCCCGAAGACATTTCCATGGACACCAGCCGGCTGCAGGTGGGCTGACTAGGTGGGCTGGCTGGTCTAGGATTGGGTGGAGGGTTGGAGGCCTACTTTCGTGCAAGGTTTTTGTGCTGCACACCAGAGGACATTTCCATGGACACCAGCCGGCTGCAGGTGGGTCGACTGGTCTAGGATTGCGTGGAGGGGTGGAGACCTGCTCAAGCGCAAGGGTCCAAGGGTGTTTTGCCGCACAGCCCGAGTGGCGGTTGACCCGTTAGGCCCGCAAGCCAGCGGTGTGCGGGAAGGTGGCGTGCTGCGCCGCCGGCCTGCGGCTGTGCATCCATGCTGCCTAACACCCCCAGGGCAACCAGCTCACGTGGCGGTCTGCCACCCTGCCACTGGCTGCCCGCATCTGCAGGCGGTGCTGGGGGTGCGGCCCACGCCATTTGAAGAGGCACTGCGGCAGGTTTTATCGACGGGCAACTGATGCAGGCGTGCGCAAGCCGGCTCTTCAAACGCAGATGGCAACAACGCATTTTTGTAATCTGTAGGCGATGACAGCAGCATACAGTGGAGCCCCAGGCACGCATGGCACGCATGGTTTGTCACGACCGGCGGCAGCGGCGCCGACCCGCAGGGCGGTAGCCGCTGGCGGCACAGTGTGTCTGCCGCCCTCCTCGGCGCCTCGGGCCGTGGAATGCTTTGCAATGCATTCAAACGAATCTGGCAAGCAGCATCGCGTCCACAGACGAGTGCGTGCATCTGTGCTCGCAGGCAGCATGCTGTGCCGGGCCCTCGGCTGCACGCCCAGGGCGGCCAGCCTTCACGCCGCCGGTCCAGACCCACGATTCGCCATGTCCTAGATCTTCGATCACGGGCCCCGGAGCAATGCGCAGCTACCCTACAACAGCGCTATTGCGGGCGCGCGTTTTGCCCCTGTGCGCCGCCCAGCAGCGGCCCTCCAGCACCCCTGCATCCTACTCTCGCTCGATTAGCGGCGTGGCGGGGCGGCGGACCAGCACACCGTCAGTGCCCAATGCTTCGGTCGGGCTGCGGCCTCCTGAGACGCTGGAGCGCCCCGCGCAGCATGAGAACCTTCAGCCGAGCCGCCAGGAAGACCAGGCAGATGCAGATCGCGGGATGGCCGACCCGCCCACTGAAGTGGCGGCAGCGGCGGCTGCTGGCGGCGGCGCCGCCGCCGGGCTGCTGCCCAAGCTAGCGCTGCTGGGTGCGGCAGCACTCTGGGGCAGCTATGCACCCGCAGTGCGGCTGCTGTACGAGTCACCCAACCCGCCAGATGCAGTCGTCGTGATGGCCGCTCGGGGTTTGCTGCAGTCCCTGGTGCTGCTGCTGGCCTCGCTGGCCCTCCAGCGTGCCACCGACAGCAGCAGCAGCAGCAGCAGCAGCAGCAGCAGCGGCGGCGGCGGCGGCGGCGAGGCCAGCACAGCAAGCAGCGACAGCGAGGCCAGCACAGCAAGCAGCAGCAGCAGCGAGAGCAGCGGCAACGCTTTTGAGGACTGGCTATTCCTGCGCTCGCCCAAGCTGTGGCAGGCGGCACTAGAGCTGGGCTTCTTCAATTACAGTGCCACCTGGCTGCAGGTAGGCTGTGGTTGCTGCTGGTTTTGTTCCGTTGCCGCTGCTGCCGCTGCCGCCACTGCAACGTGCCATGCAACACGTGCCTGCGTTCGTTGCATGCAGGTGGCAGGCAGGTATTTGGCGTGCTGCTAGTTGGCTAGCACGGCCTGCTGTTGGGCCCTCACTGCTGTCCCCCTAAAGAGCCCCCTCCATTCCTGCTCCTCGTGCCCCACCCCTGCAGACGCTGGGCCTGCAACTGGTGGGAGCCACCCGAGCCAGCTTCCTCGTGCAAGCCACCGTGCTGCTCACCCCGCTGCTGTCCACCCTCGCTGGCTACCGCCCCGGCCGCCGCGTGTGGGCAGCCTGCGGCATGGCGCTCTTCGGCTGCCTGCTCATCACGGCAGACGAAGCCACAGCAGAGGCCAGCAGCGGCGCCAGCCTGGCGGCAGCAGGCTTGCATCTGGGTGAGCAGCAGCATGCATTGGGGCCTGAGTGCAATCTCAGCTTGGGAGTGGGAGGTGGGGGGCAGCCCAGTAAGCCGGTAGCTGCGAGAGCACACGCACACTCGGCTGCCTGCTGCCTGCCCTTGCAGTCGACAAGCTGTAGTTGCCGCCTCCAACCCGCTGCCGCCGGTCCGCCTCCTCACACCTCTGCTGCCGCAGGCGGAGACGGCGCCATCCTGGTTGCAGCCCTCTTCTACTCGCTGGCGGTCGTCCGCATGACCGGTTACGCGCGCTCGCTGCCATCTGTGCAGGTGGGCAGCTCTGGCTGCATTTTGGCTGCGCTGGGTGCTGCTGCTGGAGGCGGCGGCATCTCTTCGGCGGCGGCGGCGGCTGCTGCGTCGCTGGCGGGCGGTGGAGAGGCGCCTGCTGCTGCTCCCCTCCTCCTGCTCCCCTCGTTGACCTGTGGCCCCTGCCCACTTCCCTTGCCCACCCCCTGCAGATCGCCACTTGGAAGTCTGTGGTGCTGGGCAGCCTCGCGCTCGGCGCTTTGGGCATCGCAGCAGCCAATGCCGACGGCCTGGCGGGGCTGTGGGGCGGCTACACTGACCCGGCCTCCTGGGCAGCGCTGGGCTGGGCGGGGCTGGGCCCGGGCGCACTCGCCTCCTACCTCCACGTCACGGTGCGCTTTGCTGGCTGCCCTTGGGAGGCTCAGCGAGTTGCCAGCACTGTGTGGCGTGTGCTTGCAAGTCGCATTCTGACCCAGCCGAGGCAGTGGCGCAGCGTGGCTGGCTGCACCAGTCTGCCGCTGCCGAGTTGAGCGGCAGCTAGGATGGCGCAGCGCACGAGTTGGTCGACCTTGCGCCACAGTTTGGCTGCCCAGCGCCGCCCAAACCCTTGCACCACTGCCACCTTGACCTGTGGGCCCCCCTGGCCCGCCCTATAAAACCACATCCAAGCAGTTTGGATTCCGCACCCTGCCGCAGGGCCAGAAGCACGTGGCCCCGGCGCAGGCGCAGGTCATCTTCAGCTCAAAACCGCTCTGGGCAGCCGGCCTGGCCTGGGTGCTCCTGGGTGGCGAGGAGCTGGGGCCCCTCACGTGGGCTGGTGGCGCGGCTGTTGCGGCGGCTGGCCTGGTGGCCTCCACTGCACCGCCCGAGGAGCCTCAGACCCAGCAGTCCCAGCAGCAGCAGCGGGCGGCAGGCAAGGTCGAGTGATGCGTCGGCGGCCCGCCGCACTTTGCCCAGCGCATGCTCGTTCTCGCGCGCAACAAACCGAGTTTTCCCCTCCCGAACCAATTTTCTCTCGGCGTATGTATCCGTAATATGATCGGCATCAACCTACTGCATAGATTGCTCTCGATCTCTTTCTCTCGGCGGGCCTCAGTAATGGCCCCCGCTCCTGCCTCAAAATGCACTCTACCTTCTGTTTCTTCGCCTGCCTGCTCTTCTCTCGGTTCGGTACCAATCTCATGCTACTTTATTTGGCTGAAAACGCAGTTTTCTAGTGCGCTCTGTAACTCTAGCTGGAGAGCAGCGGCAGCGGCAGCAGCCGCCATCTAAGTGTGGTGTCTTGGCGGCGGCGAGCGGTGTGCTGTGCCTGCTATGCCCAGCCCGCCTCCCTGCGCCGCGCTCGGGCGCCGAGATACCGCTGCAGTAAATTCTAACCGCCATTGAATTGTTGATCGGAGGGCCCGCGCGGACAAACACGCCGGGGCGGCCACCCACACCGATGGCGCTCGCGGTCAGCAAGCGGGCTCGGCTCCCGCTGCTCCTCATTGCTATCCTGGCATTGTTTGCAGCCCCTCGGCCGAGTGCCGCCTCCCCGGGTGAGGCGCGCCGCCTCGCGAGCGGTCACCGCCGTGCCGCCTGCTCGAGCCTGCAATGCGTCCTTGCTGAGCCTCACCCCTCACCTTCCTAATGCCTGTTGTGTCGCAGGACCGGGATGCCCCGCATTTCAGGCGGGTGTGCTGTCAATGCACAACAACCTGCGGGCGCAGCACAAGTGAGTGGCCGGCTGCCGACACTGCTGCGGTCACCAGACGCGCATGCGCACAGCAGGCCCGTGGCGGCTGTTGGCGGCACCGCGTCTAGCGCCTGCATGTGCCCCTCAAGTCGATCCCATGTCCTGCATCTGCCTCGGTTGCAGCGCACCGCCGCTCAAGTGGGACGCCGCGCTTGCAGCCAAGGCGCAGGCGCATGCCGACAGGTGCAAGTGGACCCACAGCGGCGGGCGCGCCTTGTACCCCAATGGAGAGAGCATTGTGAGCGGGGAGGCGGGGAGGTGCTGCTGCTGGTACAGAAGCTTTTCCTGGTGCCGCTTCTGCTGGTACAGGAGTTGCTCCTGGAAGACATGCTTGAACACTGTGCTGTGCCGCGACCCGTCATCGTACTTGCAATGCATGGCTGCCCTCAGAGCCCCTGACCAACGTGCAGCTGTTCCAGCCGCCAGCCAGCCCCCACTCAGCCTGCCCTGCCTTTGCACACCCCGCCGCCCGCCGCAGTACTCCAGCGGCAAGGGCACTGTCAAGTACCCTTTCAGGGGCATGGATGTGTGCAGCTGGGCGACGTATGCCCTTTACCTCGAAGGCACGAGCTACGCGTACGACAAGCCAGGCACCAGCAGGGACCCAGGGGTGCCCATTGGCCACTTTGTGAACAGTGAGTGCCGGTGGCTTTTACTCGGAAGGCTTACTGCAGCGCAACAGCAGAGGATCCATGCTGCTGCCACCTGCCCGGTCAGGCTGCTGTGGAAGGCGCGCAGCCGCGGCCTGCCTGCCTGCTGTGGCGTCACCGTGTGTTGCCTTCCTGTGCAGTCGTGTGGAGCAACACGACGCGCCTGGGCTGCGCGTACACCAACTGCAGCTCAATGGACTTTGTGGTATGGTGGGTATATTCCATGCCAACCCCCCGCACAGCACTTGGTGAATGTACGCAAGTGAGCCAGACGTTGTTGACGCCAGCACAAGGCGCCGCTGCTGCCATGCTGGGTGGGGCCACTGGGCAATGCACAGCCCTGGTGTGGCATCTTCATCCTCCCTCCCGCACCCATCTCCCCATCCGCAGCTGGTATGGGCCCGGCTTCTACGCCTCCGGAGGCAGCAATGCAACCACTATTGCTTACCAGGACAACGTGCTGCCGCACAAGTGCCAGCTGGCGACAGGCGACGGCTGGTGCTCGGCATGCAGCGGCGGCACCTGCACCGCCTGCTGGGAGCGGCCCGCGTATGGCCAGCCCATGGGCAGGCACAAAATCCAGCTGGACGCCGCCAGCAAGCGGGTGAGGGGATGGCTGTTGCCGGGTGACTGATCCGCGGCGCAATCTCAGCGGCTGTGCATTGAATCGAGGCCTTCAAGGCGGGTGCAGCCGTCCATCCTTCCTTCAGTCATGCTCCCCTCCCGCTACCGCGCAGTGCGTTTCAGCATGCCCCGCAAGTTTCAGACACTGCCAGCAGGTGAGGTCGAGAATGACGCGGAAGTGAGCAGGGCGTCCAGTGCATCGTTCTGCACCACGCCTTCATCCCTGTTGCGGATCCTCAACAGTGGACTGCCCGCATGCTGCGATTTGCTTTTAGGTGCCGGCGCAGCGGCATACTGCCCATTCCATGCGTGGTGGTGCACAAGACATGTGACACCAAGGGGACTGTTACCCATCCCGCACCTAACCATCCATCCTCACTCCTGCAGTGCGACTTTGCGGATCGCTGCCTCAAGTGCAAGGCGGGGTGGGCGATGGATGCTCAGCGGCGCTGCACCGTGCGGGCGCCGGCAGCTAAGAAGCCCGGGCGGCGGCGAGTTTGATGCATGAGCCTGTAACATAGTATGGTTGTGAGGGTTCGGTTCACAGTGGAGCACCAGTAACGCTCCCCCCCAGCGGGAGGCCGCGTGGCTGGTCGATGTGGGCGGGGCACGCCTGAGCCGTTGGCCTGGGCAAGTGCTGCACGCCGGCACCGGCCACATGCCGCAGCCATTCCTACAACGAAACCCTATTCCAGACTGCACCACCAGCTGAGGATGCATGGACTCATAATGGTCTGGTGACAGCGCCACAGGCTCAAGGGCCTAGGGCAGGGCAGGGCAGCCACACAAGTAGGGGCCGGGGAACCGGCCGTTCGCCAGCTGGCGGGGCAAGAGCGTAGGCCAGAGCACTCCCTGCCGGCCACTGCATTGCGACACCAGGCTGCCGCGCTGCCTTCCAGGGCACGCACAAATCCCCGGCGTGCCTCAGCGAACCAGAGCCCGTGCTTGCCCCACCGCTCCGCTCGCCATGGCGGCCCCAGGCAGCCCGCCTGGGCCGCTAAGGCAGTCTCCATTCGCAGACGATGACCCCCGGGAGCCGCTGCTGCCGGCGGGAGGTGGCCCCGCCACCGACGGACCTGCCGCTGCCGCCGCTGCTGCCAAGCTGGGCTGGGAGGACGCATTCGAGGAATGCACCGAGGTGCCAACCATTGCCACCCAGCTGTCAGCCACCCTGTCCTCCTTCACGCTAGCCCACCACCAGCCGCCCAACCTGGCAGCTGAAGAAGTGGCCAGCCTGAAGGCCGACGACGGGCGATGCGGCGCGGCGGGCTGGGGCGCCGAAACCCGCAGCTTGCTGCGCCTGGCCCTCCCCATTGCGGTGCGGCCCTGCTGCTGCTGATTGTTCTGCATACCGGCAGGCAGACTGCGATGGCTTGGCCAGCTGTCACTCCCGTACGCTGTGGCAGAGGTACGTTGCAAGGTTTCCAAGTGAAACCGCCGCCGACCCATCCCGTCCTAGCCCTCCCAACCCCCGCATGCGCAGCTCTCCAACGCGGCCACCTTCATTGCATCTGCCATCGGCGTCAGCTTTGTTGGCCGGCTGGGCGGCCTGCAGCTGTCGGCAGCTGTGCTGGCCCAGTCCGTGTTCAACGTCACAGGTCAGCAGGGCTTGTCATGCTGACTCGACCACAGCTGTGTGTATGTGGCTCGCCCACCTTGCCCCGCAAGACCTTTGGGGCTATTTGGTGGCTGCAAGCATACCATCTTCTGCGACCCCTCAGGCATGTCGGCAATGATGGGCTTCACGGGCACTGTGGACACGCTGTGCGGGCAGGCCTGGGGCGCCAAGAACTACCGCGCCTTTGGGCTGGTGGTGCAGGTGCGGGGCTGCGTGCCAGTGGCTGCCGTTTTTGGACGCCGCAGGGTTACGCGGCAGTGTGCTGCAGATGCCGGCGGCTTACCGGCAGGAATGTGTGGAAGTGGGATATGGTCCATACTTACAATGTGCGCCCACTTTGTGCATCAGTTGATGCTACCCGCCGCCCACCTGCACCGCTTGCGACCCGCAGCGCGCCTTGCTGCTGAACACTGTCTTCTCGCTGCTCATCTATCAACTAACGTTGGCTCTGTCACGCCCCACAAAACGTGCAGCGCGCCTTGCTGGTCAACACCGCCTTTTCGCTGCTCATCATGGCGCTCTGGCTCAAGTCGGAGACGCTGTTCCTGGCGCTGGGTCAGGTGGGTTGCATGCGGGGAGCTGAGGGAAGGGGGGTTTGGGCAAGTGCACCGCGTGCGGCTGCGGCTGGCACTGAGTGTGCCTGGCTAGCGGGCGTACACGCCAGGCTGCTCGGGGCGCTGCTATCTCTGGCCCTCACATCTGACAGGTTGGTGATTGCTTGCGCGTTGTGCTCACCGAAACAGAAACGAAGCACCGATGCTCAATGCGGTTGCAGGAGCCCGAGCTGTCTGCGGTGGCAGCCCGCTACATGCGCCTGCTGTCCCCCTCGCTGCCCTGGTGCGGGTGGCTGGTTAGGGCTGGGCTGGTTTGGATGTCAGGAAGGCAAGGCTGCGGGACGTATGCAGTCGTGCGGTGGCGTGCCGCTCCTGAGCCGGGGCCGGTTGAGGCACCGCTGCTGCCTAGCTGAGCGACCGTGCTCCAAAGTCCCAAATCGTTGCAGCCTGGGCATCGCAGAGGCGCTCAAGCGCTCGCTGCTAGCACAGCGCATCACCGCCCCCAACACCGCCGTCAATGCGGTCATCGCCACGCTCTCGCCGCTCTTCAACTGGCTGCTGATCGTGCGCCTGGGGCTGGGCCTGGACGGCGCGGCACGTGAGTGGGAGGATGGTGCCTGGGCTCGGCATGCCGCGCATGAGCGCGCAACGCAAGCAGCCCTTGTGTTCTGTGTTGCAATAATGAAAGCGTGCAACCTTGCCCACTATGCGCGGCGCAGCCGCAGTATTAAGATCACATGTGCACATGTCCCTGCCCCATGCCGCGCAGTGGCGGTGGTGTGCCTGCAGGCCACCTCGCTGCTGCTCATTAGCGGCTACGTGATTGCGCGCAATGCCAGGTGCGGCTTGCTGTCGTGGATTGCTGGTGCTGTGTGCTGTTCCGACGTCTGCTGGCCAAGTGCAAACAGTCGTCATACCTGCTCCTTAATTGCTGCCCCCAGGCTGCGCGGCAGCGAGCATGCGGTGTGGCACGGTTGGAGCCGGGAGGCGCTGCGGGGCTGGGGCCAATACTTGCAGCTGGCCATCCCCAGCATTGTGATGATTTGCATGAAGTGAGTGTGGCGGTGGTCTCTGCTGCGCTAGGAGTTGCTCTGGGCCAGCGTAATGGGGGGAACGCCGCTGGTTATGGCCGGTTGGTAACTGCAGCGCTTGCCAGGCCGGCGTGCGTGTCCCACAGCCAGTCGTGTCCAGCTGTTTGCCCTCCCTCCCTCCGCTCGTTGACAGGTGGTGGTCCTTCGAGGCCCTCATCCTCATGTCTGGCTGGCTGCCGGACGCCACGCTGGCTGTGGCGACAATGGGCGTGGCCAACCTCACCAACTCCGTCTCGTGAGCCAGTGGTGTGCGTTTTTAGCAAGGAGTGCTGTCCTGTGGATGCGGGGGCGGTTGCTTCTGGACTGCCTGTGGTCACTGCGTGGCCAGCTGGGGGCCCCCGAAGTACGCTCTGAAGTGGAAGCCACCACATCTCGCTCGTCTCCTGCCTCCCCTGCCCCCCAGCTTCATGGTGGTCTTTGGCGTGTCCATGGCCGCATCCATCCGCATCAGCAACGCCCTGGGCGCGGGCTGCCCGCACTCGGCGCGCCGCGCCACGTTTGCCGCCCTGGGCCTCACCATGGCTTCGCTGGCGGCGCTGGTGGGGGCCCTGCTGGCCGCCCGCACCGCGTGGGTGCGCCTGCTGACGGATGTGCAACCAGTCATCGATGCCACCCTGGGGCTCATGCCCCTGTTTGCGGTTTCCATGCTGCTGGATGGCGCCGTGTTCTCGCTCTCCAGCCTGCTGCGCGGCAGTGGGCGCCAGAAGGTGGGAATGCACGGGGTGACGGGAGGGCAGGCTGCGTGTCTAGCGCAGGGATGTGTATTACGACCAACACTGCAGCTGACACATGCGGCTGTTGATTGAATTGTGCTGCAATGTGACCAACCTAGCCCCCGCCCACCCTCCCACCCACCATCACATGCAGGTGGGCGCCCTGGCCAACATCGTCACTTACTGGTTCCTGGCCATCCCGCTGGCGCACCACCTGGCCTTCGGCCGCGGCTGGGGCCTGCACGGCCTATGGATGGGCGCGCTGGCGGCCAACGCGGTGCAAGCCTGCCTTATGCTGGGCATCGCGCTCATGTTTGATTATGCGGGGGAGGCCAGGAAGGCGGCGGCACGCTTTGCCCTGGCTGCGCCATTGCTGGCGGACCCTGAGGTGTGAGGATGGGTGCCATGGTGAGCAAATGCAGTGCAACGCCTGCAACTACTGTGTGCACTCGCCCCGATCATCGCTTTCTTGTTATGTCCAGTACTCGTTCTTGCCTGTTAACCAGAGTCTCCAGTTCAGAATGCAACATGTTCCATATGCATTTCGGTTAAAACACTAGCTGTTCGTGGGAAGCTTGTGTGGCGGCTCGGGATGCGACGTGAGGCAGTTAGCACGATAAACTGTTGACTGCCACAAGGGCCCACTCTGGCACCATTTACTTTGGTCTTCCGGCGTCTGGTTAGTATTGGGTTTAGCGTGGAAGGCCCGCCTTGAAGCTGCCCCACTCTCGCCGCGATTAAGTTGACTTGCGCTGGTACCGGAAACCGGAGCTGGTTGGCAGTGGTGCCCGTAGCTACGCCGGACCCCCTTGGCCAATTTGGCGGCGCTGCCGGGGCGCTCAGCCCCCCACGCATGCAGCTTGAGGTATTAGCGGAAATTGGCCGTCTGACTTGCCGCTGCCATGTGGTGAGGACTGTGCAAACAGGTCTGCCTTGGCTGTCATGGGCGACCGGGCCCGTGCGGTGGCGCTTGGTGGGCATGCCCCACTCCCACCCAGTGCCAATGCCATTCCCCATGGCGGCGCTGTGCACCTGTGTGTGCTTGGAGTTTGAAGGAGCAAGTGAGGTATTGAGTGTGGCCCGGTGACAAAACTGTGCACTCGAGGCCATGTTGCGCGTTGCAACATTGTATGCCTCGGCGCCTGTTGTGGAGTTATACCCACAAACCCCTCGTCGAGGGGACTTGGCACAGTGCCGTTCAGTCCCGGGTTCAATGGCAACACTTAGCTCTGGTTCCGAGTTGGAAGTGCTCAGGTTGCTCGCTCCCCACTTGGCGCACGCTGGCGGCTGCTTCGCACCTCCATACGATACGGATGGGACGAGACCTTTAAAGGTCTTGTCCCGCCCGTATGGAAATTTCGCGTTCGTGGTTCCTGTATCATCTGGAGGAGGGGTTGGAGTAGCACATGTGCAATGCCATCTCCAAAACAGCTCACCAGCCACAAACTGCGCCCGAGGCCACCCTGGGCATAGGAGGAATGGTGTCCGGCAGGACGGGTCCTGCCCCAGCGCCTTGAGCGCTGGGGCTAGCAGACACAAGCAGGCTTGGGGCCCCTGAAGCCCCTCTGCCCTGGTCCGATAGGGCCCTCTAAGCAGGGTATGTAACAGGAGAGCGCAGGGGTTGGAGCCAAGACAGTGTGAGCAATGAACTGAGTGCACACAACTAGCAGTTAGTAGGGCATGCAACGGCAGGGTATGCGAGGCGGGTTTGGTGGGGGTGGACGATGGCACTTGTGCCAAGAGAGCGCCATCGCCCGCCTCCAATAAATAGGAGAGAGATTTAGTCTAGCTGTCGCTGCTGCTTCTACCGCCGCTGCCGCTTGCGCTCGCGGCTGCGGTCGGTGTCGCTGCTGCTGCTGCCGCTGCTACTCGAGCTGGCCTCATTGTCCTCGTCAGCCATGCCCGGCTGCTGCTGCTGCGGCGGCGGCTGGTGCTGCTGCTGCGGGTGCTGCTGGGCAGCCTGCGCCTCCCCTGGCACGGGCTCGGCTACAGGCTGCCTCTGAGCCGCGTCTGTTGCGACTGCCTGCGGCGGCGAGGCCAGGTGCAGCAGCTCCTGCGTGATCAGCAGCATGGGCAACAGCCAGTACTGCAGCACCGCTTGCTGCTGCTCCAGATTGCCGCCGCCGCTAGGCTCTGTGTAAGGCGGATGCAAATAGGGCGTTTCCGTACGTAGAGGCATTTCCGTAGGTTACTTTCCCAGTGCTGAAAAAGGCCAAAAACATGCAGATCGTGTGTTAGCAGCTCTCCAATCACTGTCACTTCGTAGTTGCACTGCACGTATGGCATTCAAGCGGCAGGCAAAGAGTCGAACGGCGTGGGTAGCAGTCGGCATGCGGCGGGGTGTCCAACAAGACCGTGTCCCCTAGCAACAAAGTTTCTACCAGTGTAGTTCTCTGCTAGTTTCGAGGTGCTGCAAATTCAGCCCCTTCTTTGCTGAAAGCATGTCGTTTGCTGCCGCTGATCGGCGGGCGGCATGCCGCTCCCTGTCCCCCCTCACCAGCTTTTCTGCAGCCGTTCATGCTACGCGGATGTTGGATTTTGCACTATTTAGGCCTCTTAACCTTGAAGCGGGCGGCAGGCCGCGACTTTCGTGCGCGGCCGGACGTCTCGGAAAGCGATCTTCGCGGACTGGGCATAAACCGCGGTTGTAGCTTTGATTTCCGCATTCTGACACGTTCCTACGTCTTTATGGAACGCCCGAAGACCCCCGGAAGGCTCATTTCAGGTGCCCGCCCCCATGCGGCGGCGCCGGCGCCCGCCTGGCGGTCGATGCCTGTTCAAACTTTGACCCCATCTACGTACGGAGCCATATTTCGCAAACCAAAACGGAGAGGGATGTCCGGAAACCGGAATTCTATTTGCATCCGCCTAANGTCCGGAAACCGGATTTCTTTTTGCATCCGCCTAACACGCTGGCCGGTTAACTGGTTGAGCAGTGAGGTGTTTGTTACACCAGACTACTGTGAAAGTGATCAGGTAAGTCGGGAGAACTGGTTGGTTGCAAGGGCAGAGGCTGTGCATAAGTAGGAGGGGAGCGGGCGGCGGACCGAAGTGCCGGGAGGTGGATTAATGTGCAGGTGGCAGGTTGACTGCAGAGTGCAGTTGGATTGTGCTTGGTGCCTGATTGAGGCAGGATTGAGGGGATGTGTGATTGATACAAGCGTTCAGATTGAGCGCAATGGCAGATTAATGCTGAATTCATCATAATCTCTCCCCCCTGTCTGTTTAGTGGCCCTCTCATTCTTCCCCCCGGCCGTGTGGGCCACCCGGGGGCCTGTTATCGCATTGTGCGACAAACGGGTGTAAAACCGAGCCGAGCCGAGCCGATAATCGGCTGACGTTAGTACATATGCCGCTTATATTGTTACACTCCGGCTGCTGCTCCGGCTGTGCCACATCCATGGGCACTGCCACTGGTGCTGCTGCTGCCGGCTTCAGCTGCGCTGGCTGCCCGGTAGCGGCTGCTTGCAGCGGGGGCTCAACAGCCGGCAGGGCGGCATCCATGGGCACTGGCATCAGGGCTGCCGCGAGCGCTGCCGCTGCCGCCTGCTGCTGCTGCTGCGCCGGCTGCCCAGCAACGGGTGCGGCTGCCTGCAGCGGGGGGTCAGCAGCCGGCAGGGCGGCATCCATGGGCACTGTCACCAGGGCTGCTGCTGGGGCTGGCGCTGCCGCCTGCTGCTGCTGCTGCTGCGCCGGCTGCCCAGCAGCGGGTGCGGCTGCCTGCAGTGGGGGCTCAGCAGCCGGCTGCACCTGTTGCTGCGCCTGCTGGTTGGCCATGAGTGCCGGCGGGGGTGGGCCCTGCAGCAGAGGGTGCCCACCTGCTGCCGGAGCTGCCGTCGGCTGCTGCTGCGCCCTCTGGATGGTAACCATTGCTAGGTCCAGCAGGAACGGCCCATACGAGTTGGAGGGGCACGCGGGGTGGGGCGGCTGGTGGCTGAACAGGCACGCGTTGCGGCAGTAGCTGCAGCAGAACGGCTCGCACCACTTCCACTGCACCCCTGGAGGGCGGGGCACACACGAGCAGCCAGCGGCAATGCCGCCCACGCTGCTGCTGCTGCCATCATCATCGCTGCTGCCAGACTGATCGTCGCTGTTGCTGCTGCGCTCTTCATCACTGTCGCTGTTGATGACATCATCATCGCTGGGCTCGTCGCCCTGCTGCTGCTGCTGCTCCGGCTGGGCGGCTGCTGCCGCCGCGGCGCCGCCTCCGCAACGCGCCGCGCTGCGTCGGCTACTATCCCTGTGGCCTCGCCCTGGATGGCGCGCAACAGGCAGCGTTGCTGGCGAGCGGTGATGGGCTGCCAGCCGCGCCACAGGCTGTACAGCGCCCGGCTCGTGCAGCGCTCCAGCGCCTGCCGGTTCTGCGGGTGCTCGGGCGGGCAGTCGCAGCGGGTGTGCAGGAACTGCGACACCTTGCGCACCACCACCTGCGCAAGCTGCTGCAGCTCCAGCGGCGGCTGTGGTGGCCGCGCGCCAGCCGCCTTGGCCTCAGCCGCCTCCTCTGCCTCTATTGCTGCCAGCACCTCTGCCTCGGCCGCTTGCACCATGGTCCGCTCCGCCTGGCCGTCGCCCTCGGCAGCGGCAGTGGACGTCTCTGCTGCTGCGGTGGCTGCCACGCTGACAGAGCCCACGAAGCGGGTGCTGAATGACGCGGCGTGGCAGCGCTGCGGGGCCACTGGCCTGCCGTTGAGCACCAGCGGGCGAGTGGTGGGGCCATAGCGCAGCAGGTCCGCCAGCGTGACGCTGGGGCCGCCTGCAGCGAGCCAGCCAGACGGGAGGCAGGCGTGGGCGGTCAACTCGGCTGGAGATGGAGTTGTTGCAGCTGTCATGCAGCACGCCGGGCCAACAGCACTTGTAGCTCTTGCGGTGCAGCCTCGTCCCTCCCACCGAGCCGGCTGCACTCACCAAACTCGCAGGCGCAGCGCCAGGCAGTCGGTCAGCTACGAGCAGAAATGCCTCGGCAGGGTCGTGGCAGCCGCCGCAAGTCAGGCAGGCAGAATGTGCGGCTCCGAACTCCCGCCCCAGGTCAGCCGCATGTAGCACTCCAGCGTGGGGCCTCCCACTGCTCCACTCTGCAGGAGGAGTCAGATGCGGAGACTACAGGACAGCACGGATGGATAGATAGAGAGCATGTGCTTGGGGCGCAGCAACAGGACAGCACGGATGGATAGATAGGCTTGGGGCGCAGCAAAACCAATCATGTGTCATCGCCGGGAATCGAACCCGGGACTGAACGGCACTGTGCCAAGTCCCCTCGACGAGGGGTTTGTGGGTATAACTCCACAACGGTGCCCAGCCACTCACAGAGCAGAGCTCCACAGCTGGCTGCGCCGCATTCACAGCTGCCTGCTGCTCCGCCGGCGCCTACTGCTGCTGCTGGTCGGCCATGAGTGCCGGCGGGGGTGCCCTGCCGGAGCTGCCGCCCGCTGCCGCTGCCAAAGCTGGCGGAGCGGTGGAGGCTTGCATGAGGCGGTCCCCTCGCATCCTCACTGCAATTCACTGATATCTCCGACGCCCTCTCTCCCTCGGCGACAAGCACAGAGCTCGCGGGGGCCCCGGACTTTGCCGCTCTGTCTGCCTCGAGCAGCCTTTGCACGGGCCGCAGGCTCTGTTCCCAATTTGATCGCCCAGGTCGTTGGGCCGGGCGATCGCCCCGGCCCAGTGCTGGCGGAGGAGCAGGTGCTTGAACGCAAGGCTGCCTGTGAGGCCCGTGACCCGCCAGGAGGCTGCGGTCGCGCCCAGGAGTACAGACGTGATGCAACAGGGCCGCTCCGTCTTGCCCCAGCGGCCGCCGCCGCTGCCGCCGCACGCCGTTGTTTCCCGCCCTGCTGCGCTCAAGCTGCTCTTGCTTGCCTGCCATTGCTGCAGGCGGCATGGACCTGGACGCGGATGCGGGCCCTTCGCAGGCCGCAGGTGTGCCACACATGCAGCCCCTCATGTGCCGCTGTTTTTGTTTTGCGCGGTGCAGTTGCGCAGGCTAGCAGCCTGCTGGCGTTCTATGCCTGCCCTGCAACCCATTGTTCGCGTTGCTTGCTTCATTGCTGCAGCCAGCCGCATCACATACGCCCACTCAAAGCCCACCACCAAGGCCCACCAACCATTGCGTTGCGACGTAACACCCAGGTCCTGTCGCCTGTGCTGGCATGCCACTTGCTGGCTGCTCGCTGCCGGGCCCGCAACTCCACCACTGCCACGACTGCTGCTGGAGCGCCACTCACTGTGAGCTGCGACTGAAGCCATGCTCCACGCCGATGGTTGTGTTCCAACTGCAGATGTGGCGCCAACGAGCAGCCGCAGCGCACTAGCTGGGACGCCGCCAACCCGCGGGCACGCTTCGCAGGTGGGCGGATGCCTGCTTTCCTGTTGCATGCCGCGCGCCTCACTGAAGTGCAGGCTGCGGCAGCGTGCACATTTTCCAAATCTGCAACTCGCATGCAGTGTGGTTCATGCACCCTGCGCTTGTCATGCAGTACCAGCGGCAGCCGCTGGCTGGCACGCAGCGGCGGGTGGCTGAGCGGGTGGTGCAGGCATCGTCAAGCAAGGCTGCGCAGCGCTTTGCCAGCAGCCTTGCTGACCCCCCCAGCGGTGCTGACGGCCAGCAGGTGCGCGCTTTCCTGTGCTGCTGCACGCTGCCTGGCTGGCGATTGCTGATCTCTAAGGCAGTCCGTCCTGCCCTCCCGTGCTAAGGCCCGTCTTCTGCCTGTTGGCCTGCAGGGGGTGCAGCAGCCAGCATGTGTGGTGCCTGTGGGTGGCCGCATAGTGTCACTCGTGGGCTTTGAGTGGACGCATGCTGTGGGGGCTGTGGATGCTTTCGAGGCATGCCGCTCGCCACCCCAGGCCCCAGGTGAGGCTCGCGCTCTCCCAACGGCGTTGGCGTGCCTTCAGCTGCCGACTGATTGCACCTGCGGCCGCCCACTTTGCATGCCCTGCGTCCCCCTCCTCCCTCTGCAGTGGCTCTCTCCGTGCGGGAGGTGCCGCTGGAGCAGCTTCGGTCGGCAGTGCACAAGTTCCGCTCGTTGGCGCTCCGCCGGCAGCGGCAGCCGCCTGCGCAGCCGGTGCGCGAGTGCTTGGCGCTGCGCGCAGAGTGCGGCTTGCCATACAGGTGGGTGGATCGATACGTCGGCGGGGTGGCTGCCACTGCTGTTTGTCGGAGGCTTGCCGGTACAGCCTGGTACACATTGGCGCCGTGCATGGCAGCCACGCCTCGGCTGCCGTCGGGCCCAGTGCGCCTGCTTGTCATTTGCCGATCTGCTTCTTTGTCACCTTGCCCTTGGCTGCAGTGACTTCACCTACACCACGCTGTACCACGGCTGGCTACCCCAGGAGGAGGCCGGCGGCTTCGCTGGCGGCCAACGCGTGCTGGTGCTGGGCCACCAGGCCAAGGGCGTGGCCAACCTTGGCACTCCCGGGGCAGGCCTGGCCGCCACTGGCTGGGCAGCCAGCACGCAGGCGCACGGCGTGTCGCCCAGCGACACGCACTTTGTGTACAGCAACATTGTCCCGAGCAGCGATGCTGAGGTGGCACGGCGGCGGGCGCAGTTGCAGCCGCATGCGCAGCAGCAGCAGCAGCCTGGCACCACCCGGACAGCGCGCACGGCAGCTGCCTATGCTGCAGTGGAGCGTGAGCGGCAAGCGGGCGAGTCGCAGCGGCCCACGCCGCTGCCGCCCACCCCGCTGCCACCCATGCTGCCGCCTGTGGCCCCGGTGCCACCCACCTTGCTGCCACCCGCGGCTGGACCACCGCTGCCGCCGGTGGCGGCTGCGCCTCCACCGCCTCCGCCGCCTCCGCCGCCCCCGCCGCCCCTGCCGCCGGCTTACACGCAGCACGGCGTTCTCTGGGTTCCAGACGACGTGGAAGCGGCCCGGCTGCACCTCATGATTGATTTGCTGACCGCCTATGCCTGTGGCGTCACTTACTCAGCTCTCCTGCTCGTCGCGCCGCTGGCTGCAGAGGTGGTTTTTGGTGCGGAGCTCAGGTGGGGCGCGCTCTGTCTCATGTGGCGGTGCAACAGCGCTGGTGCATGACGCCACCGCGGCCTGCCCCTGCTGCTCAGTTGCCTACTTGTGGCCCGCCTGCTTGCACCCGCACTGCCGCGCAGCTACGAGCAGCTGCTGGGCATGGCGCCGCTGCCGCCCCTCCTGCCTGAGGTGGCCGCCTGCCTCCCGCCTGGCATCAGCGTGCTGGCCACACCCTACCCGGCGTGCTGTGCCTCCCCCACCTTCTGGAGCCCGCAGTGCATGCACGCTTTCCTGGCACATGTGAGGGCTGCTGTGCTTGGGGGTGTGGGCTGTGGACTGCTGAATGGGGAACGCATGACCCTGGGTGCTGCCATGCCGCTGACTAATGCCCACGCTCCCTGTGGATCCACTCTGCCTCCCCGTAGATGCCAACCGCATGCCGGCGGCCGCTGGCTGACCGCCAGCCGCACGGCATGCTGGCAGCCTTCCAGGCGACAGCGGTGCTTGGCCGCATGGTACAGCAGGTGGGGGCAGCGCTGCACACGGTGGGCCGGCAAGCGCTGGACGCAACGGCTGCCTATGCTGCGGCGCTGCAGTGGCTGCACCAGCAGCGGGGCAGCACCGCACGGCTGCACTGCATGGCGCAGCCTGGCGGCATGGCAGCATGGGACGGCGCCGGCGGCGGGTTGGCCGTGCTCGCCCAGCAGGTGTACGAGCAGCGCGCAGTGCTGGCGGTTCAGTTCCGCCTGCACGAGTGAGCAAAGGGTGGATGGTTTGTGAACGGGGGCGGCTGGTGCATGGTGTGGCCTTGCTGTGTGTGGAGGCATTAGCTTGACAGCAAGCTCCACTGTATTTCTGCTCTGCCTTTCCTCTGCACAGGGAGTCGGACGGGCGCTACCGACGGCGGCAGGTGCACAACCTTGAGCCGCCGCCCGCCAACAGCGGCGTCCAGGCGCTTCTCAGCCAGCGGCAGGCAGCGCACGACAGCTTCCAGCAGCAGCGGCTGGCGGCCGCGCAGGAGCGCGCGCGGCATCCCGTTGTGCTGGCACCCGGCGAGCCCGTGCCAGCCGCGGTGGGCACCGGCAGCACGAACGCGCTGTACGTGGAGGAGATTGGGTGCGCGCTGCCAGGCTGGCGTGTGCCGGTGCTTTGCCAGCGGTTGGGGGTTGCCCTGCAGGCGTGTCACGTGTCACAGCCTGCTCCCTGCCGGGCGCTCCACATAGCCCAGCTGAGTTGCTGTCTATTTTCCTATGCGACCCGTGCCGCACCTGCAGGCCGCTGGACCCCATGCTGATCCAGAAGGGCGACCGCATCATCGACTACTGCGCATCGACCCCGCAGGGCGAGCTGCGGTCCCACCGCGTGACGCGCGTGGACTTCTGCCTCGCCAACCTCACGGCTGTGCGCCAGGTGCGGCTCTGCCCCAGGGTAGGCGGCAAGCCAGCCATTGTGCGCCGAGGCGGCTGCCTGAGCTTTGGTGCCGCAGCACAGCCCCAAACGTTGTTTCTCCTCCCCCTCTCCACCCTCCCCCTCCCCCTCTGCACTCTTCCAACCCACAGGGCTACAGCAAGGAGGGCGCCAAGTCTGAGGGCGCACCTGGTTCCGTCGACCTGATGCTCACCGGCAGCGTGGGCCTGCGCGTGAGCGGCGTGAGCACCAAGTCGGCCAGCGCAGCGGACCGGGAGGCCACGGTGGGACTGCCCTTGCTTGCTTGTTGCTGCCTGCTTGCAAGGTCTGAGCAGCCGCATGCAGCAGCATGTGTTGCATTGCCTTCTCCAGTCCTTGCTTCCCATCCCATTATTGCTCCGTGCATGCTGCCACCGCACGCCGCAGGTGTCGGTGTACGACCTGGCGGCTGAGATGCCAGCGGGTGCGAGCCGGCATCCCCGGCACCTGGCCCTCAACCTGGGCGGCACCTACGGCCACATGTCGCCTGCGATGCTGCTGGACCGCCTGCTGGAGGCGCGGGAGTGCTGTGCGCAGGTGCGCTGGGTGGTGTGCAGGGGGGCTGTTTTCTGCCCTGGGGGCGGAGTGCTGCAGGCCACAGCTGCTTCGAGGTGGGCGGCATTGTTGCCTGCGATTGCTGGAGCCGCAGCGGCGGTGCGATTACCCGCTGCCACCTTGCCCTTGCAACCACCTGCCTTCACCGCAGGCGGCGGCAGAGCGCGGCCGCGACGTGCAGCTGCCCTCCGAGGACGTGCTGCGCGGCATGGATCCACGCCTGCTGGGCTGGGCGCAGTCCCAGGTGCGTCTGGTGTGGAGAGTGCAGCCGGCTGGCACAGCGCGGCTGTGGGGCATGAACACTAAGCACGCCTCCCCTGCAGCTGGACATGCACCGCATTCAACAGCATATGCGTTCGGCCCGTGCCCACCCTGCAGGCGGTTGCCGATGCCAGTGCCAAGACACTGGAGGTCACGTTCAGCAACACGGACCGTGCAGAAGCCGTGCCCAAGTACTGCCGGCTCCTGCAGGCCCTGTGCCTGACCCCTGTGTGCACGGAGGACAAGGAGGGCCACATCAAGGTGGGCTACAGGCTGGGCTGCACTCTGGGAGGCGGGCGATTATGGGCCGTGCGCGCATTGCAAGTGCATGCGCTGCGGTGAACATGTGACTGGCCGCCGCCCGCCTGTGGAAGCTGTGAGCACTGTGCTAACAACAACTGTCCTGCTACCGCCTGCCCCTGTGCCCGCACCCGCAGGTGCAGCCCAGCACGGCCAGCGGCAGCAAGCTCTGCAAGTCCTGGGTGCTGGACGAGCGGGGCCAGCCGCTGCTGGACGAGTACGGCGGCCGCATGCAGCCCCGCAGCAACGAGGCGGCGCTCAACCTGATGATGCAGTGGAGCCTGCTGACGGGGGCGACCAACGGCAGCAGCCGCGGCTGGGAGCCCAGCATGGAGGGGCAGCTGCTCATGCAGCCGCACCACGTCCTCATGGGCATGCTTGCCGCTGCTGTGGAGACGGAGGGCTCGTACTGCCCCAAGGTGCGGCTGCCGCCGCCGCCGCCGCTGCCGCTGCTTTTTTTTTGCTGCTGCCTGCCGGCCTGCCTGCTTGTTGCCACCCGTTAGCCTGTTGCTGCTGCACCTGCTGCCGAGCCCATGTGCTGGAGAGTGACATAATGGATGCACGTTTCCCTGGCTTGCCTTGCAGCACAAGGCCCTGACCATCAGCCAAGGCACGCACACTGTGCGGCCACGAGTCGCAGGTGGGGCAGCGCGGCTCCCTTTTCATGTGATCGAAGCTGGGCAGGGCATTGGCCGTGTGCTTGCAGCTCCAGCTTGCATTGTGCCGCGCTGCGTGCGTGGGGGCGTGCATCAACCTCGCCTCTGCCGTGGCCACAGGTGCGCGTGTGGAGCCATGCCGCGCTGCGCTGCGGCATGGGCGGGCGAGTCAACATAGCTGGAGAGAACTGGACCATCTACCTGCGCGGCCAGGGCACAGTGGACCTGTCCGCAGACATCTGCGTGGAACACAAGAAGGTGCCCAAGCAGGTCAGGCCCTTCGGAGCGCCTGCTGTGGGAGTGCCGCTGAGGGATGTGGCTCGGTGGGAGGCACTGGGGCCAGCCACTGCATGCCAGTGCAGCTGTGTGCTGTGGCCATGCCGCTATGCGGCTGCCTGGCCATCCACACTGCTACCCTGCCTGCCCCTCCAACCCCTGCAGCAAGCCGCGGGGTGGAGCGGCGATGGCCACTGGTTCCGTGACCCGCACCTACGCTACCTCAGAGTGGAGCAGGAGCCAGGCCAGCTGCTGTGCGTGGTGATTGAGCTTGAGGGCGGCACGCAGCTGGTGCGGGCAGCCTGCGGGGCAGGGCTGGAGATCGGTGGCGGCCGGGGCGGCGTGCAGCAGGGCCAGCATGCGGCAGCAGCGGCGGCGGCGCCGCCTCGGCCGCCCTC
>RRZL01000032.1:2271060-2286259 GCA_006782975.1 Chlorella sp. Dachan
TTCTGAGCCTGCACTTCCCCACTTGCCCACAACGTGTTTTGTGCCTCTGCTCCCAGCAGTCGGTGGTGCTCAACGATGGGGCCACCCGGGCACCCGACCTCCGCTGCTTGGTTTCATTCCTGCATTGCACATTCTCGTTGTGTTGTTCCAGAGCCAGCAGCCTGTGGACAGGCCCAGCCTCTGTAAACCAAGCAAGCAAGCAAGCATGTTTTTTAAGTGGCATCCGAGTGATGGTCGGCAGCACCGCACACGGCGCTTGAGATACGGAGCCTATAAAAAGCGGCTGTTGTCAGATTGCCCTGCTTGTGAATGCCCGCATGGCTAGTGGCTTAGGGCCCAGCACGTTAACGTGCCCAGTCCATGTAACACACACACACACACATGTTTTTTCCNGGGCGCGTGCTACACACTGTTTGCGCCACCTGCCTCCCTCCCTGCTTCTCCCGACTGACAGCAACGTACATGTGCTGTGCACCCAGTTGTGGTGGTGATTAACGATGGGACCACTCTCTTAGGCACCCGACCTCCATTTCTGTTTCATTCCTGCATGGCCCATTTACGTTGTGATGTTCCAGAGCCAGCAGCCTGTGGACAGGCCCAGCCTCTGTAAACCCAGTCAGTCAGTCAGCCATGCAGTTGTTCATCCTTCCTTGCTGCAGCCCCCCGCCGCCCGCGGCCCCGCGGCGCCTCCCGCGCCCTTCTGGGACCTTGCTTGTAGCATTCCGGCTCGCTTTTGCGGGCCGGGGTGGCGGGCCGGCCGGCTGGTGTGGAGCGGCAGCGGCCGCTTCCGCGGGGGCCCCGGCGAGGCAGCTGGCGGCGCCCTGGGGCTGCGGGTTGCGGGGAGCGGCAGCTGAGGCGGCGATGGCAGCCCCTCGGGCCTTGCTCGGCCCGTTGTAGACTCGACTGACTGGGTTTCCTTCTCACACGGCTCTTCTGCGCCCCGATTCCACTCCTTCTGCAGGCCCGCGGTTGAGCTGGGCGGTGTTCGCGCGGTGCCGGGGCTCCCCGGACAGGGCCGCCGCCGTCGCCGCCCCGCTCCCGCGGCGCCGGTGTTTCCCCTCCCTTCTCGACACACTCCCTGCCTGCCCTGGGCGCACCCCTTCCTGCCTGTCTTGCACAGACCCCTCCTGGGCCCCAGGCCCACCCCCCTGCTACGACCCGCTATGACCCGCACGTTGCCGCTCCGCGGCGCACCTGCTCCGTCCTTGCACATCCTTTCCTTCGGCCCTCCCGCCGCCGCCGCCCGTGCCTCCGTGCCCGGCCCGCCTGCCTCATGGGGCGCTCCATGCAGCTCATATCCCCCTGGCCGGCTGGCTGTGTGCGTGGGCTGGGCAGTGGCTGCGTTCCCGGCCTCCCTGCCTTGCTCTTCTGAGCCTGCACTTCCCCACTTGCCCACAACGTGTTTTGTGCCTCTGCTCCCAGCAGTCGGTGGTGCTCAACGATGGGGCCACCCGGGCACCCGACCTCCGCTGCTTGGTTTCATTCCTGCATTGCACATTCTCGTTGTGTTGTTCCAGAGCCAGCAGCCTGTGGACAGGCCCAGCCTCTGTAAACCAAGCAAGCAAGCAAGCCGAGGCCAGATCGGTGACCTGAGCCGTGCACTTAATGCACCCTCGCCGCTTCTGCGATCCCAGCCCGTCCGTCTGGACGCTCCTGCAGCTACTGTGCCGGGGCGGGCTGCGCCGTCAGATTCGGTGCCGGTGCTTCAGCGCTAGCGCTGGCTCCCATGTCCCCCTCACACTCCCCCACCAGAGGCTATGCCTCTCCCACTTTCTCCCCTCGGTGACCTGAGCCGTGCACTCGTTGCGCCCTCCCCGCTTCTCTCTGCGATCCCAGCCCGCCCGTCTGGACGCTCCTGCAGCCACTGTGCCGGGGCGGGCTGCGCCGTCTGATCCGGTGCCGGTGCTTCAGCGCTGGCTCAGCCATGTCCCCCTATTACCCTCCCACCAGAGGCCATGCCTCTCCCACATTCTCCCAGCCGCTGGCTGAGGCAAGCATGTTCCCAGGCGCCCACCACTCTCCCGCCGCCCTTTGCGCCCGACCCCTGCCCCGCAGTGACCCACCCCTCACATGCCTTGCTTTGCCAGTTGGTTTGCACCGCCCCTCGGGGCAGCAGAGCTAGTGGATTCATTTTTGATGTGTCCCAGCCCGTAACGGGCATCGCTCTGTAAGCACATACAGCACGAATTGCTGCCAACAGCCTGTGGACCAGGCACAGTCTTTGTAACACAGCGGAGCTGCTGGCCCCCAGCCCATACTCCTGTACATGCGGAAGCGCCGAGGCATACAATGTTGCAACGCGCAACATGGCCTCGAGTGCACAGTTTTGTCACCGGGCCACACTCAATACCTCACTTGCTCCTTCAAACTCCAAGCACACACAGGTGCACAGCGCCGCCATGGGGAATGGCATTGGCACTGGGTGGGAGTGGGGCATGCCCACCAAGCGCCACCGCACGGGCCCGGTCGCCCATGACAGCCAAGGCAGACCTGTTTGCACAGTCCTCACCACATGGCAGCGGCAAGTCAGACGGCCAATTTCCGCTAATACCTCAAGCTGCATGCGTGGGGGGCTGAGCGCCCCGGCAGCACGCCCCAAGCAGGCCTCGAGCAACCGCTGGTGGTGCCCATTGTGCCGCAGACGCAAGCAAGTTTTTCCTTACGGGCCAGTGACTGAAAACTGTGCCGGTGTTCTCTCTGAGCCGGGGTTTCTCCACACACACTTGCCCCACTCTCTCTCTCTCCCTAGTGTTGTTACAATGACAACTACAAACAGCTCACCTCGCCAGCTCACCTCGCCACAGCGCACCGCTGCTACCCATGCGAGTGCCCGCTGTGCTGCGCCGACGCGCAGCTCGCACAGCCGGCGTGCGAGCAGCTCGCTCCACCCCCATTCGCCAGCAGCTGCTGCCCTTCCGCCAGCTCGGGCTTCACGCCGCCGTACTGTTGCAGCAGCCAGGCCTCCCGCCGCTGCCGCTTGCGTAGCCGCGCCTCCGTGAGCGCCTGCCGCGCCGCCTGCCACTTGCAAAGGAACGAGGTGGCGCTGAAGCTGGGCGGCTCCCATATCTCGCCGCTTCCGCTGCTGCTGCTAATGCCGCTGGTGCCGCCGCCGCCACTGCCGCCCTGCTCCTCGTCCGGGCCCTGCTCCTGCTGCAGCTGCTGCCGCTGCGCGGGCGGCAGGCGCTGCGCATACAGGGCATACCAGTCCGGCCGCCCTTCGCTCCAGAACTGCGTGACATGGAGGGTGAGCCGCCAAGGCAATGGAGATGTAAAGAGGGCAACTGCATGGTTGTTGGAAAGGCTGGTTAGCAAGGCATGTGCCCGAGTCAGTGCATCAACCCCGCACAACAGCTCAATGCAACACCTGCCTTCCCTCGCTGCCATGCACTACAGCGTCACTGCTCACCTGTATGCAGTTGCTGGCGGGCCCCTCGTCAAAGGGATTCCTAAAGCTGCGATCTGGCGCTTGCAAGTAGCCATACCTGGAGAGGCAGGGCAGAGGGTGGCAGCACGTTCAGGACCAACCAGATGACCAAGGCATCGCTTGTGAGCAGGCCCATCCTGCCTCATATGATGACAGGAGCTTTGCCGCCCGGCAGCCAGCTGGGCAGAAGCAGGCAGGCAGCAAAAGCCGAGAGCAACCATGGCCAAGCGCGAACAAAAGCAGCGACATGCCACCCGTGCCCGACCATGCTTCCTCACTTGTGCCTCAGCAGCAGCTCATTGGTGGTCAGGTTGGCTGCAGCCAGGAACAGCTGGCGTGCCAGCAGGAAGGAGGTGCCCGCAAAAATGAACACCTGTGGCGGGTGAAAGCGGACGACCGATGGAAATCCAGCAGGCAAGCACGACAGCTAGCACCAGCAACAGCGTTAGCACCGGCACCAGCAGCAAACAAACGCGCTACCGTGCTACATTGCAACATGCCAGCTCCCGGCTCGCCATCATGACGCAGTCATAAGGCGCATGTAGCCGCCGCCGCCTCTTAAACCAGCAGCGGCGGCGGCATCAGCAGCAGCGGCAGCAGCAGGCGAGATGGCTGCTCAAACCCTGCCAGCCCCCTCCCGCTCACCGTTATGAAGCAGACGAGCAGGGTGCCGGGCCAGAGGCGGGCCAGCGCGCCAGCGTGGCGCAGCACGGCCAGCGTGCCCGGCAGGTCATGGCTGCCCAGCACCTGCACAGCCAGCACCCTGCGGGTTTGATGGGTGGGGGGCAGAGGGGGAGGGAAGCATGTGAGCTAGGTCGGGTGCCGTGGAAAAAGTTGCTGCCACTCAACCACTGCCGCCGGTCCGGCCGCAGCTGCCGTGCCCACCGCCACTCATCCGCCCCTGCCGCGGCTGCCACTTCCGCTCCCACCCCAGCACATGCACCCTTTGGCCGCCCCTCCGGGCTTTAGCTAAGCACTTATGTTTTAAGAGCTTACCGGCGCCAGAAGCGGCCGGCCAGCCGGAAGAATCCGACCTCGGCCGCCCACAGCAACAGGAGGTACCCTAGGAAGGCTCGGCGGTTGCCCACCCCCACGCAGTTGCCGACCACGGGGCAGTGGTGGTCAAACTCGGCCACGCAGCTGCACAGCAGGAGGGGTTGGTCATGTGTTGAATGTTCTAAGGGTGCGCAGGCAAGTGCAGTTTTGCAGAGTTCCACCACCCGCGGGGCAGTGGTGGTCACGCAGCTGCACAGCAAGGCGGGTGGGGGCGTGAGGGAAGGAGGGGGATTCGTAGCCGGGGAGGTGGAGCGAACTGGAGGCTGCTGGGCAGGGCTTGGAGCTGGTCATGCTGTGCAAGCCAACATGCAGAGTACTGCCGCGCAGCCGGCCCCTTTGCGCAGGCTGGAGACGGTGCACGCCTGCCCCTCACCGGTCGCAGTTGCTGCAGTGCTTGGTGCGGATGGGCTTGTAGATGTTGCAGGTGTAGCACCAGGAGGGGTTCTGGGGAGGGGCGGGGTGTGGAGGTGCAAGGTGTGTGGGTGAGTGCAGGGGCCAGCGGGCATGGGGGGCATGCTGTCGGTTTCAGCACACTGCTCAAGCCCCTGACCCACGGAACAGTTGCCACATCTCAGGCAGCGCGCTCGTGAGCTTGGCAGGTACGCCTACTTGGCATGCTTTGGGCCATATGATTGAGTGCCCATCGGCACACCTGAGCTGCGAGCATCATGCGCTGCGCGGGGGCCAGCGGGGCGGGCGAGCCGTGTGCCTCCAGGAACCCGGGGTCTAGCTTGTAGCACCTGCTCAGGGATGTGGCGTGAGGCAGATGACACAAAAAACTGGTTGGCAGCACAGCACTGGTTGGCAGCACAGCGGAGTCAACTCAGCTTGTAGCACCTGCAGGCGTGTTGAGTGGTGTTGATCAAGTGCAGCACTTTGGTCGCGGAGGAACCAACATGGAGCACATTCGGCAGCAGCAGGGGCCTCCTGAAGCGGCAGCGGCAGCGGCTCAGCTGCTAAGGGGGTGAGATGTGCACCGTTGGGACCGTGCGCTCCGCCCCTCTCCAAACTCAGCGGATCAAACAACTAGCTTGCTCCGCCCCACAACTTGATCTGACCTGTAGTGCAGCGCGAGGAAGGCGGCGCACAGCACCGCAAACACCATGCAGCTCCAGCGCAGCTCCGTGAGCCACGGCAGCATCTGGGGGCGGGGGATGGGGGCGCAGGTCCGGTTTGTGGGTTGTGAGCAGCCGGGAGCTGTTCTGTTTGTTTGCCTCACTTCACAACGCTTGACCTGGGTGCCACAGGCAGCTGCTGCACAGCTGGCTTTGATGCACCCACAGGCCAGCAGCGGTGCTTGCCTGGAGGAAGAAAGTGGCCACAACTGTCACCTCCAGGCTGGCCACCATGGCGGCGGGGAAGCGCGAGAAGGCCAGCAGGCTGGGCGGCATGCCGGAACCTGCGCGAGGGGGAGGTGCAGGGCAAACAGGGGCAGGCACTGAGCGGCAAATGTGGCGCACATGAAGTGCCCTGCGGGCGCTTGCTTGCAACGTGCTTGCAATGGACGAGCCATACCAGGTGCCCCCAGCAGTGCCCCCGCAGGCAGCTGTGCAATGCGCGCTTTTGCGAACTCTCTGCCACCCCAACTGCCCGCCCCTCAAATGCACCCGCCCCACCTGCCACGACGATGAACCTGAGCCCCAGCACAAAGCAGAGCGGCAGCAGCAGGAGCGCGGCCCAGAAGGGCACCGCTCCGGAGGACAGCGCCAGGGCTGCTGCCGCCAGAAAGATGGGCGGGTAGACAAGGTCCAAGTGGCGGCCGTAGGCCCTGCGGTACAGCTCTATACACCCCTGCTGCTCCTCCCCATCCAGCAGCAGCCAGCTGCCTACCGCCGGGGGTGCGCCGGCGGGCGGGCCTGCTGCGCCGGGCGGCATGCCAGGCATGCTGTGCATGCTGCCTGCCGCTGCCGCTGCTGCCGCCGCACCGGCAGGCACGCCGGGCATGCCGCTGCCCAGCAGCCGGCAAGTTGCGGGGCCTGAGCGTGACGAGCGGGCCCGCAAGGAGCGCGGCTGTCCATCTGGGGCCCTCCCTGCACGGTCTACGCGTGCCGGCAATTTACAGGAGCCGTTTGCAGCAGCTGCAGCCCGCCCCGCCCGCTGATGGGCTGCCGCTGCTGCTGCCGCCACCGCCGCCGCTCACGCCCGCCACAGCTCACCGTCCNTGGCCGTCTGCATGGCCGCAGCGTGCTGGGGCGGCAGCATGCCCAGGGGCCCGGCAGCTGGCTGCGGGGCCTGCGGCTGCTGCTGCGGGCGGTGCGCAGCCGCCGTCGCTGCTGCTGCCGCCACCAGCGGCGGCGGTGCCCCCTCGGCTGCAGGCTCAATCTCGGTGGCTTGGGGCGCGCGCCCTGCAGATGTCTGGCTGTCACCAAGCTCCTGGGGCTGCAGCAAGGAGCCATGGGAGGCGCCAGGCAAAGTTGAGAGAGCAGTCGAGGGCTAGCCAGCTTTGTGCACGGCGGCTAGATTGCCATACCACTCGGATCTCACCGCAGGGCCGCTGCCGGGCGCCCTGGGCCGGGGCTTGGGCCTGGGAGGCAGCTGGGGCCCCGCCATCCCACCGGTGCGCTATGCAGCGGATGCAGATGGCTCAGACAGCGGTGCAGACCGATCACGCCTAGATGCAGATGCTGGATTGGCTGCACAGCCAAGTTTGCCCGACTTGCATGAGCGAGCGCCAGCAGGGAGGGGTGCAAAGGCACAATGGGCGTGCCCTCGACACCTGAGCGCTTGTGAACATTGCATTGACAGACACCTGCCACGTTCCAGAGCTCCCTGCAGCAATGGCCGCCACCGCTCTCGCAGCCCACCGGGCCTTTACGCCTGCCACCGCCCCCATGGCGTCCTCAGCCGTTCCCACACTAGTTGCACTTGCCCCGGTGCGGCCTACTGCCCTGCTGGCGCGGCGGGCCTGGCTGCCGTCTACCACGCCCAGCCGGCGGGCGCTGTTGTGCCGTGCAGCAGACGGCGAGGGTCAGCAGCAGCAGCAACGCGCCGCGGAGGGCAGCCAACCCGGCAGCGGCGGCGCCGGCGGCAGCAGCCAGGAGCAGCCGAAGCGGCCAGCGGTGGAGGACCCCTCGGTTGCCAAGGGCCAACGCACCGCCATCATCACCGGAGCCATTTCCATCATCTTTGGGGTGAGTTGTGTTGGGGCAGGGTGCAGGTCGCTGCTGCCGCCGCTTGCAGGGCGCTCGCCTGTCGTCCAATGATGCTTGGTGCCAAGCCAAGCCTGGCATGGTTGCAGCATGCAGCATATGTGCGTGCACAACTGTAGTGCTGCGCCCGCATGCAGTCTTTTGTATTGCAATGCTCCTGATCCTGTTGTCGAGCTTGACACGCTGCCGCCAAGCGCAGCTGTGGCGCGCAAATAAATCCGCAACGGCTGCTTCAACCACCCACGTGGCGTCATTCTCACCTTTATTCCGTTTATTCCTCCTGTTGTACTCCCATGCAGGTCATCTACCTGGCGCTTGTGTCCTTCCTGGACATGCGGGGCGGAGAGCTGCTGCCGCCGCCGCCCGAGGCCTACCTGCCTTGACCGCCACTGCGGCGTATCGGCTGCTGCCATGTGCATCACACGACCTGCGGCGCGGCTGGCAGCGAGAGGTGATATCACCCCCAGTCAGTCGTCGCGCAGCGCCTTGTGGCCGCATGCGCAGCCCTTGTGCATTATGATCTGATGCAGACTCAGCGCATTGCAATTTCTGACGTTGATAGTTCCCTCTCAGACCCCTTAACCTTTTGTGACCTGCTGGCTCTAACCGTAGCAGGAGCAGCCAGCCGTCTAAAGTCGGCAGCACAGTGCAGGCAGGGGGGCGGCCTGAGTCGGATGCAGCCGCTTGCCGCAACTGCATGCGTGTTGAGTGCCAAGAGGCAGTTAATGCAGCTGCATCTACGTTGCAAACGCCGAAGCACCACTATAGTGCGTGTGGGGCATACTACGTACTCAAAAGCTTGCAGGTGGCCCCTGTGCCTGTGATGGAGGGCACGGCATGCTGCGCTGCTGCTGCCGCCGCTGCTGCCGCCGTCGCCGCCACCAAGGACCAAGTAGGCGGCCATTGCGGCCAAATCGGAAAACATATCGAATTTCTCACATCACATTCATCACCCAAAGACGCCACCAGCAGCCCCACAGCGTATGCTGGCCTGCACGGCTCGCGGCGCCGGGCGCTTCTTGACGGTAGCGCGTGCCGTGCCAACCCGGGCATCTGCGACGGCATCAATGGGTGGCGAGGTGGCCACAGCGCTGCAGGAGGTGCGCCGCACCGAGAGCCACCGCCCTGCACAGTGCGCCTTTGCCCCATCCAGGGAGCCGCAGGAGCTCGGCCGACCCCCGTCGGATCATCTGTCGCCTCGCAGGTGACGGCGCGGCTGCAGGCGGCGGCTGCGCGGGCGGGGCGTGCCGACCGCCTGCCGCGGCTGGTGGCGGTCAGCAAGACCAAGCCAGTGGAGGCGGTGCAGGAGGCTTATGATGCCGGTCACCGCGTGTTTGGCGAGAACTACGTGCAGGTGGGTGCAGTTGGGCGTGAGGCAGCCCACCGCCAAAGTGCCCGTGTGCTCTGCTTGGTTGCCTGCAACAGGAGCAGGGTGCTGCGCGACCCCAGCTTGACCAGCAAGCTGTAGGGTGCTCCTTCTGACGCCCGTGTGATGCCGTTCAACACTATGCCGCAGGAGATGGTTGACAAGGCGCCGCAGCTGCCGGGCGACATCTCCTGGCACTTCATCGGCCACCTGCAGTCCAACAAGGTCAAGGCAAGTTGCACAAGATCAAGGCATTAGGTTGGCGTGCGGGCTGGGTCGCAGGTACTTGTTCGGACTGCAGTCCGGGCAGATAGGAGGCATGCATCCAAGGTGCCTTGACACCTGCCGGGGCCTGCTGGTGCATCCCTGCAGGCGCTGCTAGAGGCGGTGCCCAACCTGTCGCTGCTGGAAACCGTGGACAGTGAGAAGCTCGCCAACAAGTTAGACAGCACAGGTGTGTGCGGCATCGCTGAATGGTGCATCGCTGAATGGCAGCCGATTGGATGGCCCTTTGGTCGGGCGTTTCAGGCGGGCGTGCCGGCGCATGCATCCTACCCAACCCAACCCTGCTGCCGCGAACTGAGCCCGTCTGCATCGGCGCCCCGCACCGCCTGCAGTTGCGGCGCTGGGGCGGCCGCCGCTGGCTGTGTTTGTGCAGGTCAACACGAGCGGGGAGGAGAGCAAGTATGGGGTGGAGCCGCAGGTTGGCAGACGAGGGTGGTGTAGTTCGGCTGTGCATTAGTGCAGCCGAGCCGGGAGCAGACGGGCCGGACTCTGCCCCAAAGTTGTTCATAATGTGGGGCCACAGCTGCACATCCAGGTGCACAGCTGATTCACACCCTGATTCCACCTCCCGGCATCCAAACAGGACTGCGTGGCACTCGCGCGGCACATCCACCAGGGCTGCAGCAACCTGCGGTTTGCGGGGCTCATGACGATAGGCATGCCGGGTGCGCTGCGCTGCGCTGAGCTAGGGCTGGGTGCTGGTGTTCGCAGCGGGCTGTATGAGGTTGCCGGCCTTGCCGGCTTCGTGGGAAGGAGCCTGCACGGGTGGCAACAACACGGTGGGATGCATCGCCGGCTTCCCTGCCACCTGGCTATCATCCACCCTCCTTCCCACGCTGTTCCCCTCACAGACTACTCCTCGCGGCCCGAGAACTTCCAGTGCTTGTCCACCTGCCGCGCCGCGGTTTGCGAGGCGCTGGGGCTGCCCGAGGGCGAGGTGGAGCTCAGGTGCGCCTTGGGATGATGCTGTATGGCTTGGACCGGCTTGGTAGCAGGGGGTTTGTGTGGTGCTGGGGATGCACAAGGGCGAGGCGGAGTCAGGTATGGTTGTCTGGACTCAGTTCTTGCAGCACATGCGTGCTTGCCGATCTTCGGGCTGCCCTGCTGCCGCGTCTGCCTTTGCTGCAGCCACGCTCAGCAGGCCTGGGCAAGCAGCTGACCTGATGCCCCATCCAGCAGCCGGTCCACAGAAAAATAAAGCGCCTGCCCCTCCCTCCCCTGACCGCAGCATGGGCATGAGCGGCGACTTTGAGCAGGCGGTTGAGATGGGCAGCACCAATGTACGGGTGGGCAGCACCATCTTTGGCGCGCGGGAGTACAAGAAGTGAGCAGGGCAGGCACGCCAGTGACCAGGCAGCAGCAGCAGCGGCAGCAATGCCCGAATGCGTGGCGGGCGCCTGCAGCTGCTCTGGTGTCGCTTGCTGTGACCAGTTGCTAGCCACCTGCCTTTGACTTGACGGCTGCCGCGCCTCTTGCCTCGAACAACAGTCCCTATTTCATGTCAGCACCAGCTCAGTGGTGACAAAATTCACAAGCAGTTCCGGTCAGTCGGCCAGGCGCGCTAGCAGCTAAACAAAGTCGGTCAGGCAAGGCGCAGCCGTCGCGGCGGCTGCCCGGTGGCCAGTGGAGCGCAACCACCCGCACCAATGGTCATGGCTAAGTGAAGGCCAGCTGGGTGCAGACGCGCGGCGCGGCTCCCGCCGCCTGCCCCGGGCACAGCCCGTCCATCCTGCCGTACTTGTCACGAGCCACGTATGTGACCAGCAGCTGCGGGTGGTGGGCACAAGTTGAGTGGCTGGAGAGGGGGTCTGGGGTAGGGAGAGGAGCGGACCGCGGGGGCAGCCGGTCCTGGGCGCTCCGACACATCATAGCGAGCTTGCGTTGCTGTGCTGTGGCATGCAAACTGCTGCCCCCGCCACAGCACAGAGCACAGCACAGCACAGCACAGCACAGCACAGCCCTCTCACCTGGTCGGACGTTTTCATGGCGCCCCCGGGCGCCCAGGGGCACGCCGCCACGGCGCCGGTGGTTGCGTTTGTGGCGGCATCAAAGACGGGCACCCGCCCGGTGGCGATGAGTACGGGGGCCTGCCCTTTGCCGTTGGCATCGATGGGCAGCACCCGGAACACTGGGCAGGGCAGAAGGGGGGACAGGCGGGAGGCAGACCAGTGTGGGTTGTGCGTTGATTGCCACGGCATCCAGGCTTCTGTCGGGTTGGGACGTGGTGGGCCGGCCTGCTATCCATATTCATATCTCTTGCATGCACACGCTCAAGCCTGCACGCACACAAGCACAACCCAAATTGCTAGTACCCCACCCCCTCCGCGCTCACCCGCATAGATAAGCAGCGCTGGCTTGTCCAGCGCAAACTGCATGCCAAAGCTGCTGCCGCCGCGCATCTCAGCAGGGAAGGCGGGTCCGTAGGTGAAGGCGGGCGGCGTGCCTCCCTCCAGGCTCAGCTGCACCTTGGCTGGCCGGCCCACAATGCTGCCGCTGGGCGGCTGCCACACCACGGGGCTGCCGGCGCTGCTGTCGCTGCCGTTGACCGGCCAGGGCGCAAAGCCGCCGCTCTGCTGGGTCTGGGTGTCAGGGCGCAGCTGCGCCTGGGAGCAGGGCAGCTGGCGTGCAGCGGGGCAGGCGGCATCTGGAGCGGTTCCCTGCGAGGCAGCTGCTGCCACCGCAGCCGCCTGCGCAAAGTGGCTGCACTGCGGCGCCAGGCCGGTGTAGGTGGGCAGCGCGTTGGCAGCCACCAGGTAGATCTGCACAGGAGAAGCGAGCACGGCTGGTGGTTCAGATGCCACAATCGCCATGCTGCGCAGGCCGATCCTAATGCCATGCTACGCCACGCCACACCATACCACACCACACCACACCACACCACACCACACCACACCACACCACACCACACCACACCGCACCGCATCACACCACACCAAAACCCGGCACGCCATGCCATGCATTTGAACTGCCACAGTGTCTCACGTTGTACGTGTCGGTGGCCTGGCCCAGCCCGCCCTGGAAGCACTTGAGCTGCTCCTCGGTCGCGTTGCGCAGCGACTGAAAGGGCAGCGCCGACAGGTCGCCTCCCAGGCCGTGCACTGCGCCCAGCGTCTGTGGGGCGTGCAGAGGGCGGAATGTGCCAGTTCAGCATCCAGCTGAGCGATGCTGCTATGTCGTCAAACAACAGCGGAACCAGCAGCAGCAGGTCCACCCGCTCATGCTGGGCAACCGCTGCCGCACGTCTTGCCCATCCAGCGTGTGATGACAGCACCGCCCACCTGTGCCGGCACGCTAAAGTTGCCGGCGGTGACGAGTGCGCAGTAGGAGCGGTCCTCGCACTTGCAGATGGAGGGAGGCAGGGCAGCACCCGCCACCACGTCGGCGGCGGACGGCTCCCCCTGGATGCACGAGTAGTTCCTGCACGCAAGGCAAGGCGGCAAGATAAACGGTACAGTGCAAATGCACCAGCAAGTGCTACAAGGAGCGGCGGCGCAGCCCACAGCCGCTCGCCCCGGCTGGGCGCGGCCCTCAAGGGCACGCAATCGCAGCAAGGGAGCAGGAAGCTGTGCACAGCAAATCCCACCTGTACAGAGCGTAGTACACCTGGCCGGCGCGGTCCAGGTCAGCAGACAGCTGCACGGAGAAGGTGCCCTTGGTTTCGTCCGTGCTGCAACAGGGAGCCCGAAAGCCATGCGTGGAACTACCACGCGTCGTGTGATGGCCAGCAAGTGGCAGCTGCACATGAATTTTTAAGTGACTCGCCGACCGCCGATCGCTCTGCTCGCCCACCTGGCATTGAGGCCCTTGAGGCGCGTGAATGTGGGCGGCGCCATGGCAGGCGTGAGGATGCCGCTGCACAGGGGACGGGCCAGAGATGATGATGCGGCGGGAACTGATATCTCGACGGCGGCCAAGGAGGCGAACAGGCATGGAGCTGTACGGCAGCCCAGCGGTACACTCTAGACTGGCCATATGCAGCAGCTGCTGCTCCCTCCTTGCCGGCCGCCCTGCTGCCCCCACAGCCCCTCCCACCTGCCCCCACCTGAGTGCCAGCACAGTGGCACCCGGAGCGAGAGCGCTGCCATCCAGGCTGACCACCAGGAAGGCGGTGTAGTTGCCGCCGCCCTGCAGGCCGCCCACAGGCGCCCACAGCTTGCGCGCGTCCCTGCCGCCCTCTGCATCCGGCTCTGCCTCCCACGGCAGGGAGCCCCAGCGGGTGAGGTTGCCGGCTGCGGCGGGAGCTGCGCCGCCCGGTCCCTTGCCTTGCAGCACCTCCTGGGCTGAAGGCGCTGTGGCGGCTGCTGCCGCAGGCAGCACCACGTACCACACAGAGGCGCCAGGCTTGGTGAGCAGGGCTGACAGGGCAAAGCCGGAGGCGGTGATGTTGGTCGCCACAGGGAAGCCACAGGCCACGGTCGGCGCCGACAAGTCCACTGTGCGGACGGCATAGGCGGCCGCTGGTGCCGCTCGGTTGGGCTGCGGCACACCCTGGTCCTCACTGCCCAGCAGCAGGTAGTAGAGTGTGTTGTTCTGCAGGCCGGAGAATGGCGGCAGCGCCTGGGCGGCACCCGCCCGCGGCACCGGCAGGCAGCCCGAGGCGACTACGTCCCACTGCCCATCCGCCAGCGGCTGCACGCCCGCAAACGCCTTGTTGGCTGTTAGGCCGCACGTCTGGTTGGCTGGGTAGCAGACAGGGGCCACCAGGGAGCCTGGAGCGGCTGCCGAGGAGTTGCCCAGCAGGTGGCGGCCAGTAGGCGGCCAATTGGCTGAGGCTGCGCTCCAGGCTGCAGCACTCCTTGTCCCTGCTGCTGCCCCGCTGAGCAGGCGCCGCCGGCCGCCGCCGTCCACCCAGCTGTCCACGGCTGCCCACTGGCCCGGCGCCACATCAGCTGCGGGCTGCACACTGCTGCTCGGCTTGGGCGCAGCCAGCAGATAGTAGAGCCCACCAGCTGAGTCCAAGCTGGCCGCCGCCACAAAGCCGCTGTCGCTGATGTTGGAGGGACTGCTGCCGGCCAGCAGTGCCGGGGCAATGGCGGCGGCGGTGGTGACTGTCACCACCGCAGGAGCAGGGTCAGCCACACCAAAACCGTCCACTGCCACAAGAAAGACGCGGTAGGCTGTGCCGCCCTGCAGGGCGTGCAGGCTGAGCTGGCACAGGTCGCCCACGCACGGCGGCTGCACCCAGGCTGTGACCCACTGCCCTGCTTCACTGACCGACACGTTGCCGGCTGCCACCAGGCCGCCCGCAAAGGCGGCTGGCGAGGCAGAGATGACGGCTGCGCTGGGCGGAGTGGCGGCCCGGAAGGCAAGCTGGGAGGCGCCAAAGGGAGCCAGCAGGGTGTCGTGCGCCACCGCGTAGTACAGCGTGCCTGCGGTAGCAGGGGTTGGGAGGGAGGGAGGGAGCATGTGGGCACAACAGCACAACGCTGTTTGCCAGCGACGTCTGGGTGCCGGTTGAAGCGGGCCCTGCTCCCTCCTGGCTGCACGGAAGGGAGCAGGGGCCACGTGATTGTAGCAGATCGCCGTCTCAGGCTCGGGCGCCAGCCAGAAGATGCAAGCAGCGCAATCTCCGCCAAACTCAGCAACCGGCTTCCAACAGAATGCCCTGCAGCACCAGCTGCCCCACCTGGGCTGTTGAGCTTGAAGTGCAGGTCAAAGCCTGTGGCGGTGGCGTTGTCCGCAAACGGCGGCTCCAGGCTGTTGACGTTGACCGAGGCGTCGCCGGTGGCGGCGTTCACAACCGCCACGTCCTTGCCCACACCCCGACTGCCGCGTGCGTCGACCATGGCGGGCACCAGCAGCAGCGTGTAAGCGGTGCCATCCTCCAGCTTGGGGCAGCGGGCGCAGCGGCCGGGGGTGTCCGCCGCCGCCGCCGTGCAAGCTGCCGAGGCGCCGCCCGAGGCAGACAGCAGCGACACA
>RRZL01000032.1:2287784-2299645 GCA_006782975.1 Chlorella sp. Dachan
GCGGCGGCGCCTCGCCCTGCTGGTGCGGCCCGCTGGCCGCGCGGGGCGTCGTGCGCCCGCTGCGCATGGCGCCCTGGGAGAGCTGGGGGAAGGCTGCGGCCGGGCCGTTTGCGTTTCGAAGGGCTCCCGCTGTAAACTGCTGTGATTGCTGCACAGCAGTCTAGACGGGTCGCCGGTTGGTGGGCAGGAGCTGAATTGGGAGGGGAGGCGGTGCTGCGCCGTCCAAGGCTCGGCTCCCGCATGGGGCTGCTGGCCACTCCCTAGTGGACCGATCATCGCTGGAGCTGCATCGCCGACGCACGCACATTGCTATCAACCCAGCGAAGGGCGGTTCCCCAGCCATGCCCGTCGAGCTGCGGGTGGGCAGCACCGGCGCCGGCCTGTTCGTGGGCTGCGGCGCGGGCATCGGCATCGTGACGCCGCTGAGCCTGCATGCAGTGCCCGTGGTCGGCCAGCTGGTGAGCGCTGGGTGAGCCCTGGAGAGGCCCGGCCGCTGTGGCCGCTTCTGCGCCTGCCTGCTAGTCTCACCAGACCGCTGGAGAGGACATAGATTCAGATCGCACCTGCCGCCCGGCAATGCTGCTGAAGAGTGCCCCCTGCCGCCGCCGCCGCCGCTGCTCCCGCCGCCGCAAACCGTGCCCCTTCCATCCCCCGCAGGCCGCCAGCCTGGCCACCTCACTGTCCACGCTCAATGCATCAACCGGTGGCGTCACGTCCGCGGCGCGGCGGCGCGTGCGCTCGCTGGGCGTGCCCGGCCTGGACCTCGGCTTTGGCTGTGGCGTCATGCTAGGCTATGGCTGGGGCGCAGGCCTCATGCTTAAGCCGTCCGCGCTGCAGAGCCTGACGAGCACGCTGCAGTCAGCGGGCCGGGCAGTAGTGGAGCGCCTGCCGCAGCCGGTGCAGGCGGCGCTGGCGCAGCGGCGGGCGCAGCAGGCAGCAGCCGGCAGTTTGGGGCTGCCGCCGGCTGGCGCGCCAGCGCCAGGCTTGGGCGGCGGAGCGGCCGCTGGCGGATTGCCGCTCGGGCTGCACGACTTGACGGTGCAGCAGCAGCAGCAGCAGCAGGGTGAGCTTTGGTTTGTAGCTTTGGTGCTGGAGCGCCTCACTGGGAGCCGCTCCTTGAGCTGCCTCTGATGCCTGCTGCCGCCGCTGCTCTGTTTGTTGTGCGCTCTCGCGCGCGGCCAGCACGTTTTGAGCAACAGGCTTCCGTCAACTCCCCGCCCGTTGTTGCTGCAGGCTTGGCAGCGGCCAACCTTGAACAACCATCACCAGCATCCAGCTCGGTGAACAGCAGCAGCAGCAGCAGTAGCGGCGGCAGCAGCGCAGGTGCGCCAAGCACCCAGCAACAGCCGGGGCAGCAGGGTGGGCAGCCGGAGGAGCTGGCGGCCACCCGGCAGGAGCTGGCTGAGCTGTCTCGGCTGGTGCTGAAGCAGCAGAACCAGCTGAGCGACCTGCAAGAGCAGCTGGGGGGCCTGAAGGCCGCCGTGTGCAAGCTGGACGCCAGCGCCCCCGGTTGTAAGCGCCGCAAGTGAAAGTGGGCAGAGTGGCGACCACAGCAGGCCGCATGTGGAAGTGACCAGCTTGGCTTGGTGGTAGGGTTCACACGGTGTGGAGTGGAAGCAACAGTTGGGAAGAAACAAGCGCAGCAGCAGGCATGTCTGCATGTAATCCTTGCTGCCTGCTGCCGACAAAAGCAGCAGCCATTGCGCTGCGTCTGGCTGCGCCCGGCTGGCTGTTTTTTGCTGCAGTGCCGGCACTGAGTCACTGCGCCTGCTTGGTGCCCAGCGCCATGAGCAGCTCAAACGGCATGCGCTCCGGCGGCTTGGTGCCGCTGGGCTTCTCAAATGCGGCCACTTCACGGCAGCTGACGTCCACCAGGCCAGCCCCTGCAGGTTGGCAGGTGCATACGCTTGCGACATTTCGAGGTGTTGGGCTGCAGGAGGAGCTAGCAAGTAGGGTGCAGTGGCAGGGCCGGGCTGGTGCAGCGCAGGGCAGGGCATGTGCCGGGTGCGCGGCAGCAGGCGCGCGCTACGCATGGAACTCTAGCGGGTGCGCCATCACTCACCCTCAAAGTGCGAGCACAGCTCCTGCTGCGCAAAGCCGGCAGGGTGGAACACCGTGTGCAGCATCTCAGGAGGGTGGAACCTGCACACAGAATTAGACGTCGCGCAGCGGTGTTTGCCTTGCAGGCAGCCGAGGGCACCGCAGCTGTCTTCAAACCAGCTCGTTGGGCAGCCGGCTGGCAGCCGCTGCGACAGTGGAGTGCAGCAGGTGTGCCACACTCATGGGCTGGCCGCCCCGCAGGCTGCCCCTCGCTCACTGGTCGGACACCGGGCTTTTCTGGTAGTCGAAGACCGCCAGCCGGCCGCCCGGCTTCAGGTGGCCCGCCAGCAGCCGCAGCAGGTCTGCGCAGCAACGGGTGGCAGGGAGGCAGACAACGCAAATTGCACCGTGCATGGGTGTGGGTTCGGGGAATGCGTGCCGAGAATCCTTCGGATCTTTCAAATCCGTCACAAGTCCTTTAGAGCAACTGGCTGCTGCGGGGCCGGCCCTTACTTACCGGGAATGTGCTCCACATGATGGAACGTAAGCGAACTGCAGGGGATACTCAAGGCAGGTAAGTGGTTTTGGACCAGCTGCCCTGAGCAGCGGGCACACAACCGGCAGCGTTCCAACTGCCCCGACCAGCTCGCGTGCCTGCTGCGTGTAACCAGCTGCGCGCTGCTTGCTGCCCCCCACCTGACGATCAGGTCGAACTGCTCCGGGAACGGGTTGGCGGGGTGGTTGACCTCATGCAGCGATGTGGGAGACGTCACCTCACAGCAGGCTGCCCGCACGTTGCAGCCGGGCCCCTTGGCCTCCGCCTTTGCCCGAAGGAACTGCAGTGCAGGGAAAGACAGTGGTGCCGGTTCGAAGTCGCGGCAGGGTTCCACGTGGCGAGCGCCCATTTGTTTTCTAGTGCCGACTGCGCAGCTCAGGCTGTGCTGCTGCACTCCTTCCGGGCATCCGCAGCAGCAGCAGCAGCAGCGGCGGCGGCAGCAGCAGCAGCCCATCATTCACGCTGGCAAGCTGACCTGTACCATGCCTTGGCTGCTGTCCACGCCCAGCACGCTGCCCACGCTGTCCGCAATGGCCATCACCAGCAGGCCCGTCCCGCATCCAAAGTCCAGCACCGCTGCGCCCGGCTGGAGCAGGCCGCCCTCCCTCAGCGCCTGCGGTGCACACACGGCGGCATGCACAGTGTTGGGACGTCCAGCGGGCGGGGCAGGGGCATACACCCAGCTCAGCAGTTTGATTGATGGAGGTGAGCAGGATGTTTTGCTGGACCCGGCTGGGCAGCAGCTGCGATAGTGTAGCCGCCCCCGGCACGGCGCCCGAGCGTGCTGGCATGGTCCCTCACCTTGGAGGTGGCACCCACGCACGCCAGCAGCACGGGGTTGGTGTCAAACTCCTGCGCTCAGAAGTGAGAGGGGAGCCGCCAGCGGTTGATGGACAGCAGCTGCAACTGTACCTGCCGCCGCTCGCCGGCCTGCCGCCTGCCGCAAGCTTGCAAGCCTGCCCCCCGAAACCCGACACTCCGTCGCCATCTGCGATCTCTGCGCGCCTGTGCCTGGGCGTCAAAGGTGGCCTTGCTGGCCTCCTTGCGCTGCTCGGCGTCGCCCTGCATTTTGGCCCCGCTCGCTGCTGTGTCGGCTGCCCTCGCAGAACTCCTGAGAACTCAAGCGAGCTTGGGGACACGCAAACAGGGCGGCCGCCTCAATGAAGCGATTAGTGACGAGAAGGCATCTTGCCGCGCGCCAGCTGCCGCCAGCTGAAGCAGTACGCGTGCGCACGCTTGGCCAGCCAAATTTACAGTGTTACGGAGAGCTGAGAAGGAATTAATCAGTGCGTTTTGGTGTACAACGAGTTGGAAGAATGGGTGTTCAACTGTCCAGTGTGGTTCAGAAGTGCAGGCGGCCCGCCGTGCGCAGCAGCCGCTGCTGCGCAGCAGCGCCGCCCTGCGCAGGCGAGAAACGCTGGTGTGCGGGCAGCGGGCCGTGCTGCTCGGGGCTCACGCCATCGTCCGGATAACCGTACGCACCCCCATAGGTGTCAGCTGCTGCTGCTGCCGCAGGTGCCGTCGGGGCCGCTGGTGCCGCCGGTGCCGCCGCCACCGGTGCGCCTGCCGCAGCATTTGCACGCTGGCTGCCGCCGCCGCCGCCGCTGCTGCTGCTGCCGGGCTGTGCGTCGCTGCCTGCCTCGCCCTGGCTGTCAATGTCAACTGCAAACGAGCCGTCCGGCTGCTGCTGCGCGCGCTCTGCTGCCGCCGCCGCCACTGCGCCCACCGACCTCACGTTGGCCTCGCTGCCTGCGGAATCATCTGCAGCTGCCGCTCCTGCCGCTCCCGCTGCCACAAAGCCTCCCTCCTCCATGGCGCTGTCCTCCTCACTGTCCGAAAGCAGGTCTATCACTTCTGCCTCCTGCTGCGCCTGCTGCGCCTGCTGCGCCTGCTGCGCCTGCTGTGCCTCCACCTGCTCCTGCTGCGCCTGCGCCTGCCCCTCCACCTGCTCCTGCTTCACTTCCGCAGCCGGCAGGCCCGCCTGCTGCGCCTGCTGCTGCTGCTGCTGCTGTGGTTGCTGCTGCCCTGGGCGCTGCTGCTGCTCCGCCTGCCCCTGCTGCTCAGCGTGCTGCTCCTGCTCCGCTGGGTGCAGCTCGCCTGTGCCAGCCTGGCGCTTTGTTGGCAACTCGTCCGCAGGCGGCTGGCCCGCGGCGCGCTTGCGAGCAGCCACCGCCACTGCTGCCGCGCTTGCATGCTCGGCTGCTGCATCCAGACTGGCTATTGCTGCCGCTATGGTCTCTTCTGCTGCCTTCGCAGCCGCCATTGCCGCTGCCCCTGCCCCGGAGCTCTCGCCAGGCAGCGCTTGCTGCTGCGGCGGTTGCTGCTCCCGCTGCTCGAACTGCTGCTGCGGCGGGTGCTGCTCGCTCTGCTGCTGCTGCTGCTGCTGCTGTCCTCCCTCCACAGCTCGCGCCTCCTCCCCTTCTGCCTGCTGCACGTCCTCCGCAGCAGTGGGCCAGGCCGGCAGGATGACATCAGCAGGCGGCTCTGCCGGCGGCGCGCGCTGCACCACATCCAGCAACCGCAGCTGCCGGCCAGGAGACGGCTGCTGTTGCTGCTGCTGCTGCTGCTGCTGCTGCTGGGGCTGGGGCTGCTGCTGCTGCTGCTGGGGTTGCTGCTGCTGCTGCTGCTGCTGGGGCTGCTGCCAGCTGCCTGACGGCTGCCGGCCTGATCGCCGCCGCTTCTGGGGCCGCCGCTGCTCCGCCTCGTCCTCCTCCTCTTCCTCATCACTCGCCTGCGAGCTGCCGCCGGCGCCCAGCCGGCTGTCGCTGCCCCAGCCCTGCCCCTCCTCTTCCTGGCACTCCTGCTCCTCCTGCTCCTCCTGCCGCTCTGCCGCGTCCTGCCCGCCCAGCCGCTCGCCGGCCACCAGCCGCCGCTCGCCCTTCTGGCCCGGGATGCGCTGCCGCTGCTCCCACTCCAGCGCCGTCTCGGGGCGGCCCTCGCCAACATATCCCACCAGCAGCGGCAGCTGGTAGGCTGGCTCCCGCCCCGTCAGGCTGCGGTAGAAGACGGCTCCCATCTCAAATGCCATAGGCGGCGGCACCGCGTTGCCTGCGATGGGCGGCAATTGGGGAGGCCATTTTGGGCAGGGATGGTTACTGTGGAGTGGGCATACCATGGCACGGCAAGCACCAGCTAGGTTGCCCCCACACCCAGCTGCGTCGCACAAGCTGACTTGTTGCAGCACAGCGCAAGCAAAACATGGGCAGACATGACGAGCAAAGCTCTCTTTTGAGCTCACCGACTTGGCGGTACTGCTCTTCGATGCTGCCCGACACCATCAGCTGGTACGGGATGGCCTGAGCCAGCTTCTTCTCTGCACACAGGTTGCAGAGCAAGGGATACACACAGCACGTCGGCATGGCCACCCGGGCATGTGTTGCGCTGGTGCAGCTCAGCAGGTTGCGCACACCTGGAAGCAAGCGCAATGCAGAAGCAGGTGCATTCTCGGCAGGGGCCTGCTGCTGTCACGTTGGTTGGCAACACATTCGGTGCATGCAGGCCCACTCATCCCCCTGGGTGCGCACCCAGCACAGTGAGCGGGCGCAGCTGCTCGGGGTGCAGGTGCGCGCCGCGGTTGGCGTCATCGCCGCGGCACACCGTGCCCGCCGGCCGGTCCCAGCTCATCTGCCGGCCCTCTGTCAGGCAGGGTGAAATAGCAGCAAGACGTTACTGTGAGCAAGGGGTAGGGTCAGGATGGCCGCCACCCATCCGCCACCCCTCTGTCATGCAGGGTGGAACAGCAGAGAGAATCGTGAGCAAGGGGAAGGTGTAGGGCAGTCCCAGCTCATCTGCTGCAGTGCCTCCCGAACACGCACAGGACGCAGCAGGTTGCTCACGTGTGCTGTCGCTCTTGCGGCGGTGGTGGCCGTGCAGGCGGGTTTCGAGCCAGCGGTAGCCGCCCTCTCGAGGCAGCTTCACTGAGCGCGTCCAGTCTTGGTAGCGGCTGATGGGCCGCCCCGGCTCGTCTGCGCAGTAGGAAGGTGCAGGGGCACAGGCATGGGAGCACATCAGCCGCAGCCACCAGTGCTGCACCCTCCATGTTTGCAAGGCCATCGTGTGGCATGCCGTCCAGCCTGAAATCCGCAAAACATGCGCGGCCACCCCATCCCAGATCTCCCATACCTGTGGACGAAGTGGGCCCACCTTGCGGCACCTGCACTCCTCCCATCGGCATTCTGCTGCCCAGTGTGCTCAAACTGCCCCGGAACAGCCAGGCAGCGGTTCAGTGCAGGTATGACAGCATGCTGTAGAAACGGGTCCCACCTGCCGGCATCATCCTCTCCTCCCAGCCGTACTTGTTGGTGGGGTGGTCCATGGGCAGCGGCGGCAGCCCGCCGATCGCTTCGCGCATGTTGGGCGACCAGGGCAGGTCGTGCTGCAGGCAGGGAAAGCATGGGGTCGAGTGCACTTTGGTTTGCAAGTTGAACACCGCGGGTTGTGAGCGGACAGGGCAGGTCGCGCGGTTGCGCACTGTGTGTGATGGCCTGTGCACAGAGGCTGGTGCATGGCCCGTGCAAGGCGGCAATACCAGCCACCTGCATGCCTCGCATGCCCTTCAGCTGCTCGGGCAGCTAGGCGGGCCTACTGCGAATGCAAAGGTGCATGGAATGCGCACCGAGGGCTGCACCACCAGGCGCTGCAGGTTTGCGCCCCGCCCATTGCCGCCCTCCCCAAGAGAGTCCACCAGCCGGTCGTCGGTGCACAGCACGCCCGCTGCAGGAGGGAGGGAGGGAGGGGAAATTGCAAGAGGGTATTGCAGTTGCGTGGTTTCTGTTGAGAACGAACGAGGCTCCCCGGCTATGCGGCCTCCACATGCACAGCTAATAACCACCTTGAAGCAATGAAACCAACCGCAACAACGCAACCACCCACCCTGCCGGATCTCCACATAGTACTTGGGCTGCGGCGGCTGCGGCAGCTCGTAACCGCTCTTGGCGGCCAGCAGCCAGCAGCGCTGCACAGCGCAGCATAGCAGGCACGGCAGGGGGCAGATGGGGTGAAGCGACGAGAGGGCGGTGCAGCAGGGCAGGAAGCGCGCTGGTCACGGGGGGCTGGCCTCAACAGCAGGCGAAGCAGGCAGCACGCCATGTCCCTGGTGCCCGGCACCACAATAAACCCTCACTCACAAAGCGGGGGTTGGCTGCGCCGTACGCGCCCGCTGGTAGCAAGCGCAAGTCGACCTGCATGGCCAAGGGCGCCCAACTTGGAGGCCTGAGCGAGTTGATGGCTAGTTAAGTCAGCAGCTGGCAAGCGCGCGTGCGGACCCGCCTCAGAATGTTTGGAACCCCTAAACCCTACCCAGCAGCAGCCCAGGATGCCAGTCAACATACAGCAAACCCGCCCCACCTGGTACCCCCGCGCAATCAGGCCGGGCACAAGGTACAGCCATGGCCGCAGCTCCTCTTTGGCCCCTGCCGGCAGCCGCTTGCCCTTGGCTCCCTTGCCGCCGCCGCCGCCGCCTGCAGACCCTGCCGCCTCCTCTGCCTCATCTGCCGCTGAGCCGTTGGCCTCATCAAAGAACTCGCCGTCTGCGTCCAAGTCACCATCTGCAGCCGATGCTGCTGCTGCCGCCGCTGCTGCCGCCTTGGCTTTGCGGCCCACGTGCTGCGGCCGCTCGCGCCGCAGCTTGGTGTACACGAACTGTGGTTAGGCAGTTGGGTAAGACACAGCGGCTCAGGGCGGTCATGGCGATTCAGGACATCCTGGTTAGGGTGCTGCACAGAGCTTGGCCAAGCCTGGGCTTGCATCCGAGCTGGACTTGCCTGCGGCACCTCCTCCAGGCTCATGGTGGCGGGGTTGTAGGTGTCCACCCACTCCAGCATCTAAGAGACACAACCGGCAAACAAAGTGCCTCTCAATCAGTTTTGCAATCAGACCACACCACCGCCCAGGTGCAAGACTGCGGGCAGGCGGCAACTTGGGCTAGCAGCAAGCCAGGGATTGCAGGCAGCGGGTGCCGCTGGGGCAGCCTCATGAACAGGCACACCATCAGGCGTGGCAGCACAGTGCGCAGGTCGTGCAGCATGCACAGCACAGGCCATGCACGACACGGCACTGCCTTCAGAAAAGGGGTGAGTGCCTTGTGAGAGGAAGGTAGCTGCTTGCCTCACTGCACACGCCCTTCATGTGGGTGCGCGCTTCGGCCGCTGTGGTCGATGCATTCATGCCGGACAGCGACTGGCAGGGCGGCGAGAAGTGGAGGTGGTGCAGCTCGCCCGGCTCTACAGCGGGCCAGATGGTTTGGCAGGTCGGAATCAAGAAATGTCGCAGTAATTGGAGCCAGGCAGCACTGCATGCGCACAATATGGACAGCGTGCGTCGGCATGGCGGGGTTTCAAGCTTGCTGTGTACAACCCTAAACCAGGGATGGCAGTGTCACAACTTACTGGGGAAGCCTGGTTCGCCTGCCTTTACCGACTCAAGCGCCTGCAGAAAAAAAAGGCGCAGGTCCATGAAGCGCTAGAACAGCAGGCCTCGTGAATAGCTACAGGCAGCTGCACGCCAAGCACGCTGGGCAGCTGGCTGCTGCATGCGCCGCTGCTGCCTGCTGGCCGCTTGCTCTGCACAGCCCCACCAAGTGTGTTACAATCACCGTGCGTATACACGCCTCTCAGGTGGCCCAGGACACGGGGCTGGTAGGCCAGCCGAACCTGCCTTGGAAGGGCCCCTGTCCAATACCACCCCAACCGTCGCACCTCGGCCAGGCTCTGCGGCTGCAGGTTGGCCACGGCATGCGCAAAGTTGTTGCTCAGGGCGGTGAAGGCCGCAGGGTTCCGCTCCACTGCCAGCTTGCCCTGCGGGCACATGGGAAAGTTGCGGTGGTGGACGCAGTAGTTCATATCAGCTGGCTGCCCCACCAGGGCCAGCAGGAGCACAGATGGGGGTTGCGCCCACGCACCAGGCACCTGGCCAGCCACCTCAAGCCCCCTGTTGCACTGCCACACGCCCCCCACGCTCAAACGCCAGACGCCAGAGCCTACCACGCAGCCAGCCATCTCAAAGCCCCACAACACGTTGCCTATGCCAGCAAACAGGTCCGCCACAGCAGGGACGTCAGCTGCAGTTGGGGGGCATGAGCAGGGGCAGGGGCCACACGACTTTCGAGCCAGCGGGGAGAGGGCTCCCAACAGAGCATTCAAGCCGCAGTGGTGCAGACCAACCAGCAGTTGTCTCTATCCGCAGTGCTACCCAGGCATGGCGGATGCATGCTTTGTCTCACAGCAAGCTCCCCTGGCAATGACCCTGCGCACCATCAATGCGCTTGGGCTCAGGCAGCGCTTGCCCTGGAGGCGGAGCGTCCACAAACCGCAGCAGCTCCGGCACCCGCTGGCTGTTGTACCAAAACGCGTTTGGGCCTGCGGAGGTGGGCAGCACAGGATGGCTACTTGAGGCGAGATTGGCCGAGGCGTGCCGGCTGGCAGACACAATCACCCGCACATGTGCGGCCCCACGGTGATCCTCATGAGCAATACCTAATCAATGTGAATCGACCCAAACCAACCCGGTTTTTCGTACCTTCCGCGGCCTCATACTCCTGGACACTGTTGTACCGGCCACCGTACTGCCGCAGGATCTCGCGCTCATGCCGCACCCTGCAACCCAAAGGCACAGCGTGGGCACGTCACCGCTATGCGATGCATCCAGGTGTGCACTTTCGGCACCTGGCCGTTCAACAGGCGCTCCATGGCGAGCACACACGCAGCACACATGACTTGCACATCCTGCAAGGTACCAAGGAGAAACCCGTTGCCTGGCGGCCTTGAACAAGGCCACTCACTTGCAGTGGCCCAAAATGTTTACTGCTTGCGTGCCCTCGTGCAGCATGAAACGCAGGTGGTCGGCTGCAAGGATGCAAGGGTGGCACATGTGGCGGCGCAACTCCCATCAGGGCGCATCTCATTCACTGATGCGCCACACAGGCCAAAGGCTGGTCTGCCATCAGCCAAACTTACGGTCGGTGAGATGCAGGTCGCGCATCCACACCCGGTTCTGGCCGCGCAGCGCCTCATCTGCAAGCACACACCAATGGGAGTTACAGATATGTTCCAGTGGAAAGCAGCCGGAGCGGGCTGGGGGTTACGCAGCCTGCGCAGCCGGCGTGCTGCCAGGCGCAGACCGGTCCCAAGGCACGCGTGGCGCAGGCATGCAACTACGGGTGATTTCCCCCAGCCGCTCACCCCCAGGGATGCGCTCGTTGGGCCGCCCCACGATGTCCTCCCACAGCTCCGCCCACTGCAGGATGGGCACCACCAGCCCGTCCGCCAGCTGCAAACATAAGGGGGGTTGGGGTAGCGTGGGGTGGTTGGGTACGTAGGTTCACCATCAAGGTGGATGGCAGGGCAGCACCAGCGCATGTGCACGCTGCGCTTGCAAGCAGCATGCCGATGACTTCGGTTCTGACGGTTGGGCCACCTGCGCGCAGCTGCTCCCCGCAATCTCCCCCAGAAGACCTCGCCTCACCTCTGCAAACGTGAGGATGCGGGCGGGCGCCAGCTCGCGCTCCGGATCGTACTTGCGTTCGTAGGAGAACAGCACGCAGTCGCCGGCCCTGCAGCAGGAGGGAGAACGAGAGCACACAGCGGGTAGGCATTGGACGCAATAGGGCAGGATGGACCCCCCTCACCCCCTCGCCGGCCCTGCAGCAGGAGGGAGAACGAGAGCACACAGCGGGTAGGCATTGGACGCAATAGGGCAGGATGGACCCCCCCTCACCCCCTCGCTTGCAGGCGGGCGTTGTGCTGCAGCACACTCGGTCAGAGCATTGCGCTTCCTTGGGTCGCATGCAGGAGCTGCCTGCCGTGCCTGAGCAGCCCATCACCGGCAGCCACACATTGTCGCACACCTGTACAGCTCCTGCCCGTCCTGTGCCTCCGCAGCCACCGCATCCTCAGCTGGCCGTGTTGCCATGCGCACCGCTCGCCATAGCTTGAAGCCGCGGTAGTCGTTGCCTTGCATGAGGGCGGCGATGGCCCGCGCTTGGCTGCGACAGCGGCCAGAGAGAGGAAGAGGAGAGGCACGTGTGCAGAGAGGACAGCTGTGAGGGCGCATGGCTGGCCGCGCAGCAGCGGCAGCACCAGGGGGCGCGTCGACGCTTTGATGGCAGCAGCACCAACATAGCCTCAATGCACGAGCAGATGCAGCTCACTCGCTGGTGTCTTCTTCCAGGCACTCCAGCTGCCAATAGTCGCTCTGGTCCTCAACCGCCTTTGCTCGCCCAGCTGCAGCCTGAGCAGCAGCAGCAGCCTTGCTGCGCCGCCCCTTGCCG